>MEHQ01000232.1:0-27062 GCA_008828725.1 Saccharina japonica
CAACAAAAAAATCGCCCGCAAAAATGAAAAACAAGAGTAAAACGTAAAACAAGAAGATGCGTATGGGGGGGGGGGGTGTACTCATGTCGTGCATGGCCGTAGTCGTATGACCATAGACCCTCGCATCCCTACAATGCCCGGGACAGAGCACGTTGGGTTTTCACCAACCAGGCAGACATTTCTTGCGCCAAGCGCGAAGCGCCTTGAGGTGTTGGGCGAGTGGCTTGAAGGGTGAGCTGCATCCTACTAAGAACCGCTTGTGAGGCAGACTTGCATATGGACGACAGCCTTCAATGAATTGATTTTATTTCTGGTGTGGCCCTTCCAGAGACAGCAATGGGTATACTATGTATCTGCCTCGTGGGTGGGGGGGGCATGGGAGGCAGCGTGAGGAGGAGTCGACAATCAACCAACCGTACGGAATGACAGAGGCAAGCCGAACCGGCGAGTCAAACACGGGGCGGAAAACTGAATCGGCCCCTGGTACCGCACGCAACTACTGCAATAATCGGCGACTTATAGCCAGGAAACTCACAGTCCTGCAAATTACCGCACGTAACAAACTGCTTTTCAATGTCGATGGTGCCGGCAGTGCTCGGTTCCGCCCCACGCGGCATAAATGCGGTGACATCAAGCCCCGCTAAAGCGTTGACCTGTTCCACTACCGCAGAAGATGCTAGAGCGGTGTTCTTAAAAACCCCTTGCAGCTGGACCCTCGACAAGTCACACCCCTTTGGCTTCTCACCACAAAGGATCCAAAACGCTCGAAGGTTGGGATTCTTCCAAGCCGTGATCCTCTCCTTCAGCCATAACTTATCTGACATGCTACCGCGAGCGGAAGCCGCACCGTTATGCTGCCCCTGATCACTGTTCGGCTCGTCTGCGTCTTGGTTAGCTTGGATGTCGTCCAGCACATTTTGAAGGTGCCCGAGCATGTCCTCAATATTTTCGAGCCGCCCCCCGTTCTCGGCGGTACTGTCCTCAATCTTTTCGAGTCGCCCCCCATTCTCGGCCGCACCGGCCTCGATCGCGTCAAGCCGGCCGTTAACCGCCTCACGGTGACCAGCGAAATCAGCTTGACGGACTGAACGTTCCCCCGCATTGCTGCTAGCACCACCCGACCTGCTGCTCGCAACACTCGACTTGCCGCTCGCACCACTCGACTTGCCGTTCATTGCGGTCGCCTCGAGCCGCACCGTGTCCTTGAGTCGAACGAAACCTCGATCGATGCGATGCCCGGTGTCGACGCTTCCGTGCTCACTGTCTGTGCCTCGTATGCAGCGCTTCGCCTCCGACGTTGTAGTTGCCCTCGCTAATTCCCCGACTCGCCGCCCAGCGGTGAACTCGAGAAATCACGAATTATCTGGTCCAGCGAGCGACCGCTGTCCAGTTGTAAACAACAGCCCTGTCTGTTCGCGTGTTCTACCAGTCTGCCAGCACCGTTCCGTGCGGTATCCACTTGGTATTTCCACAAGCACGATAAACCAAACAATGACAGCTGCTGCTGAAGTGTGCTACGTACTTCTTACTCGGCCAAGAATATGAACCATAGCGCCAATTCTCTCTACGACAACAAACCACAGTTTATTTTTCTATCGGTTCCCGATTCCTAATAAACTTTCTCAATACCTAGCCAACTGATGACTATAGCCGGCGACTTATAGTCAGCCAACTCAGCCCTGCAAATTACCGCACGTAACAAACTGTAAATTCCTAGCCAGCTAATGGCTTTCGTCGGCGACTTATAGTCAGTCAACTCATACCCCTGCAAATTTCCGCACGTAACAAACGGTAATACCTAGCCAACTAATGACTATAGTCGGCGACTTGAAGCCAGCCAGCTCACCCCCCCGCAAATTACCGCACGTAACAAACTGTAATACCTAGCCAACTAATGACTACAGTCGGCGACTTACAGTCAGCCAAATCACACCCCTACAAGTTACCGCACGTAACTAACCGTCAGGCCTAGACAAATCATAAGCTCGTCGGCGATTTAATGGCAAGGCAAGCCGAACCGGCGAATCAAGCGTGGGTGAAAAGCTGAACCGCCTACTTACCGCACGCAACTATTGTACTTGTAACTGCAATTCCTAGCAGAACATTGTTTTTTTTTAAAGGTAAGAAGTCGGCGACTTACCGTCAGCGGGTTTAAAGACCCACAAACTACCGCATACAGTGCCCAACCAACTAACAAGTAGTCGGCGGACATATAGTAAGCCAACGCACAGCCCTACCAAATTACCGCAATAAGTACCGCAAAAAAAATAACGCACGCAGCCGAACTGCAGTACCTGTTCCAACTACTGGTGTGGCAACTAATTCGGCGACTTGCGACAGTCAACCAAGCAGCAGCACACACAAAGCCCCACTAAAACCTATAACCTCTTTTTTCCCACCTCTGCGGTATGCGCGGATATATAGCACGTTGTGGCCCTAGCGATTCCCCGCAACTATCATAACTGCAAATACCTAGCCAACTATGTAACTACTGATACTCCCGTCAAGTCACACAGCCCCGCTACCTAGCCAACTAACTAGTCGGCGACTTAAAACGACGTATGGCAGTCGGCCAAGTCACACAGCCACGCTACCTAGCCAACTAAGTAACTAGTCGGCGGCGACTTAAAACGACTTATGGCAGTCGGCAAAGTCACACAGCCCCGCTACATATCCAACTAAGTAACTAGTCGGCGGCCACTTACAACGACTTATGGCACTCCGTCAAGTCACACAGCCCCGCTACCTAGCCAACTAAGAAACTAGTCGGCGGCGACTTTCAACGACTTACGAACAGTCGGACAAGTCGCAACAGCTCCTCCTTTTCTCTCTCTTACCTCTGCGGTCTGCGTGGATACGTCCTGCACAATCTTCTCGAGGCAAGCCCTAGCGTAGCCCCGTAGGCGGTAATCCTTGAGAACGCATAATCGATCCACCATCGCGAACTGCTGCCCCTGCGCCGCCGGTCCGCTTTCGAAACGCCAACGCCCGTAGCCCATCGGGGCGTCTCCCACTAACACGAAGTACACATAAAAGCGTTTTCGTGATGAAATAAAACGCGGGGGCAGAAAGGACGGGAACAGGCGGTGGGGGGGGGGGGGGGGGGGGGGGAGAGGTTGGGGTTGGGGAGGAGGTGTGCTCATGGCATGCACGGCCGTAGTCGTCGTATGACCATTGACCCTCGCATCCTTACAAGGCCGGGACGGAGCACTTCGGGTTTTCACCAACCAGGTAGACATTGCTTGCACCAAGCGTTGGCGGGGGGGGGAAGGGTGTACTCAAGTCGTGCATGGCCGTAGTCGTATGACCAGAGATCCTCGCATCCCTACAATGCCGGGACGGAGTACGTTGGGTTCTCACCAACAAGACAGACATTGCTTGCACCAAGCGCGAAGCGCCGTGAGGTATTGGACGAGTCGCATGAAGGGTGAGCTGCATCCTACTAAGAACCGCTTGCGAGGCGGACTTGCAGTATGGACGACAGCCCCCAATGAATTTATTTGGTGTGGCCACTTGCTGAGACAGCAATGGGAGTACTATGTAACTGCCTCGCGAGTGCCTTACTATATACACACTACGTGATACGATAATTACCCTTGTGTGGAGCTAAGTTTCTCCACCCCGCACAAAATGATCTAACTCGACCGCCAGCCGCGGTGACCCCCCCCCCAAAAAAAAACAAAATGGTACCCTGGTAGGGGCGTTATCCCCAAAACACATGTAAAAATTCTGCGTGTAATACGTCCGCACCTCAGATAGGTCATCTATTAATAGATCATCTAGTTCCCTCACCTGCCGTTGTGTGAGGCTGTGCATGATCTGCATATAGTACAGATCTAACCCAGAAAAAAATATTGTAGATCATGCAGATTATACGGCTCCCCCCGCCCGGCAACATGAGCTAGATCATACAGACCATACAGACCATACAGATCATACAGATCATACACATCATACAAATCATACAGATCATATAAATCATACAGATGATTTGTGAGAGGCTGTGCATGATCTGCATATAGTACAGATCTAACCCAGAAAAAAATGTTGTAGATCATGCAGATTATACGGCTCCCCCCGCCCGGCAACATGAGCTAGATCATACAGACCATACAGACCATACATATCATACAGATCATACAGATCATACACATCATACAAATCATACAGATCATATAAATCATACAGATCATACAAATCACACAAATCACACAAACCAAACAAATAATACAAATCACACAGATCATACAGATCATACAGATCATACAGATCATGAACTGGGAATGGTCTCTCTGTAGATGATCTGTCCGAGACACGGATTTGCATCGATCGTCGCGCGTGGTATGGGCTCGGGGGATACATGTGTACCGGTACCGACTGGACTCACTCTGTATGAGCACGTGTCTGCTCGTGGGGTCGACGTCGGTGAACTCTTGGGGGGCTGTCAACCCCATCTCCTCACAGTACACTCGCCTGGACAAAGGCGCGGGCGATCGCAGTACGTACAGAGCAGGAGTAGAGCAAGGCAAAGCAGTGGGGCTGTGAATAGGGGCCTTGCCTTATTAACTGGGCTTTATGTTTTGGTTCGTATTTCCTAGTAATAATAAAAAAACGATTCGAGACGGACAGGGCGGGGGGGGGGGGGGGGGGGGGGGGGGGCGGGGAGAAATGCAGAGGGTAAGGCATGGAACGTGTAAATGCTACGACCGAACCAGCCATGAACAATACAGACGGGAAACGGGCAGCACCAGCTAGAGGGGAGAAAGCACAGGGGGGGGGGGGTACTCATTTGCTGCTTGCCTTAGTCATTTGACCAATGACCACGCATCCCTTTCAAGACGGGCGGGGGGGGGGGGTACTTCATTTTCATGCATGGCCGTAGTTGTATGACCATAAGACCCTCGCATCCCTACAATGCCGGGACGGAGCATGTCGGGTTTTCACCGACCAGGCAGACATTGCTAGCACCAAGCGCGAAGCGCCGTGAGGTGTTCGGCGAGTCGCACAAAGGGTGAGGTGCATCCTACTAAGAACCGCTTGTGAGGCGGACTCGCATATGGATGACAGCTTCAATGAGTTAATTTGATTTCCGGTGTGTACACCTCCTGAGACAGCACTGGGAGCACTATGTAACAGCCTCGTGGGTGCCTCACCATAAACACTACGTGGTACGATCATTCCCCTTGTGCGCAGTAAACGTTCTCCATCCCGCACAAATGATCTAACTCGACCGCCAGCTTTGGTGACCGCCAAAACAAAAAAACGGTACCCTGGTTGTCTAGCTCACGCAGTGAGAGGCGTGTTTTACAGCGTCGTTGCCAACCGACGCCAACCCAACCTCATTATTATTTTATTTATGGGGGGGGGGGGGGGCGTACTCATTTGTTGCTTGCCTTAGTCATTTGACCATTGACCACGCATCCCTTTCGAGACGGAGCACCGTTCCTACTCCTAATAGAGACACCTCCAACACTTGGGCGCTCATTACGTTGTTTCCATATATTACAGAGAAACCTTTTGCTAATCTTATCCCCTTCCTGCTTCGCCGCCTGTGGCCACCATCTATCTCCTAAGATAGCGATCGTTTTCTCGCTACTATTTAGTGTACCAAACTGCTCCATGTCACACTCGTCTATTTTCCCCATCTCCTCCTCTAGCACATCCCTTTCCTCCTTGTACCTTTCACATTCTCCCACTATGTGAACTCTACTCTCTATGGCTTTGCCACATGGGCACATCTGTGCCTCTACTTCCTCCTCCTCCCGGCTACTGGTATACCTCCTCCTTCTTTCTGGCAGGTCCAGGTCCCCTACACGAAATCGCAGTTTCAGCTTTTTCGCGAAGTCCATTGGGCCGTGCAGATACCTTTTCATTCCTATTCCTTCTCTCAACCCCCCGTACATCTCTAAGTGTTCTTCCCCTTCCACCTTCTTTCTCAGTGCTAGCCTTTCCCTTCTTTCTATCCTTTCTTTCACTTCTGTCTTGTATCCGCTAAATTTCTCTATGGCCAGCGTCTCTTTTTGGTTTCCTATTTCCTTCCATACTTTCTCGACTACGCTATCCCACCTTATTCCAGCTCGCCCTTTGGTTACTTTCTCCCATACAGCTTTATCGGCTATGGCTGGCAACCTCTTATTTGGCATGTTCTTTACTTTATATTGCCATTTCAACTTACGCACGTCTCTATTTGTCTTAAGTGGGTACATTCCCAGTTCTGCTCTCAATACTGTATTACTCGTCGTACTTGAGCATCCTAGTACTTTTTTAGCTGCTGTCATCTGTACTGTTTCCAGCTGTTTTACGAGCTTCGCGTTCCCTTCCCATACTTCTCCTGCATATTCTAGCTTTGGTACAATCACATTCATCAGTATACATCTCTTAATTCTAGTGTCAAGGTGCGAGTCTGTTAGGACTGCTTCCATCTTGCCTACGTGTGCCTTACCCTTGCCTATTATTTTATTTATGTGTGCATCCCAAGAGCAATCTTTTGAGATTTCTACGCCAAGCTACGTATACTGGTCTACGATCGGTAATTCATCTTCTCCCCACTTCCACTTACAAGTTACCGGACTCTCCTTATCTTCGTTACATACAACTACTGCGCACTTTTTTACGTTCGCCGTCACTCTCCACTTCCTGGTGTACTCGATTGCCTTCTCTATTTGTTTCTGCAGTCCTTCGGGTGTTTCTGATATGCAAACGAAATCATCAGCAAACATCAATCCCGACACCGTATCTTCCCCCACCGTGACTCCCTGCGATGCTGCTTCTACTGCTACTATCATGTCATTAATGTATACCTTGAATAGGTTAGGTGATAGCGTACATCCCTGGGCAACTCCCTGTAGGATATCAACGTACTTCGATATTTCCCCGTCCAACATCACAGCACTTCTCGCACATTCCGTCATCTTCTTCATCATTCTCCACATCTTTCCTCTTATCCCTATTTCCCACAACTTTTTCCACAGCCCATTTCTCCATACTGTATCGTAGGCCTTCTGTACATCTAAAAAGAAACAGTACGTTGTTAGCCCCGCGTCTTTCCTGCCTTGGATTATCTTACCTAATGTGTACACATGGTCGACGCAGCTACGGTTTGGCCTAAATCCTGCTTGCCCTTCGCTAATCTTTTCTTCCTTCTCCATCATTGTTCCCATTCTATCGTTCAAAATCTTACAGAACGTTTTACCTACAGTGCTTAGTAGCGTTATTCCCCTATAGTTACCCGGGTCAGCCTTGTCTCCTTTCTTAAACAAGTTTACTACTACTCCTTCTCTCCATCTCTTAGGTGCGTACTCGTTTTTCCATATCCAGTTATACAACTTAACCATCATGGTAAGCATTCCTTCTCCCCCGTACTTCATAAATTCATTAACTATTTGGTCTGCCCCTGCTGCCTTTCTATTCTTAAGTTTAGCTACACACTTCTTAACTTCTTCTCTTGTGAACTCTCCCTGTAACCCTTCTGAACCACTGTCTTCCCTTTCTGATGCATCTACGTTCGCCTCCGCCCACGCGTTGATATCTTTCTCAAATTCTTTGTCGAACGTTTCGTTGGTTGTGGGCGTCCCTAGCTTGCGGTAATGCTCTACAAGTACTTCCCTTTTCCCCTTCGAACTACTAACCATTTTACCGTTCTGTGCTCTTAATGTAGCTATCCCCGTATCTGCCTCTCCTGCTTGTTTGCCTAGTATCCCTTTTATCCCTACCCACATCTGCTTCATCCCGCCATCAAAGTCTTCATTCGTTTTAGTAACTACGTCTTTCCATACCCCTTTCTTCTTCTTCTCAACCACCTTTTTTACTTTATTTCTAGCAATACCATACTCCTCCCATCCTGACGTAGTTTTGCTCGATGCGTATCTTGCGTGTGCCTTTCTCCTTACTCCTATAGCCTCTTTTACTTCTTCATCCCACCATTTTACTGCTCTATTGCATATTATCAACTTCTTCCCTATTACTTTACTTGCTGTGGTTTTGACCAATTTCTCCCATCCTTCTATTATCCTCGCTCCTGCATTATCTCTCTCTATATTGTTCTTTGTCGTACCTATGCTTATAGGGGGGGGGGGGGGGGGTACTTCATTTTCATGCATGGCCGTAGTCATATGACCATAGACCCTCGCATCCCTACAATGCCGGGACGGAGCATGTCGGGTTTTCACCGACCAGGCAGACATTGCTAGCACCAAGCGCGAAGCGCCGTGAGGTGTTGGGCGAGTCGCATGAAGGGTGAGCTGCATCCTACTAAGAACCGCTTGTGAGGCGGAGTTGCATATGGATGACAGCTTCAACGAGCCGGGGGGGGGGGGGCCGTTCCGCACCTTTCGGATAATCCGTGCCAGAGCCCAGTAACCCCTTGAAACCACCTGCCTCGTTGTTGCGCTGGTCGAAAGAATCGGAAATTGAGTCCCTTTTCGCACGGCATGTCTGTGAGCAGCTGGTAGATCTTTCCCTTCCCTGTGCCGCCCAACGCGCACTTCTCCCCCTACAAAAATGCAGGAAAGGGACGAAAGGGGGAAAAAAAAGGGGGGGAAAAGGGGGGGGAAATCAAGTGGGAGGGGGGGTTACTCATGTCGTGCACGGCCGTAGTCGTAATCAAGTGGGGGAATGAGAAATAAAAAACATGAAACAAAAAACGAGGCAAAAAAAAAAAACTATTTTTGTTTTTTGTTTTTTCATCCCATTTATTATCTTCGCCCTTCTTTTCTCTCTCCCCTTCCTACGAGTAGTGTAGTCGTAACACAGATCTAGGGTAACAAAGTAGGCCCCTCTCCCTCCTCCCCCACTACGGAAAAAATGTCGGTTGACGGTCAAGTGTCAAGTTTGTCAAGCGTCAAGGCTGTCTGTCAAGGCCTTTGGCGTTGTCAAGCCAAAATATCCCCTATCCCCGGTATAATAATTCCTCCAGAACTCACGTGGAAACCTCTCGTTTTTCTACAAAGGCGCGCGTCGACATGGCGGCCGCCATTGTCCACGGCAACGCCACCTTTAAAACCCAAGACATACAACGCCAATCTGGCTAGGCGCGGGAGAAAGTCAGATTGACCCGCAGTGTTGTGTACAAAAAAATAAAAACATTGAAGTTTTCAGTGATTTTGTACGACGTTTTTGAAAACCGGGGATTTTTTTTGTTATGTCCCCTGCTTTTTCTTGTCAAGGCTGTCTGTCAAGGTGCTTGGTGAATTGTTGTCTGTCAAGGGGTTCAAAGTCTGACAACCGACATTTTTGTGTAATAGTACAGGGATAAGTACCCAGTATATAGACTACGTGTACTGTACGAGTGCAAAATTTAAGTGAAACGACGTCATAATTACTACTACCGAGCTGCATTCATTAATAAAGGTACGCATACGTAAGTAGTACCAGTGTAAGTAGTACAAGTCCAAGAGCACGCACAAGTATATATGTATATCAGTGCAAGTACAAGTTTAAGTACAAGCATAAGTACAAGTATAAGTGCAAGCGTAAGTACATGTAAGTCCAGACCTACCGTAACTTCAAGTCCAAGTTCATATTGAAGTGTCCCAAGTGCCTATGATACAATACAGGTACGTATAAACATGAAAAACACAGCTGGCCTTTCAGCTCGTTACAATACCTGAGAGAACGGGTATCGTCACGCAAAACGCCTCAAAATCACCACACTACTACTACTACTGCTCGAGTCAAGCAAATCAGTCTCCTGTCAAGTTCTGCTGTAAGATCAAAACAATAACGGAAAAGGCAGCATCGCGAACAACACTAAAGGCAACGAGAAAAAACATCAAAATTACGACCGCCAGCACCAGCGCCAAATCAATGATTTAATCGATTTTTATATATGTCGTATATACAATAGTAAGAAAACAACAAAAAAGGGATCATAGCGCCTGTTGTAACACTCAACATAAAAAACACCACCGTCAGTGTCAACTGAGTCTCCGTCGGTTTATTTTCCGTCAGGGTCTGTATGTAGTAGCTTGCAAAAAAAAACGGAGTCGGCCCAAAGGCGAATCAATCCACTCACACACCCATCCACCCACCCACTTACCCACCCCACCCCCCACCCATCGGACCCACTCACCCATCCCACCACCCCTCATCCACCCACCCGCCATATCACCAATCAACCACATACACCCAATCAACCCACCCACCCACCCACCCACCCACCCTCCCTCCCCTTCCCCAAACCCATCAAATTCATCAATCCAGCACCACCACCACCCCACCCACCAACCCATCAATCCACCCGTCCGATCCCTCCCCCACCCACCCACCCCGACCCACCCACCCATCCCACCCACCCAAAACCATCCATTCCCCGCCCAATCACCCATGCACAAAAGTTATCCGCGCTAATCCCAAGTGTTTTGTCCTAAACGCATTGTGGGTGCACATATGAAGGGGTTAAACTTAAGAGGGACGACGGGAGGACCATGTTCTGGTATGCAAAAAAACGTACCAGGTATATATATATACCAGGTACCAGGGGGTATGAAATACCAACCCTGATATTTGCAGCTTTTGAAGCTTTTGAGCGCACGAACCGGTCCAGTCCGGTCCGGTCCGGTTCGGTTCGTGCAGTTGCATCAAGTGGCCGGGTAACCAACCAACAAGACAGCCGTCGATTGACCAACCAATCAATCAATCAACTCAACAAACCGATCAATTGAGTGACCTAACAATCAATAACGGACACAATCAATCAACCAATCAATATAAATCAAATAATCAATCAATCAACCAATCAATCAATCGATAAACCAATCAATCAACCAACCTATCAATCAAATATCCAGCCAAATATATTAACCGTATACCCAAGCAGACAACCACTCAATTAGAAAAAGCAACTGCACAATCAACCAAACAATCAGTTGATCAATCGCTCAATCAAATCAAATGAAATCAATCAACCAACAAACCAAAACCGAACTGCAGCCAGTCCGTCAAGCCAGTCCAAAAATAATAGTCAGCCTGACAGTCAAGGCCAAGTCAGTCAGTAAAGCCAGTGGCCTTTGGAATAATGTCGCACGATATATTTCCATAGACGCAATCACTCGGCGTTTGCACTCTCCCCGGTGTCAAGAAAGCCTGATTAGAAATCCGTCCGAGGGGGTGTGTTATCTTATCACCCAGTGGGATAAGGTACGTACCAGGTATATACATATGATGTCCTGCGATTCATTCCTGAAACTGGCAAACCTCCTTACTATTTATTACATTGCAAAAACCACCCAATTCTTAAACCAAATACTCTACGAGTTTGTCTATTGTCTTCCATAACGAAGGTGCAGTGGTGAAAAAAGTTTTGTTTCTGATTTTACTTGAAGGATTTGTTTTTAAGGCGCTTGCTCGCAACATGCAGCGTGCTAACTGCTGTTGGTGTATGATATACAGTAGTGGTCCCTCTTTAGTGCCGGTAAGCGCCAGCCAACATAACCGGCACTATAGCGGCCACCGGCACTACTCCGCACACTGCCACATGGGTGCATCCCAAATGTGTCTAGCGACTCCACAGGCACTATAGCAGCAACCGTGTTCGTTGGAGATCCTGTATATGACAGTTTCGTGTCGGGCTTTGTGTCGGTTCGGGCTATTGGCACATGATGTGATATCTGCTTTTTTGTCTTTACGGGCTTGTGAGCTCATGGAGGCACTCTCTCTCACCTCTCGCCTGCACGCTTGAGCTGGTGTTTGCGCTCTGCTGTGGCTACTGCTGTGGGACCGATACACTAATGAAAGACTTTTAACCAATCTCGCTTGGGGCTAAACCAACAAACCGGCACTATTTGTATAATAGTAACGCGGCCGTTGAGACTTGAGAGGGACAAAGGGCCGAACAAAAGAAAAGGTGGTGACAGCATCATGCTCGCCTCGACCATCGACCGACTCACTCGAGAAAACAAACTGAAGGAACGAAAAACAAGGAGACTGACTGACTGACTGACTGACTGACAGAATGACTTCCTCGTACTACGAGTATACACCAGTAGTCGCCCCGCTATTGTTGTTTTTGTTTTTTTTTCCCCCATCCCATTTATGATCCTCGCCCTTTCTTTCTCTCTCCTTCTTAGTCGTATCTCAGATCCGGGTTCACAACGTACGTAGGCGCCGCTTCAGCCGTTTCTTTTCCCTCGTCGACTCGCATCGAAATATAGTGCCGGTATTTGCCAGCCAACAATACCAGCACTATAGCGGCAACCGGCACTACTCCGCGCACCACCACACTGGTGAATCCCATCTGATGTGCCAAGCGATTCCACCGGCACTATAAGCGGGCAACCGGCACTACTCAACCCCTTTGTTATTGGCGAAAATCGGCTCCGAAAAATGTCGCAGGGCGTGGTGGGTTATCTTGTGTGAAATACGGGTACAGTAGTGGGTACCCCGATTTAAGAACGCCTCGTGGCAAGCCAAAACAAGCGCTCTTAACCCATTCAGAACTGAAAAAAATATCCCACACTATTTCCAAGTAGTTTGTCCCCAAAAATGGGGGACCAGTTATTAAGGGGTTAACAACACATTGCTCTTATCTGTAGTGGGCAATATATGCTTTTAGTATAGGCGGGACACTTTAAACGGCTTGAACATTTGGGCTTTTGTGCGGACAACACGAGTATTTTACAGTTGCCTGTTACTTACTTAAAGTTTCAGTATAAGATCAGCTTTGAAAATAAACAATGACTTGATATTGGCCCTACGCAGTCAGATCTTCTCATAATTGCGCTGATGTGTTTACAGACATGAGACATGTCATGAAGTACCTTGAACCTTGAACCGGCTCGTTCAGAAAAAAATGAAAAAAAAAGGAGTTATTTCCTACGGAAACGCCGAAACGCCTGACCTTTTCTGGCCTTTTTATTTTTCAAAGGCCCGTGGTCGGTTGGGACACATTTTGGGCGCTAGCGCCAGTCTTAGGGCCTCAACTGAAAAACTGGCTCTGTCAACCTTTTCCACTGTTCATGGCGGTCGGTATGATACCAAATATGTGACTTTCGAGTAGATATTGCAAGCGGCATTCGTGCCTGACAAAATTTGGGTCGTTCAACTTGAACCAGCTCGTATAAAAAAATATGAAAACACCAGCTGTGAGATCGAGGACTAGAAATCGTCCAAACTACTATTTGCAAGCTGTAGTGTGATAAGTCGATATACTGCATATTACGTCATCAAGAAAAAGCAAGCGAACATATTTTGATATGCACATGTATATACGCGTTCGGCAGTATATCCCATTAACTACGGCAGTAGTAGTCGTAATAGTAACCCTCTTGACTTGATTATGTACCAAGGTATTTTTTTATTGCGTACATATTATAGCAGTATGAAATATCCCATTAACTACAATAGTAACCCTATTGACTTGATTATAGTACAGCGACCAAATCTCTACGTCAGGTGCGGTCACCTCAACTGTCTATTAGCCCCGTCTGGGCTTCAGAGGAAGAAAAAGGCCGAAATAAAAAGTGGCCAACACAGCATTGGCCGCACGAAGCAGCCCAGGTTGAGCTACTGAGATATGGGGTGTACCCGAGGTATCATATACCAGTACCAGGTACACGTACAGCTGTGGGGGTCCCCCTATACGGCGGTCTGAGTAAAGGCGGTATCGCGACATAAGGCGGTCTGAGTAAGGCGGTATCCCGACATAAGGTGGTCTGAGGAAGGCGGTATCCCGACATAAGGCGGTCGGAGTAAGGCGGTATCCCGATACAAGGCGGTCTGAGTAAGGCGGTATCCCGATATATGGCGGTCAAAATCGCTTAGAGCGATTCAGGAATTGTTCTCACAACCTGGAATGAATAAGGCCGCTTCTCCCGATAAGACGGTCATATTGCTCCACAGGCATATCACCGCCTCACTGGGGGACCCCTACTGTATACCAGTACAATTCAAGGACGTCTCCGACGCGCACGCCGCATGGTGCTACGCAGTCGTGCTTTCTACACACGATACGCGTTCCCACTATTTCAAGACGGTAGATAACACCGTATATACATATAATACCTGGCGCAGTTTTGGTTGCTACAGACGGGTGCCAAAAGGGCCAGAGGTGGGAGCGTGCAGAAAAACAGTAAGACCATTCTTATAGCATATCATGCTGCGTGCAAGTCGGAGATCTCCTTGCTTCGTTAAAAAAAGGAGCTCGGGTACCCCCCCCCCCACTATGATGTACATATCATACCAGTATAGATGAAAAATAAAAACGACAGCTGTGAGATCGAGGGTTTCGTCGAAACCGATCTGTGCAAGCTGCGTGGGATACTTCGTATATATGTATCTCCGCAGCCCGGGGGCTGCTTCGGGTGACCGATGTCTTGCCCTAAAAATCGTCGTTTTTTGTTTTTACACGTTTTTCGTTTTTTCCTTCAAGTACCACAAGGTTTAATATCATACCATTAGGACCGCACTCCCCGTTTCGGGTACAAATTACTTGAAATTATAGTAAGATTTTTTTATGATGTATATATGATACAGCAGTGCAGTCCTAAATATAAGGTACTTACTAATAGTTAATACCAGGTAGTACTGATGAGGAGCTTTGCCAGCTTGTTGCCTTAAACCCCCCTCCTTCTCTTCCCCCCACGCCCCCCGCCCTCCCCCCTCCCCTTCCCCAGGAGGGCGAACAGGGAAGGGGCGGGGTCATGTGGTGGTGTATCCCCTTCGGAGGACGGCCTCGAGACAAGCTGTTTTTCTCCGTGCTGAGGCTGCCAGGGCTTTACTTTGTTTTCTTGATTTTATATGCCTACTTCGTATATACCGGTATTATATACAAGGGTGTGCGGTACCACGAATTATGTATGTATACAGCTGTGGTATTTCATGCATGTACGTGTTCTTATTCTGTTTTACGACACGCCACCGCAAGTGCCCCCCCCCCTCCCCCCGAAAATAAACGCCTTTCTGTCGAAAAAGAGGTAAACCCTAACCCTGGCATACTGGTATGAATATACGAATATACCATACCAGGTACCGGTATATGTAACACAGACAAAACCATCAGCAGTACTGGTGGTAACGATTTCGATACCTGTGACTACTGTGACTATGTGACAAGCAGTCTGGTGGAATGTTATTGATCTACAGACAGAGTTGATACTTATGATACCATACAGGTACTGGCATATGCCTGGTGTATAACAGCGTGCAAGGTAAGTATATCTGTACCAAATACGGGATCGAATGATGCGGGCATCGTCATCATCACCGTATTTTCGGTAAACAGCAGTCACAAACATTGCGTACCTACTCTCATGTATATATAATATGTGCTTGTACATACCTGCTGCTGTTGTATATACGAGTATGATACATGTATACCAGGTATACTCGTATATGATACTTGTATACAGACCCCTACGTATGTAGTACACCTGGCATGCACAGCAGCAGCAGCAGCAGCACCAGTGCCACCAATACCAGCAGCCCAGGAGTTGTATCGCATCACGACGTGGTAAGAAATAGAACTCTTTTACGTACGCGGACACAAAGCAAAATGCAAGAACTCGCAAGCATACCAAGCAGAAGCAGTAGCAGCAGCAGCAGCAGCAGCAGCAGCAGCGCCGTGTACTGAGCGTATACCGGAGGCCAGAGCACGGGAGATGACAGGAGACGGTTAACCAAGCCCGTCCTTCCGGCCGGCCGGCCGGCGAGCTTGCCGACGTGGACAAGCAAGACTACGAGCCTCCGAGTCGTATATATACCCAGGTAGGTACTCGAGGGTACGAGTATACCAGGCATCGTACTGGTTTTACTCAGAGGTATGTGGTGAGAAAAGGTACGTACGAATAGCGAATGTACCACAGGTACAAAAAAGTGTATTCGTAGTAGAGAAGGCCTCGAAATGGTGCTTCGACTATTATTAATAATAGCAATGCACGAGCTGTACCTGGTACTACAGCAGTTGCAGATACGGCTGTCAATGCTGCTGCTGCTGCTGCTGCTGCTGCCGCACCGAATAGCGACGAGTACATTTGCCATGGGTATATGTATTCTGCACAAACGTCTATCTGGAACAATACCAACAGCTCTATCTACTACCAGAGGTATCCCTGGTGGGTACCTGGTACCTGTGGTACTCGTACACAGCGGCACTGCTCTCTGCTGTACTGAGTTCTAGAGCTACTCGTACTCTGTACGAGTACATACCGGGTACCAGCGCGATAACAGCAGAATCAAGACGTATTATACATGCAATAGACCGCACGACGACAAGAAATAAGCCCTCCGGAAACTCGGCCATGTCGCCGATCTGGGCGGTCCCTCGGAAGGGACGCCGCCCAGCGTGCAGCTAGGCAGGTAGGTAGGGGGTGGGTATGGATTGCTCGGGCCAGGCGGACTCGGCCGAGAGTCCGCCAAGGCTGCACAAACGAGGGTCTCCTTGATCTATATATATACAGCAGTATTACGAGTACTATTATAGATCCGCGAGCTCGAATAGCACGGAAACGAGAGAGGGTGGTTAAGGCCTCGTGCTTTCCCGACCAGGCCTTTGAGAGTTACCTGGTGGTGGCAGTGGTTGCACACGGCACACATCGGCGGTCCCTCCTGCTGCATCTCAGCCATCTCGTGCTTGCTCGGCGGTGATGTCTGATGATCAGAGGAACGTAAAACGTTGCGTTGTTGCTTCGATCTAATGATAGGAGGCTGCGACACTATGAAACCCCGCGTGGGAGACAGGGGATGGTACTCTATCAACCCCCCCTTCCACGTTCCACAACAGCGATATCCGGGTCTAAATCTCTGGTTCTTCGTGGGGTTACTCGCGGGGCGGGCCCTTGCTTCCCTCGTCTAAGCCAGCACCGTGGAACAAGCGGTTACCGTGGACCCCTGAAGCTTCGAGCTTGAGATCCGTCGGGAGTTTTGGGTCATGCAGCCTCAGCCGGCCGCGGGGTTCCCTGCCCCCCAAGCTTATTCTTACGGGGCCTACTCTCAACAACAACCAGCTCCCGTGGCAGCATCGCCCGCCGCCCCGCCCACCGCCGCGCAGCAGCTACAGCAGCAGCTTCTCCTGCAGCAACAGCAACATCAGTACCCCCAACCACCCTCTGCAGCCCCCGGTGTGGCCTACGCCGCCTACCACCAGAGCTGGCCCCCGGCACCGTCCCATCAACAACAGCAACAACAACCTGTTTATGCTGCGCAGCAACAACCACAACACGCCGCACTCCCGCAGCACTATGGCTACGCCGCCCCTGCCACCGCCGCCGCTGCTCCGCCTGCCGGCTACCCCTCCGCTGCTCCCGCGTCGTCGACCTATGGCAACTACGCGCAACCCGTGGCCCTTCCCGCTGCCTACGCGCACCAGCAGCAGCAACAGCCGCCGCAACAGCAGCAGCAGCAGCATCCGACACCTCAGCAATTACCCCAGCAGCAGCAACAACAGCAACAACAACCGCTGTCACTACCTCTGCTAGCGACGGCTCATCAGCCGGTGCCCGCGGCTGCAGGCCAGAGCCTGGCGGCGTATGCATACCCTGGGGGGGTGGCTACTCAAGCTGTTGTGGATGCCGTTGTCGGGGTTGGTGCTGTGGCGCAACAGCAGCAGCAGCAACAGCAGCAGCAGCAGCAGCAGCAGCAGGCTATAACGCCGCAGCAGGTAGCACAGGAGGCGATCGCGAAGACTATGGCGGCGATGCAGCAGCAGCAGCAACTACCCCCGGGCCACGTGTTCGACAACCGGCGGGGCTACCTTCACGGCAACCTGATCGGGGAGGTACGTGTGGCGCAATGGGCGGTATATTGCCTCTTCCGTAGCAATTACTGCTGTTAGTGTCATTTCCACGCATCACCATCGGCACCACCACTGCTGCTGTCGTCTGCTGTCACGAAGTACCCTTGTTGTACGTACATACTGCTGCTGCTGTACTCGTAGTTTCAAATAAGTCAGGTGTGAGTGAGTATGATCAATTGAGGGATTGATACTCAATTTTGTGAGCTGCCGTTTGTCGTCTTTGCGTCGTTTGTCGTGTGTGCAGTGTCCGCGTTCCTCGGGTCTGTTTTGCGCATCTACAAAACTACTGCTGTATAATAATGTCTGTACCTTCCTGCCGGTACCACTCTGTCCGGAAATGTAAGGACGGTTTTGGTGTTCATATTAATATATAAACGTTCCTTAAATTTACAGACAGAGTGGTAGCTCGTATCGTATTATACATCTACTCCCTCTTCTCTGCGTACGACGCATACCAGGTACGATCGATAATATCTACTCTCCAGCGGTCCTTTTAGGTGCGCCAGCGCAACATTTCCCGCGAAATCACTCCATTCATACGCGCAACACGCAATTAAATAAAATTATTATAAATACGTCAGCTGTGAGTTCAACCGATTGAATAGTAGATACTCAACTTTGCGAGCTGCGTAGAATTTTAGTTATATGTGTTATTGTGATATTGGTGTAGGTTTCGTGATGTGCTAGGAGCCTGGTAGTTACGCAATTATAATTGCACAACACGTTTCGCCGCAGGCGAAAAAATGAAGAAAACGTTGAAGCCTTTTGCGCCGCAGGCCCGAAAGTCGAAAACTCGAAACATTAATGTTGTTTTCGCCGCAGTATTATGTAGTTTTACAACTGTTTTTTAAGGCAAACAACTTGGAAATAGTATATTCTACATATACCGACGTACTCGTATGGAATACGGTTTGGCTCTCTAAAACGGTCAACCCTTTCAGAACTGTAAAACGTATTCCACACTAATTCCAAGTATTTTGTCCCCAAAATCGTGGGACCGGTTAAAACGATCCGGCAAAATTCCTTTTTTGAAGGGTATTTTCCGGCGTTTCTTACGTAGCGAATACCAGTTATATCGCAAATTTTGGGCCTTCGGTTCGTGTTGTCCTAGATGTACGTATGCGCAACAAGCCTCCGCAGCCTGGAAGGAGCCCTGGTACACTCCCCTTACCTCTGCTACAGGTAGGTACCACACCAGTACTGGTACCGGGTACCTAATACGCGTAGCTGGTACCTGGTAAGTCACAGGAAGGCTTGGGAGAGCGGGAGGGGCGAGGGACACCCATTCTCGTTCGCTTCGCTGTGTGCGTGAGTGCTGACTTATTTGGGTGTTGAATAGAGCACACTGGCAGTGTCTTAGTACGGGTACAGCAGCAGTATACTGGAAAATACTGCCAGTATACTGTCACAGCTCACAAAAAAAAAGGTTTGCCGCCGCCGCGGGGTGAGCGATGCATATCAGAAAACAAAGCACCTACTCGTACAGACGTAACTACAGGCAGTGGCCGTAAAACTGCCCGCTCAGGCGAACTTCTCAGGCGTGCCCGCATAAAAGTATGCTGTTTGTACTGAGGTAGCGTTTTGTGACGAAACCCTAAGGTATTTGTTCCGGACGATGAGCATATTCTTGGCTTCGACTAACGGCGGCCACCACCCCGACCCGAACCTCTCACCCTAACCCTAACCCTAACGAGAGGCATGCCTGCTTGGTGTGCCACCTCGTCGTTGTGGTTGGAAAGGCTCTATTTTCAATGCGGGCACACCTAAGAAAGTGTGCCCGCGCGGGCAGTTTTACGCGAGCTCTAACTACAGGTCATCAGACACTACAGTAGTAATAATACAATATTACGGGGGACCATACGACGTAGTAAATAGGACCACACATTGTTGGTGAAAGTACGTTAATATGTAAGTTTTTGTGTGTACCGTAGTTCCTACTCCTATTTACTCATAGGTCCCCCGGTCCCCTGTAATAGTATTATGCTGTAGTTTCAGTTTTCCCATTTTTGCTGTGGCCGTACTGATGGAAACCTCGATTTTGGAGGGTAAAAACCGCGCGGAATCAGGATGCTCGGCAGACCCTTCCCGCGGCTGTTTGCGTTTGTGTTGGATATCGATCTCGACACGGACCGATATACAATAGAAACTAACCGATACGATCTCGATATCGATGATAGGTTGAAGCTTTCGTTCAATGTTTGCATGAAAAATACGGGGATGCATGCCAGATGATGGAGGGCGAAACACGTTATAGAGACCATGTATGTGTCGAAAGTCCGATACGTCGAATTACGACATCCAACAGCAGTAATTGATGTACCCAGGGTCAGTTCTGAGGGCTTAGGTCCGGGCGGGGACCAAGTCGTCGTGGGATGAGGGCGCCAAGCGGAAACAGGGTAGGGTCGGTGAACTCGTCGACCTGTCCAATTATTTGAACATACTCGTTCCGTGTACGTGCACGTCTACAAGTAGCATCTGTCCAGTACGTGGGGAGCTTACCTTACCAACTTCATCGATACAATGGCTGATGTACACTGCTGTTGTCCCGAGACGAAGAGAGCAACGATAAAACCCATGGTTGATTGGATCTGATTGGCTTAGCCTCAGGGTTGGGGTTAGTCCCAGTCTTCTCGTTCACAGGGTGAGTTCAATCATTTCTCGAAGGCTGGTGAGCTATATACGTACTACCCCCGGAAGTGGGTGGGAGCAGGGTACCAAGTGGGAGCGGGGTCCATAAAAACGTCGATCTGTGAAATCCTCTTGACAGGCTCGTTCGTGTCTACAAAAAGTCCCTGTCAGCAGTTCCCTGGTTCCTGGTACCTGGTACATTGTCCCACCCCCCCCCCCCCCCCCCCCCCCCCCCCCCCCCCCCCCCCCCCCCCACCCGACCCTTCCGTGGAGACTGGCGCGGGGCTCGTTACCGTGGTTTGCTCTTCATGGCATGATATTATTTGATATGCAGTAGTTTACCAGGTATATAAATGCTTGTCGCAAAAGTTGGCGTTTTCAGCAGTCCCGCTCTTTCCGGAAATGTGCGGACCGTTTCTTTTTTAATGGATACCCGAAACCGGTCGTTACATTTTCGGTACAGAGTGGTATCTCGGAATGACGGAATGGCGTCCATACATATAATACCAGTATTCTGTTGTATCGTACGTATGTACCAGATATGGTATATCATTTTTTATTTTAATATCTGATATCATCATTTGCAGCAGCTGTGTATAGGAGGTGCACAGCATCAGGCAGCACGGGTATATATAGACAGTATCACACTCAGCTTGCAAAAAGGAGTTTCTGCGAAATCCTCGACCTCACAGCTGTTGTTTTTTTTTCATTTTTTTAATATATATGCCTGGAATTATACGGCAAAACGCGCAATATATCGAAACCCCAATGGGAAGGGTTTCCGCGGTGATTTTCTCGACAATAGGGAGGGTGAAAACACCGAATGATTGCCTTATCACACGGGGTGATAAGACACCACACCCCCTTCGACCAATTTCTAGGCTGACTGTCTCGAGAACGGTAAAAGTGCA
The DNA here is from genome assembly GCA_008828725.1 of Saccharina japonica. Lineage (NCBI taxonomy): Eukaryota > Phaeophyceae > Laminariales > Laminariaceae > Saccharina > Saccharina japonica. The sequence continues at coordinate 21,265 of MEHQ01000232.1, forward strand.
AAAGCCAAGCGATGCGTCTTAACCCATTCAGAACTGAAAAAAAAAATATCCCACACTAATCCCAAGTAGTTTGTCCCCAAATAAGTGGGACCAGTTATTAAGGGGCTAGAGCTACGATTTTTGTTGTGTGTACCCCGCCCCTCTATTAATAGTATCTTAGGAGATAGATGGTGGCCACAGGCGGCGAAACAGGAAGGGGAATCGTAAGACTACTGTAGCAAGACTTTTATTTGTAATCTATGATGGAAACAACGGAATAACGAGCGCCCCAACTGTTGAAGGTATCTCTATTGGGAGTATGAACGGTGCTCCGTCTCGAAAGGGATGCGTGGTCAATAATGGTCAAATGACTTGAGGCAAGCAGCGAATGAGTACGTCCCTCCCCCCCCCTATGAACAGTTTAGGAGGAAAATTGGCTCTGGAAGTCATCTCGGGGTGTGTACTCGTATTGTCGTGCGTGCTGTACTTACTGCAGGCAGCCATACGCCTATGTACGAGGCAGATATTAGTTTTCAAGCTAGATCGGATAAAGATAAAAATGCTGGTTGTGTATCACTACGTACGACCGTGACGGTATGTAGACTAGTGGATAGTGGCAAATAACCAAAAAACAACTACGTATGCTTCGTGGGTTCGATACTGATTCTCGCGAGCATTTGATAAATGCAAGTTTTTTCCATCCGTGGTATTGTTTCGGTTTTTTGGAGCTTACTGTAGGTCGAGGTAACGCCTTCGAAGTTTATAAAAGCCTAACCAACAACAAAAAAATGCTTCGTGGGTTCGATAATTCTTCTCGCTACTCGTAGCATTGATAGATGCGAGTTTTTGTCTCGCGGTATTGTTTCGACCTTCTGGAGCGTGCGTGCAGTATATAGTTCGAGGAAAGCCTTCGAACTTTTTCAGGAAACCCATTGACCTTTTCTTTTTTTCTTTTTTTCACTTTGCCGTTTTCGCCCGCAGATGGAAAAGGCGCGGCTGGAGCGAGCGGCCGAAAAGAACGAGAACTACGTTCGAAGGTGCCCCCCCGGACCAAAATACCAACTTAACCAACTAAGGGGTCATTTTTTAAAGACACAAAAAACAAAAAAAAAACTTGCCTTTTTGGCAAAAATAGAAAGAGGCCAAGTCTTTTGTAAACATTCTACGAATACTTTTTATCGACAAACACCATAAAATAGCGAAAAACTTGAAATTTTAGCCACGTCGTAACGCCTTCAGATATGTATTAAAGCCCCGTACAGCAAAAAGCCGACAGGTAGACAACACCCTCGTCGAGGAAGGGATGGCCTAGAGAGGGATCCAGGCACAACCCGTATACCCCAGAGGTCGACAGCCCTTCCAGTCCCGACTTATAGTCACGTGTAGGTTGTCTTGGGGAAGCTGGAGCGGCTGTTTGGTTGGGATTGACGTGAGCGCCAGCCCTAAACAGCACCCGTGCCACACCCACATGGGGTTCGCCACCCGCACCATCGGCCCCTTCAGCTGGGCCGTCAGCCACCGTCGTCATGTGCTGCTGTCAGCAACCACCATCTATAACCCTCGATATCTCCCTGTATCGCTGGAGTTCGTGCGAGCCTAGCGCGCGCCGGCCTGTGGTTTTTATATGACATTGCGTTGGCGTGAATGGTTGCAAATGAGAAAATAAGATGGCGTGTTTTTCAGCTTTCCATAATCTTGCCAACGATTAGATAGGGGAACATCTGAGCAAATCTTTGGGAAGCGTTTTTTGCTATCTTGGCAAGTAATGATATCCATACTATTAATAATAATAATATGGAAATTTGGCAAGTTTTTTGTTTTGCCAAATGTGTGTCGTTAAAAACGACTCCTAATCAACCAACCAACAACCAGCCAACCAGCCAGCCAATCAAACCAACCAACTCCATCCAACAAAGTCAACCAATCGTCCAACCAAATCAACTATTGAACCAACCTACCCAACTTAAGCCAATCAAATCGAACCGTCATCCAACAAAACTAACCGATCATAAATCAACCACCAATCATTACCCCAGCCAGCAACCATCCAAAAAAATGAACCAAGCAACCGACTACTCGTAGATCAACGACCCCAATCAAATCAACCAATATTTACAACAAAGTCAACCTATCATCCAACGAGTCAACTAACCAACCAAGCCCTTGCCCAATCAAAAATAGTCTATTTCTACGGCGTGGGCTGCGGCTTCTGGTAGTTGTGGTATTTTCGTTGTTTCGAGCCCTTTTACCCCCCCCCCCCATTGCTCGGCAAGCTAGTTTTTTTTAGTTTTTGGTTTTAGTTTGTACTTCTTTTTTTCCCGCGCGCGTGTACTATTACGGGGTGGGCTAATGTAGTAAATAGGGACCTACGGTACACACAGAAACCTATATATTTTCCCTTTTTTTCGAACAATATTTGGTCCTATTTACTCTAGGTCCTCCGTATTGGTGTAGAGTCCGACTTGGAAAAATGTTGACCGCCTGCGGCGATGCTACCCCCAGGAATGTTGTAAAGCTTGTGTTTGTTTTTTCATCCCCGATGCGTGGATACTGGTCAAATGGCTAGTACAAGCAGCAAAGGAGTACCCCCCCCCCTCCCCCGTTGGAGGTGTCTCTATTAGGAGTAGGAACGGTGCTCCGTCTCGAAATGGATGCGTGGTCAATGGTAAAATGACTAAGGCAAGCAACAAATGAGTACGCCCCCCCCCCCCCCTCTCTTCCCTTCCCCGCCCTCCTCCTCCTCCCCACCGCCCCTCCCTTCCGGACAGAGTATACAACTACTAATAACTATAATCTCGTTTGGGCTGGTAGGTGTTATTTGCTCGGTTACTCACCTGGTGGCTACGTACTTGTTTTTTCTTTAGCTTTCATTTTTTTTTATTTTTTTCCATGTTCGTTCTTGCGCGGTGGCTACGTGAACATTATTAATAGTATAAAGCTGGTATGTACAAGGGACGAACGCCTTCTGTGTTCTCTCTTTTTCAGCTTGCGACACCCCCGGGATTTTTAAGTCAACGTCAAGGAACCACAATCCCGAAGGGGAACCTTGTAGATGGATATCAAACCCAGACAGTCCTTGAAAGGTTCGGATAGAGTGCTTCTGCCATAAGAGTGCGCGTTTTGAAGCACTGCTGCCCCCCCGCCCCTCTTTTTACCCTTAGTAACCGGTTGTTGAGGAGAAAATATGCTATTAATGTGCGTATTCCGGGAGGGCTAATATAATCAGCACCAAATACGGCGAGTAAGCATAGGAGGATACCTGGTTTTTGGGTCCGTGGTGGGTTCTGATTATTACCACGTCTGTCTCAGAATATATGGACCGCTTACATTGAATATTAATGTACGAATGGTCCTTATATTTTGGGACAGATCGGTGTATACATGCCCCCCTGTAATAGGAGGACGCGGTGTTGAGCCTTGACTGACCCCACCCTACACTAAAACCAGTATAATTTGGTATAGCTGTCGCTTGGAACTCGCGCAGCAGAACATTTTTTTAAACTGTCGTCAACATGTGTGCGTGCGTTGGGAGTTTTTTGGTCGAACAATAAAATCACTAACCCTGGTATATATATATATCAGGTATACATTTTTGTCGGAGTATCACGCACAGCTTTCAAGGATTAATTTCGATGAAAATCCTCGGTTTCGACGAAAATCCTCGATCTCACACCGCTTGTTTTCAATTGTTATGAAAATATATGTTTTCGTGGATTTTACCGACGTCGGTCGTAGAATTTAGTTTTTTTCGGCGATCTCAAAAAAAGGGTCCCTGTTTTTTTTTGGAGCCGTGTAAACTTGTGCCAAGTGTCTCGCTGTCTCGGGGTGTGGGGTTTTCCCTTCGGGAGGCGGTGCAGGGTTAACGCTGCCGAGTGCTTTGTTTTTTCGGAGCGAGGTGGGCGCGGCACAACGCGTGGTGGGGGAGGCGGCGGCGGTGGAGGCGGTGGTGGTGTTGGTGGTGGTGGTTGGTGGTGGTGGTGGTGGTGGCTGGTGTTGGTGGTGGTGGTGGTGGTGGTTGGTGGTGGTGGTGGTGGTGTCGCAGGCGCCGGTGTGGCTTGTCCGCCGCGTACTGCGGGGCGACCGGCTCACAATGCCGGCCGCAATGACCCACCGCAGGCAGGCCTCCAGGGGTAGTAGGTCCGGGTGCCTCAAACTTTTATCGGCCAGACGGAAGAATGGAAGGAATGCTCACTCGCTCGATCGATCGATCGATCGATTGATCGGTCGCGCATGCTGATCGCTGCGCCGTCATCGTCCGTGATACAAAGCTCATTTCGCGAACACGTCCTGTGTGATTTCTGCGTGCGTGTTATCGTAAAATAAATGGGTTTAGCTTGACGGTGGGTGTCATGTTAACCCTTTCGCTATTTATACTGCAAATAGTATCCCCGACTCTATTCCCAAGTATTTTTTATGTCGTCCAGATAGTGGGTGGATACCAAATGGGGTTATTACTTATTTCCAGGGATTTTCACGTGCCGGGTCAAAACTCGCGGGTCGGGTCGAGTTGGATCGGGTCACCTGACCCGACTCGATCCGGGAGATTTCGAATACTTCCTGACCCGATCCGTGGGATTTCGAATACTTCCTGACCCCACCCGTGAGCTTGCGAATACTTCGTGACCCGATCCGACCTGTGATATTTCGAATATTTTCTGACCCGACCCGACCCGACCCGTGAGATATCGAACGCCTTCTGACTCGACCCGGCCCGACCTGTGACATTTTGAAGATCTTCTGACCCGTGAACAGCCCTGGTTATGACCCGTTCTCGTGAATCCCATGTGAATGATTCCCTGTCATCCATATGCAAGAAAGTACGCACAAGTTACCGAAGCCCGCCTCATAGATGGGTATTTTAGTGGAATGCAGCGCCGGGCCCTTACATGCGCCTCGCCGATAGCCTTGACGGCGCTTCGCGCTTGGTGCAAGTAATTCCTGCCTGGTCGGTGAAAACCCTACGTGTGATCCGTCCCGGCATTGTCGTAGGGGATACGAGGGTCTGTGGTCATGCGACTACGGTCATGCATGACATGAGTTAACCCCCCCCCCCCCGTCCCGTGCCGTCGAGAAACAATATATAAATATTTATAGGCTTGGGTTGGCGTCGCGTGCAACGAACGCTGCAAAACAGGCGCGGCATCCACTGCTGCGTTGCGTGAGCTGACACCAGGGGCCAGGTTTTTTTTGTTTTGTTATTTTGTTTTGGCGGCGTCCACCAAAGCTGGCGCGAGTAGCATCATTTGGTGCGGGTGGAGAACCTTTGTGTCCGCCACAAGGGAATGCGCGTATCACGTTATGTTAAATGGGTAAGCCATCCCGCGAGGCAGTTACACTAGTAAAACCATTGCTGCTCCGAAGCTGGCCAACACGAGAAATTAAAATTAACTCATTGAAGCTGTCGAGTCATATGCAAGTCCGCCCAGAGGCGGTTCTTTGCAGGATTGCAGCTCACGCTCCATTGCGACCGCCCCATATACCATCATGGCGTTTCTGACGCTTGGTGCAAGCAATGCCTGCCTGGTGTGAAATACCCAACGCGCTCACGTCCCGGCATTGTAGGGATCGAGGTCTATGGTCATTCATGACAGCGCCTCGTGCACAACATGAGTACCCCCCCCCGCTCTCCGCCCCCCCTCCATAACAAAGCGTTTCTATGTAATATATGGGAAAAACGTATTTATCGCCCAAATGTTGGAGGTGTCTCTATTAGGAGCAGGAACGGTGCTCCGTCTCGAAAGTGACGCGTGGCCAATGGTCAAATGAGTACAGTAAGGCAAGCAACATACGAGTACCCCCCCCCCCCCCCCCCCCCCCCC
>MEHQ01000232.1:27163-87766 GCA_008828725.1 Saccharina japonica
CCCCCCCCCCCCCCCCCTTATTTTACTCCCCTCGCCCCCTCCCTCTCTCTTTCATCACAGGAAAGATGAGATCGCTCGGAGAAAACGACTGGGACTGCCCTTGGATGGCCTGGTGGAGAAGAAGAAACCCGCAATGCAAGGAGGCGGCGGCGGGGGGGGGGGAGGGCGGGGATGGGTGGCTCGAAACCACCACCCCGTACGCCGGCACCGGGGGGCGGCGGACAAAGCAGGTGCGGCATTTTTTTTCCACTCTTGATTTTTCGCCCCGCTACTGCTGTATCACGCTGTCCCGAAATATAATAAACATGTGTTCACCAATAGTAAACACAAACGATGCGTATGTTTCGGGACATATTGGTAGGTGCTACGATATCGTCTCCAAAAAAAAAACAGAAAAAGTTACATGAACTCAAGACATTATTGAACTCATTTCATCTACCCACGCCCCCCATTATGTACTTGAGTATACGTGTACCTACGGGTCCAAAGTGGCACCATTGGCTATCAAACACCAGTACCAGGTATACGTACGTAGCAACTTTAAAGCATGAGGAATGCGGAAATGCTGTGGAAGCCAGGTATAGCAACTTGAAACCACGAGAAATGCGGAAATGTTGTGGAAACCAGGTATACTCGTCGCAACTTGAAACATTGAGAAATGCGGAAATCCTGTGGAAGCAAGGTTTAAGCAACTTTGATTCATGAGAAATGCGGAAATGCTGTGGAAACCAGGTATAGCAACTTCAAGCAGTGAGAAACGCGGAAATGCTGTGGAAGCCAGGTGGAGCAACTTAAAACACGAGAAATGCGGAAATGTGGTTTCTGTCACTCCGTGTAGGAAGAGCGTACCGCAGGCCAAGTACAGTGGGTACCCCGATTCAAGAGCGCCTATGATAAGAGCATTCTGGAGTTAAGCGCGGTCAAAACGGCTTGTCCCACCTATACTATTAATAAGAGGTATACATTGCCCACTACAGATGAGAGCACTATGCAGATAACAGTGCGTGTTAAGAGCTTTCTGGAGTTAAGAGCGGTCAAAACGGCTTGTCCCGCCTATACGAAAAGCTACATATTGCCCACTACAGATAAGAGCAATACTAAGTATGCAGGTAAGAATGCGCTAATCACGGGGTGCTCTCAACCCCTTAAGAACTGGTCCCTCGATTTTGGGGACAAACTACTTGGGATTAGTGTGCGATTGGTTTTTCAGCTCTGAAAGGGTTACTCGTAACTCTTTCAGGAACTGCAAAACTTATCCCGCACTAATTCCAAGTAGTTTGTCGCCAGAAACGTGAGACCGGTTCTTAACCCATACATAACTGAAAACTTATCCTGCGCTAATTCCAAGTAGTTTGTCGTAAAAAACTTTGAGACCGGTTCTTAAGGGGTAAACTCGGGCACCCTCTAGTCTTATCATCATTAGGCTTAGGCTTGTGAGTTAAGGCATGCTCTTCTCTTTTGTCCTCTCTCGCTGTCTTGCCCATCGGTCTATTTTGATGATGATGGAACGCAGGGCGGGAATAGGGACGGCGGGGGCGAAGGCGCAAAACACGAGCGTGTACATCACCGGACTGCCACCGGACGTGACCCAGTCTAAGATCGGTGAGCATCGCGCGCAATGTATCCAACCCACGGGAATCCTGATACCTGCCACACGAGCAAAAAGCACGACGTAAGCATGGTACCCGTCGCGATAGACCTACAGTCAGTAGTGGGCGCTCTGACACGTGATGCCTGCTATATACACGAGCAAGCACGACGTAGACATTTACCCGTCGCAGTGGGCTGTAGGGACTCTGATGCATTCTACACGAGAAAAAAGCACGACGTAAGCATGGTACCCGTCGCAGCAATGGTGCCTAGGGACTATTAATTTGATTTTTCATGTATCGGTATCAACATACTATCGAGCTGGGTTATCGTTCGATATCCATATAACTACTGTGTACCTGGCAAAGTTCGTGTGTGCTGTCGTTTGCCGACAGAGCTGGTTTCCTCTCAGTACGAGAACTGATTGAAGAAATTACGACGCAGCTGGTTTCCTCTCAGTACGAGACTGATTCTCGAAATTATGATCATTTTTTGTTCTTTCTTTTATCGGAATCGTATCGAATTGAATTGAATATCGAATTCATATTATCATATTGAAAGTTGGCTATCGTTTGATATCAATCAATGACTGCTGTGTGTACCGCATGTTTGTTCATGTGTGTGCTGTCGTTGGCGTCCAGAGCTGGTTTTCTCTCAGTTCGGCAACGTGAAGAGGACGAAGGTCTACGGGGGGGGGGTGTTCCATTAGGTGGAGGGGGGTGAGGGGGGTGTTTCCATTAGGTGGAGCGGGGGGTGGGGGGGTGTTCCATTAGGTGGTAGGAGGAGGTGGGGTGGGCGGTGTTCGTGTTCATTAGGTGGAGGGGGATGGTGGGGGAGGGTTCACGAGTACGTACTATTAATAGCAGAGCGGCGGAGCATCGTTCTCGACGTTTCAGCATGAACAGGACCGGATGGAACATTGGGGGGGGGGTTGTACTCATGTCGTGCACGGCCGTAGTCGCATGACCATAGACCCTCGCTCCTTGCAATGCCGGGACGGAGAGCACGTCGGGTTTTCACTGGCCAGGCAGACACTGATTGCCTGCACCAAGCGCGAAGCGCCATGGAGAGAGGGAGGTGGAAGGGGGTTCGGGTGATACTGCCTTTTGTCGGTGCGCGCTGCGTGTTGTTGCCTCCCATATGCTAGACATTCTCGGAACGAACCGGGAGAGGAATGGGGGAAGAGGGGGATGACGAAATGGAGGGAGGTAAAGTGTGCATCCCGAACGCGCTATTGAGGCATATGCCTTGGCTGCCTATCCATTGTAGCGTGTATCCCCGAAAACAACGGTTCAGTTCGAAAAAGGTCTACAACGTTCGGAGTCGAGGGGTGCACGCACCCTTGGAAATGATACGACGTCTAAACAAATGATGGGGGTCTTCGGGGCGCGTCCCTCCCTCCCTCCCTCCCTCCCCACGTTTTCCCGTCGCGCTCCCGGCAGTTGAACGGTCACGAGATTTCGGCGGGATGCCCGATTGTTGTGACGATGGCGGACTTCAACAGAACCAAGGTGAGCGGAGGCGGCGGCGGCGGGACGGCGGGGAGTTTGTAGGGGATTGGGTGGATGTATGTCAGAAGTCTCGGCGTCCGTAGTATTGATGGATACCGGACATCGAACGAGAATCGAGTGCAATACGATACCAGTATGATAGACGGTCTGCCGTCTGCGTTCAGAGTATTGATGGGTATCGGATATCGGACCAGTTCATCGCGACGGTTTTAGTCAGCTTCGCGCTCGTGGTGGTGGTCCTCGCAGCGCTCGCGTCGACTCCCATGACAGGCTTGCTCGGTCTAGCTTTATGGATTATGCTGGCAGTGTTCTCCTTGTTCCAGATGATCGCCTTCTTCCTTATGGCTGCTATGATCGAACAAGAATCTAGTTCGATGCGATACCGATGTGATAGACGAATAAGCAAATCGATACGATTTTCGATATTCGATACTGCTGTTGGTACGTGCAAAAATATTTTTGTACATTATCGGCAATGTGAATACGAGGACCCCCCTCCCCTTCCCCTCACCCCGCTCGAAAGGTACCGGTATGGTATAGTACGCCAATGAGTACGAAGGCATTTTTTTTGCCGCTCGCCGTTTTTTGTCGCCCCAACCCCAACCTTCCCCACGTCGGGCAGACCACGATCTATTAATAGATCATTTAGATCCTATTTTTGCCGTTTAAATATCTAGATCCTACCAAGTATATTTTTCCGTTATGATATCTAGATCCTATATTTGCCGTTTTGATGTCTAGATCTTACATGTTGCCGTTATGATATCCAGATCCTACATGTTGCCGTTATGATCTCTAGATCTTATAGTTGCCGTTATGGTATCTACAGTAGATCCTATATTTGCCGTTAATATACCTAGATTCAATATTTGCCGTTATGATATCTAGATCCTGTATTTTCCGTTAGGATTTGTTGTGCAAGAGCGCATTGTTACAGGTCCCACCCGGCAGTCATGTGCGCAAGAGCTGTGTCATACAGATCCCGTTTGTGAAGCATGATCTATAGATCTCGCATATCATATCGATCAAGACCCTATCTTCCCCGGAAGATCTAGATCACCGAAATATCTACATCACGAAGTGGGGATCTGATTTGATATGTCCAATGTTTTTTTGCCGTGCCATACGGATCCCATCCGGCAACAGCAGTATCTAGATTTCGCAGATCCTATCAATCAAGAACCTACGCATCTTCCCCGGAAGATCTAGATCACCGAAATATCTAGATCACCGAAATATCTGTCATCGAAATATCTAGGTCATCGAAATATCTAGATCACCGAAATATCTAGATCACCATCACCGAAATATCTACATCATCGAAAGATCTACTGTAGTTCACGAAGTGGGGATCTGACCTGATCTGATATAATATGATATTGTCTGATCTGATCTGATCTGATCTTGTCTGATCTGATCTTATCGTATCTTATCTTATCTTCTTCTTATCTTATCTTATCTTATCTTATCTTATCTTATCTTATCTTATCTTATCTTATCTTATCTTCTCTTATCTTATCTGATATAATCCGATCTGTCCGGTACGCGCAACCTGCGCCCTGCCTCTTCAGGCCGGAGGGGTGGAGGAAGCGCCCCAGGGTTGGGCCGACGAAGCTTTGCGAGACATGGAGGGCGGAGGGCAGGGGACGGCGGCGGGGGGGCAGGGGGAGGGACTCGGCGCCGCCGCCGCGCTGCCACCGCAGAACAGCAGCAGCAGCAGAGAGGCTGAGGAGGAGGACGGGGTAGAGAAGGACGGGGTAGAGGAGGACGAAGAGGATGAAAACGGAGTGGATGAGGAGGAGGAGGCCGAACAAAAAGAGGACAAGGAGGAGGAATCGGAACAAAACATAGAAGTGGAGGAGGAGGAGGAGGAGGAGGAGGAGGAGGAGGAGGAGGAAGTGGAGTAAGAAGAGGAAGAGAGGGAGGAGAAAAAAACGAGGAGGGCGGGCGGGGAGTTGATGGGGTACGGAAAAAGGATGGCGGGCATGGGAGTCGGGGTGTAGGAGCAGCAACGCCTTACGCTGTTAGCAGAACCGGGCGGCGCTGTACGTTGAAGAAGCAGTGGAGTCAGTTGCGTTGATTTGGGTAAGTCGATTTGTCTTGAGTTTGTTCCGCTCGGGTGATTGTGCACGACCGTGGGACACTGTCGTGCTAGTGAATTATCGCCGATATACGGTATGACAGCTTGCTTTGACCCTAATCCAAGTTATGTACTACAGTAGTCTACCGTAGAGCAACATCGAGGTAGTCTGGTGTGGTGTCGGGTTTTGTTTTTTCGAAGATCCAGGTACTGGACGCAGTAGTGTAAGGTGGCAGTAGTGGTATTATAAGTACGCGCGACTACTGTCGGTACGTGCATTCCACCCCGTTCCGCCTGCCGATATATTTCACAGCGACATGTGTTTTTCAATCTTGTTCCGAGTGGCTGGTGTGGCGAGTGTGATGGCGGTTCCCCAACTTCGACCCGCCCGACAGTATCAACACATTCCTCGTATGATACATACCTAGTGTAAACCATTGTGTACACCCAAATGTGGTATGTGTGGCCGCATTGTATTATACAGTGCGATACCATAACGACCACCAGCGACTACTGTTTCGCATTAGTAGCAGTACAATGTTGACGGCGGCCGGGAAGCCGACCCCCCACCACGGGTCGGAGGTCAGAGAACGCGTGCGTACGTGAGAAAAACACGCGAAGACATAGGCCACGATTCTTGATAGATCTCGCCGTAGATCTGGACGTCAAGGCCTCGCGAAGGCGCTACGGCGCTGAGCGGGCGGATCCGCGAGGCCGAATTTTGCAGGCGAGGCGGGAGCACGCCTTAGCGAAGAAACCGCGCGGAAAGGCGGTCAGAGGCGAGAGATATCCGCAGATCAAAGGATGGCCATATGTGATAAAAATAACTACAGTAAGATATCATAGTATATACAAGGGCTCCGCATGGGTGCCGGCATTCGCCGGCACCCATGCTTCGGATAGGATAGTATCTGGTACAACGTCAGTTATTTGGTACCATCCTTAATATTTACGACAATGTGATGGCGCTCGCTCGTGTTTCGATATCTGACGCATACGTGCAGAATCAAGGCAATGCCAAGTGTTGCAGAAAGAAGGGAATGCTGCGTGTTGAAATATTCAGTTCGCAACCTCATTTCTCAGTCTCAACAGTCAGTCTCAGAAATAATGTAATCAGTCGCTTTCGGTGTTCCCTGGATAGTCTCAGTTCTCAGGATAGTTTGTGAGAATTACGACAACAACGTGATGGCGCTCGCTCGTGTTTTGATGCGTGACACATACATACGTACTGAGTCAAGCCCATGCCAAATGTTGCAGGAAGAAGGAAACGCTGAGTGTTGATACTCAGGTCGTAACTTCCTTTCTCAGTCTCTGGCAGAAGTGCACCAGTTGAGGTGGCGGGCTCAGTTTTGGTACGTGCGGCAAAAAACAAATCGTGTCGAGAAAACGGTTCCGCGTGGATAGTAGAGAGGCGTCAAAGCTGGCCACGGGGGGGGTCTCAACTATTATCTGACTCTCGTGTTTGAGCAGACTCGTATCTACACTGCAGCACTACGCATACACTACAACAGTATTACTGTACAGCAGTACGTACCACAGCACGTACTCGTACCAGGTACTGGTATTATTGCTGTTTGTTGTAATAGGACAGTAGCAGTAATATTTCCACCGTCGGTGAGAAACTACAGCAGTAAAACGTAGCTGCGATCCCTCCAGTTTGGGTCCACGCCCGTACCTTGATTGCCAGCGCCAGAATCGTAATTATCAGCCCGACCCCTGGAAGATCTATACACTTCATCGTTGTCAATAGGACCATCACGAATCCAACCGAGAAAAAAAGATTAATTCGTACTCGGCATATTATTGAACCGAGTTTTCTTGTTGTACAGCAGTACTGCAGCAGCAGCTGCACATTTTTGAGCCGAGTTTTGTGTTGTCGTACTGCTGTGCTTGCTGCTGTTGTATCGTACTCGTATCCGGACGAAGCAAGGCCGAGGGGGTGGAAGGGACTAAAGACGACCGCTCAGGTAGTCGGGAGAAAGCGATCGCATTTATTTGCGAGACCGAGCTCTCGAAGGAAAGAGCTAAATTATTGAAGCTCGCAACGACAAAAAAGAAGCCGATATAAATAGATGTATGAAAGAAGCTTGCTTCCTTGAGGAAAAACCTGCATGTCCCCCAAAGAACCTTACTGTCTCAAGGAAACTATCTCGATGTCCCGCCGTCTCGAAAGAGCCTACGGATTGAAGGCCACCGCGCTCGGCGGCGACGCGCGACCTCGAGAGAGCGCGAGCGGGAACAGGCCCGTCGGAGGCCGGAGAAGGCGACCCGCGAGAGAACGGACGAGAAAGCGCGGGCGAGGCGCCGAGAGCTGACGCGTTTCCATTTCGGTCTGAAGCCCAGACGATAGGAGGGACTTCGGCCATTTCCAAAATCACGAGAGGCATCGGTGCTCATTTTATTTATATCTATTTGCCTTCAGCCGGCAAAAAAAAGGCGCTATACCTCTATTGTACCACGTGTCCGGTACCTGGGTGGTTTTCATTTGGAGTGGCGTTCCTCGCTGAGCACAACAAAATACATAAGTTAATGCTTAACTGGCCGAGGGTGGTCGTTTTTTTTTTTTCGACATCTCACAGAATTTTTTGTTCGTTAGGGGGGGGGTACTAAAACCAAGTGAAAAAAATGAAAGTAAGGATAATTTTGTTTTCCATTTTCGTATTTCATCATGTGATCACAACGGTTGCAACGGTTTTCTATTCCGACCTCTGGGGGTGTGGTGTGTCGTGTTCTCTTTTTTCTGAACGTCCCTGTACCAGGTACATATTTAAAAAAATGGAAAAGCAACATCGAGATCGAGGATTTCGTCGAAACTCATGATTTGCTATCTGCTACGAGTATATAGCTGAGTGTGATACTGCGATTGCGCGTACTTGCGGGTTTTATATGTCCTCATGCAGAATTTACACCCCGTATGGGGAGAGAACATGTGACCCCGGATCATGTGTTACGAGTTACGACTGTTAATAGGAGGGAGAGAGAAAAAGAAGGGCGAAGATAATGAATCAGAGGGGAAAAAGTAAAATTAAAAATTAAAAAGGAGCATGCGTCCTTAGCCTAGTCTTACTCTCACCTTACCATAATCTTCCTCTTCTCTATATGCGTATATCTATGTACTTTCGCTCCCCCCCCCCTTTCAGGCGGACATGCTGATGGAGTGCGTCAAGTTTGGGACGGTGATCAGCGTGGCTACCCCCGAGACTCCCGGCTACTTCGGAAGTGTCTGCGTCACGTTCGCCGCTAGCAGCGGGGCTGACGAATGCGCTGATGCCATGCATGGCAGGTGAGAAAGGAGGGGGGGGAGGGGGGGGGGTATTTTCGGGGTGGCGAGGAGGGGGTACTTCATTTTCATGCATGGCGGCAGTCGTATGTCCATAGACCCTGGCATGCCTACAATGCCGGGACGGAGCACGTCGAGTTTTCACCGACCAGGTAGACATTTCTTACACCAAGCACGAAGCACCGTGAGATGGTATGCGAGTCGTATGAAGGGTGAGCTGCATCTTACGAAGAACCGCTTGTGAGGCGGACTTGCAGTGGATGACAGCTTCGAGGGGGGGGGTGTACTCATGTCGTGCACGGCCGTAGTCATATGACCATAGACCCTCGCATCCCTACAATGCCGGGACGGAGCACGTTGGGTTTTCACCAACCAGGCAGACATTGCTTGCACCAAGCGCGAAACGCCGTGAGGTATTGGGCGAGTCGCATGGAGGGTGAGCTGCATCCTGCTAAGAACCGCCTCTGAGGCGGACTTGCATATGGACGACAGCTTCAATGAGTTAATTTAATTTCTGGTGTGGCCACTTCCGGAGACAGCAATGGGTTTTACTATGTAACTGCCTCGCGGACGCCTTACCATATTAACACTACGTGATACGACCATTCCCCTTGTGCGGAACAAAGGTTCTCCACCCCGCACAAATGATCTACTCGACCGCCAGCTTTGGTGACCGCCAAAAAAAAAAAAAAAAAAAAAACGGCACCCTGGTTGTCTAGCTCACGCAGCGAGTGGCGTGTTTTACAGCGTCGTTGCCAACCGACGCCAACCCAACTTATAAATATATCATATATTTATAGGGGGGGGTGAGGTTAGAGGGCTAGAGGGAGAGGGGGCAGGGGAGGACGAAAAGTACAAAGTCCGATACCTCACTGCCATTTTCGAGACCCAGACCGGGGGGGGGGCGTATTTTAATCTCAAGCAAAACAAAAAGAAATATCGGACTAAAATCCACCCCCACTGGTGTGTGTTTTTGTTCATCATGACATTTTCAGGACTGGTGTGGTGTCGTCTTCTTTTTTTGTCGCGCTCCCGTGGTGGGGGTGTGTGTGCTCATTAGCCGCATGTCATGCATGGCCGCAGTCGTATGACCATAGACCCTCGCATCCCCAGACTATACCGGGACGGAACGGGGGGGGGGGGGGGGGGCTTCATTTTCATGCATGGCCGTAGTCGTATGACCATAGACCCTCGCATCCCTACAATGCCGGGACGGAGCATGTCGGGTTTTCACCGACCAGGCAGACATTGCTAGCACCAAGCGCGAAACGCCGTGAGGTGTCCGACGAGTCGCATGAAGGACGGAGCGGGGGGGGAGTATCTTACGGCATCCTAAGCATCGAGTATATATATATGGTTGTTTTGAGGTTATCGTTGAATGTCCGGTGGTTTCGGGGAATTGAGTACCAGGTATATCGTACTGTTTTGGGATATCGTTGGGCGTTTTGGGGCGTAAAGGGTTTTCATCGCGGTATCATGGCCACGAACAGGGGGTACAGGGGATGAAGCGATCCGAGCGGGCCGCACCTCACCTCACCTCACCGTATGATACCGTACCCTAGCGCTCATGACGTTCGGCACAACCTGCCTGACATTGAAACGTCTCCACCCTCCCCCCCCCCCCCCCCCCCCCCCCCCCCCCCCCCCCCCCCCCCCCCCCCCCCCCCGCCGCGCTAAGGCAAGCAACAAATGAGAGCCTTCTAGGTACATGAATATGCATGCAATATTCTGATAAGACTATACCTGGTACATCTTATTTCTTGTTCCATGTACCGTATGCCTATTTTATTTGTTTTTGCGTTTTTTTGCGTGCTCTACGCTCACAGGTGGTTCGACCAGCGGCAAATCGAAGCGCTGGTGACGGGCAAGGAGGTCCTTGAGAAGGACGAGGAAGGTCCCTCCATGGGACCAAGAAACGAGGGCGGCGGGGTGAGAACAGCCGCAGCAGCGGCAGCAGCAGCGGAGGCAGCAGCGGATGCGGCGGAGGCAGCGGAGGCGGCGGCGGCGACGGCTGGCCTGAAGAGGGCTGACAGCCCCCCCCCTACCGACCTTAACAGCTTCTTGGAGTCGGTCTGAGGCGGCCGAAAAGGGGCTTTTTTGGAGGCTTAACGTGGCTTTTTGGCGCTCGAAAATGGCTTTTTGCTGCTCAGAAATGACTTTTTGCTGCTTTTGCTGCTCAGAAGTGGCTCTTTGGTGGCCAAAAGTTGCTTTCTGGTGGCATATGTACCACTTATTGGGGTGCCGTCCCGCGTCACCTCCCGCGTCCCGCGTTTTTTCATCGTGGTAGTGTGGTTGTCTTGTTTTTATGGACGGCTTGGGCGTGCGTCTGATTGATAACTCGGACGGACGGCTCTGCTGTGCTTGCCATGTTTTTATGCGGGGGGGGGTGGGGGTGTGGGTGGGGGGGTGATGGAGGTGTACTCATGTCATGGGGGAGGGAGGCGTACTCATTTGTTGCTTGCCTTTGTCATTTGACCATTGACCACGCATCCCTTGCGAGACGGAGTGACGGGGGGGGCGGGGGGTGTCTGTTACGATGATCGATGTGTCGGTGGCACGCGGTTTTCGTATTTTTAGGCGGCGATCGATCCCGATTGTGGTATGCACGCACGACTCTTGCCCTGTGCTGTTCGGAGACTGCAATGCTGTGGGCTGGGATGGTTGTGAATTGCGATTAATGTCCATTTCCTGGTACGTGCTTGGTGTGAAAAAATGAATTCCCTCGGTGTGCGAGACCCGACCGGCTGTCGTGCGCTCTGGCTTCACCCTTGTAGGCCCCTATACTGTAGATTCAGCGACCTAAAAAGCGACAAATGCCTCCGTATCAACCCGCTGGGAAGAAGAGCGTACAACATAAATATAAACTGCGATTATGTTTCATCATGCTGCGCACGCGTGTCGTGAATCTCCCCATGTTCACCATATTATTGCTCTTCGGGTCCCTTATACCCCAGCAGCATGCCGGGGGCTGCTGCTTCGAGTGGCCGATACCGATGCTGCTGTATTCGCGACATTTTTTTTACACTTTCCCCCCTCTGCAAGTCATGAAAGAAAGGGGTTATTCTTACCTTGAATCTACAAACGGAAGACACGGCGGTAGGTCGTGATGCCACTATTGATATCAACTATCAACCCTTGTGGCTTGTGGGAACCAGGTAGAGCGACCCTATAGTAAGATGAGACGTGCGGTGTGTTATCAACCGTCTATTGTTGTAGTAGTCGGAGCGAATGCGAGTTTCCAATTTTGACGCCGCCAAAAAATAGGGCCCCCTTTTTTTCGAGATCGCTGAACGCAGCTTAAATCTCCGACCGACCTCGAAATAAACTCCGAAAATAACAACCGTCCACTATCCACCAACCATCGCTCACAAGTTGACGACAGTTTTCATACATATATTGCCGCCGTGAGCCTCGCGTTGGGCACGGCTGAGGCCGCCCTTGGCAGAGTAGGTGGAGCAGGGGTCGGCGAGCACGATGAGGGAGTTGCGGGCCGCCAGGTGGGCTTCATCGCGAGGTATCACGAAAAAGGCTCAAACGTACGTCTAAGAAAAGCTGTGAATCTCTCTCCGAGCAGATGCTAGCTGCAATTTCGTACATGTATTTATATACTCCCTGGTACTACGTACGCATTATCGCACCCTTTTCAGCTGGAAAGCGACACCTCATCGGTGAGGGAGGGTGCCCAAATAGGAGAGCATGGGCCTCGTTTTTCTCTTCTTCCTTCGTTTTGTACATGGTCCGCACGATCTATCAACTTTGTTGTACGTTTTGTTCGTGCTCGCCTTCTTGATTGCTCCATCATTAGTGTCGTCAGTCGTAAGTGACCTTATTATCAAAATACGATTTGACAGCACTGCCTTCCTACATTCAGCGGCTGCCTCGTGCGAAAATGTACCTACATAGGCGGCATGCCTTGGACAACAATGCACCTACACATATAGGAACATCCTGATACCTGCTACACGAGCAAGGCGACGTAAACATGTACCTGCTGCATGAGCGGAAGCAAAAACACAAACGAGGCTCTTAACCTCTTTTTCAGGCACCCCGCCCCCCTGTAAAGAAAAACATGAACTTCATACTGAACTCCCGTTTCGATTAAAACTCGTTGAAAATCTCCGGCATGCATACTGCCGTGCTTCTCCTGATCGTGCGGCCGCCACAAGAGTAGCAGGTGTGGAAACTGTGCATACTTGGGTAGCACGATGTGTGTTCGCTTCATGTGAATGCTGCTATTTCCAAAAATGATTATGGATAGAGTGAATGCGGGCAGAGTCTCTCGTCCCTCGTTCTCGTGTTGCTCGTCCTTTTTCCTCTCGCAGTCTACTTGGTACCGCTGTTCGGCTACTGGCTGCTGTTACTGCTGTTACGTTGTAGACCACCCCTATTGCACAGAGAGAGCTACGTACGGGGTGCTGGTACAGCTGTCCAATGATCGACGAGTGGCTGCCTTTGTTTTGCCCATGGGCTTCCCATTGCGGTGTCCTCCTGGTCGGTATATGTTGAAGAGAAAATATAGTTGGGCTTGATGCTTGGCATGTGCTGGAGGCTTGCCTGTCTACTGCTGTCTCCTTACTTTGTGCATGTTTATACTTGCTTTCACTGTGTGCTTGCTTGCTGCTTGGTTTTTTTTTGGCTGTGTGTGCTCGAGCCTCGTTGTAGCATGAGGTCTCTCGCCCCTCTCCCGCCCGCGACCCAATGGCACGTTTGTCAATGCTACGTACTCACGGCAAAGTGGAGTCAGAGAAAAACAACACTCACACAGAAGAGCCTCAAAATAAGCACAGTACGAACATCAAGCAAGGGGGTTATACAGACAGTCTACCAGCGCTACGCAGCTACAGACAAGCGAGCAAGCGACACGTGCGCGCCGGTAAGCAACGATTGTTCTCATTGGTCAGAGGTTCCGCCGCGCAGGGTGCGAATAGCTTGAGTATAAACCACTCAATCGGTCGTACTCACAGCTGACGTACGCATTCGTAATACTTTCATGAAAATAGCAGAAACCGGAAGCGATGGGCGGAAAGCGCGGCTCTAGGACACGGGGTGCTGCTCTGCCCCGGGGTCGACAGCGCCCGGGCTTCGGAAAGGCTGCGGCTGTGGGCCTTGCGTGCTTGGCGGCGTCTCTGTCGAAAGCAAATGGACAGCTGGACCCGGCAGAGATGCAGAGACAGGTTCAGCAGCAGATGGGCGGCGGCTCGTGTGGAGGGGGTGGTGGTGGGGCGTCGCCAAATCGAATAGGTATGGGGCATGATATCAGACGTATGGCATGACACCAGTAAAGTTTTGGCATTCAGAGTTCAGAGGGAAAGGACGAGAGGGCAGGGAATTCGTGCGGCAAGTTTCTGCTGGTTGGTGGTTGTGGGGTTGGACTAGAGGTTTCCTGTCATTTGCGGCGTTTTTTGGCGTTTAGGATAATGTACTCGCTGACCCCACGAGTTGCTTTATGTACCGGTATGAGTTACGATAGTGTGTGGTATCGTGTTGAAAGTTAAGGTTTCGTCGATGAATCACACCGTAGATATCGTCTCGAGCGCGTTTTGCACTCAAGATACCCTTGGCATCCCCATATTTATGAAAGAAGCATAACGACAGCCGTCGACGTATAGTCAACTAACTGATGGTTTATCCTCGTAGTTGTTGGTATACCTACTGTATATACAAACAGTATTGATAGTACGAAAAGTTGTCGAGTTTACGGAGTACAAGCAGTAGTTTCGACGTCAATATGTACAACCCCCATCTACCTACTGTACCCAGGTAAATCGTATCGATTTTATTTTACGGACATCGGTAAGTATCACATCGAACTCAATTCTCGTTCGATATTCGATATCCGTCACTGGGGGACGGTAGTCCCGCAGAAGGTTATATCTCTTTCTTCGTGTTTCGTGTGGAGGCACACCGAGGTGGGTTGTGCTTGTGGCGTTACCACACTCTCGGGGGTCAGCAACACGAGGTAATACTCTCAGAGTGCCCCCGAGCATCCAAGATGGCCTTGAAGGATTGTAGTGATAATGAGGCGGTACGGTCTAGGGGATAGGACCTGGTATCCACATCATAATTTTTTTTTTGTTCCCATCCCATTTATTAACTTCGCACTTCCGTCTTTTTCCCTCTCTAGGCGCAAGTCAGATCCGTGGTCACAAAGTAGGCTCCTCTCCCTCCTCCCCCACTACGGTTCTTGCCTTGCATTTTTATCGCGAGAAGATTTCAGCTATTTCTTCCCTCGTCAAGTCTCGTCGAATTTTGCTTACCCACGCTTGATTCAAGAGCGTCCCGTGACAAGCCAAAACAAGCGCTCTTAACTACAAATTTATTTTATCTGTACGTAGTGGGCAATGCATAGCTTTTAGCATAGGCGGGACATGCCGACTTGACCGCATGTTAAATCCCGAATGCTCTTATCTTAGGCGCTCTTAACTCGTGGTACCCACTATTGTAGCGTATTTGTGTATTATACCAGTAGTTTTTAGCTGCGAAATCGTTCCCACCACACATCTGTTTAGTCTCTACTGATATGTCGTAGGGCCAACATGGGGGGAGCGGAATCTTGAAAAAGTGCACTTTTTCGTTCGGGGTTAGCACCATCACCGCCGCTGCTATGGTTACGTTTTTGAACAAATGTGTTTCTGACACGACTCACGGCAGGTTTTGGTCATGCTATACGAGTACTTCGGAGTATACATATCAAACATATGTATATGTACTGCTTTATTTGTTTTTTTTCTCTTTTGCTTGAAAGGATTATGCTTCCTCCCTCGGCGCGGGGTTTCCAGTCAGCCCGAGGCGTATTTACTTGTATTTTTTTATGCGATGAGAGGCGGGACCCCGGACCGCCATAGACCACATTCGACAAGGGAAAATCAACGCCAATAACGCCCTAAGAGGAAAAAGGCATGTTTTTACGCAAGTAGTATCATAAGTGCTCGGGGCATTGAACGGTGCGCCAAGGTTCAGTTACCCCGAGGCTGCACCGACGTTGTGGTGATGGCGATCCATTCCCTGGCAAAAGGTGGCCCGCAAGCACGTCGTCCAGCACTCGTTCCTGCTGAGGGCTGCTACTAGTATGTTATTGCTGTTCTGTAATTCCTGGTGCTGTGCTTTAGACCTCGATATGCTTTGCTGTTTGTTCTATTACGGTACCTCGGTGGGTGAACAATCCTGTACTACCGGTTTGCTGTACTGCCGTAAGGATGGTACTTGCGAAGAAAGGGTTTCGGTTTCCGATGTTTTGAGACGTGAGAACCCAATAAACCCTTATTTTCCGTGCAGCATTGAAATCAAGTTGGGTGGGGTAGGCCGGAGTTCACAGGCGAGGTCGCCAACAATCGGGCCGATGTCCTCGATAAAACAATTTCAGGATATTCAGTATTCCACGGGCCCACCCGCCTTACCCGGGAAACACTCTTGTTGTAGTGCATCAAGTTGTGGGCTGTGTAGCACCTCGGACAGATAATCGATTCCCACATGATGATCTAGATCTTTCAGAGAGCAGACCTACGGTAGCACATAATCCTGGATTGGACCTGTACTCGTATACGGATCCTGCACGGCATATCATAACGGCAGGGAAGGCTTTTTTCGTTTTTCGTTTTTTTTTGTCGTTTCGTTCACGTGGTGTAAAAAACCGGTTGTTTCGGTTCATTTCGCGCAGACGATTGTTTCGGTCGGTTCGTGCGGACAGTTGTGACAGTTGTGTTTCGGTTCACGCAGAGGGTTGTTTCGGTTCACGCAGACGGTTGTTTCGGTTCGAGTAGACGTTGTTTCGGTTCGTGTGCAGCCGTTGAAACGCCAAGCGTGCGTTGTTGGGAGAGAAAAAAGGCGGAGCAACGAGCGAAAGGAAAAACGCCGGACAAGGCAAGACCGTTAAAAAAATCAAAGAATGCCATGGTACCTGGTAGCTGGTGATATTAATTATTAATAAAAATATCCCTGACAATTGTGGCAGGATGGGGGACAAGGCGAGACCGGATAGGGCAAAGTCGGACGCGAGATGGCAACGGAACTGAGGCGTCGTTGTTGGCGTGCTGTATCTCAAATCGGGCCTGGGGTGGGCCGCACACAATGCACGATACAGGACGCCATGTAACCATGACAATAAAGTGCAAACTGAGATCGGTGTTAACTTTCCGGTTGCTAGCCGTTCGTTCGCTAGGTGTGCGGTAGGTGTTCGCTAGGTGTTTCTAGCTCGCTAGCTGCTCGCTAGCTGCTCGCTAGCTGCTCGCTAGCTGCTCGCTAGCTGCTCGCTAGCTGCTCGCTAGCTGCTCGCTAGCTGCTCGCTAGCTATTCGCTGCCGTGTTTTCACTGGCTGTTCGCAGCTGTTCGCTAGCTGCTCGCTGACTGTTCGCTGGCTGTTCGCTAGCTGATTGTCAGCCTCTAACCCGTTCGGGGCCGGGGATAGGAGACAGAATGACCCCGCGGAGGGGCCACGCTATGGGAGCCTCCGCCGCCGTTTCGAGAACCCATGACAAGTATTTGTCGGAAGGCTTTTTTCGTTTTTCGTTTTTTTTTTGTCGTTTCGTTCACGTGGTGTAAAAAACCGGTTGTTTCGGTTCATTTCGCGCAGACGATTGTTTCGGTCGGTTCGTGCGGACAGTTGTGTTTCGGTTCACGCAGAGGGTTGTTTCGGTTCACGCAGACGGTTGTTTCGGTTCGAGTAGACGTTGTTTCGGTTCGTGTGCAGCCGTTGAAACGCCAAGCGTGCGTTGTTGGGAGAGAGAAAAGGCGGAGCAACGAGCGAAAGGAAAAACGCCGGACAAGGCAAGACCGTTAAAAAAAACAAAGAATGCCATGGTACCTGGTAGCTGGTGATATGAATTATTAATAAAAATATCCCTGACAATTGTGGCAGGATGGGGGACAAGGCGAGACCGGATAGGGCTAACTCGGACGCGAGATGGCAACGGAACTGAGGCGTCGTTGTTGGCGTGCTGTATCTCAAATCGGGCCTGGGGTGGGCCGCACACAATGCACGATACAGGACGCCATGTAACCATGACAATAAAGTGCAAACTGAGATCGGTGTTAACTTTCCGGGTTGCTAGCCGTTCGTTCGCTAGGTGTGCTCGCTAGGTGTGCTCGCTAGCTGCTCGCTAGCTGCTCGCTAGCTGCTCGCTAGCTGCTCGCTAACTATTCACTGCCGTGTTTTCACTGGCTGTCCGCAGCTGTTCGCTAGCTGCTCGCTGACTGTTCGCTGGCTGTTCGCTAGCTGATTGTCAGCCTCTAACCCGCTATCACCAAATATTATTACCCTATCTTTGTAAAGGGTGTGCTATCAATATCAACCTCGACCATCGCCAGGGCTGACTCGAGCTTCTTCGCGGAACCTTGCCTAAAACCTCCAAGCCGTTTGGGGCGTTGTTAACTCTTGCATGCCTCGGACAGATATATAGGTCATATATCATTCCCACTTCCTCCATGATCTATAAGCAGTAGACCAATCAAGGCAGATCTATTCCCGATCTCGTATGAGCTAGCTCATGTTGCCGGGTGAGACCCGAATAGTCTGCATGATATATACATCATAGCACATGTTTCCTGGGTTGGGTCTGTACTATACAGATCCTGCCCAACCTCTCACAGCGGCAGGTGAGGAACGAGATGATCTAGATCATGATCTATCTGTAGATGATCTAGATCATGATCTATCTGTAGATGATCTAGATCATGATCTATCTGTAGATGATCTAGATCATGACCTATCTGTAGATGATCTAGATCATGATCTGTCCGAGATTGATAACGCTTGTCCACCATTTCAATCACACTCGCCGCCATGTTCGCCCGCAACAACAACAACAACAACAACAACAACAACAAACAACGCTCACCCGAAACAAGCTCGTTCGAGGGCTGCGAGACAGCAGCACTCCCGACCTCTGCGACTCCACACCAACCCAGACAGCTGTTGCGGTAGCCGCCGTCGATGCTATCGCCGCTCGCGGGTGTTGTCGGGCGGAGCGAGCGATGGCGGCACCGCCCGCGCCAGCAGCAGACACGAGCTGGCCTGCGTCGTACAACGCCGTGCAGATGGATGAAGAGGGTGGGGGGGAGGGTGGGGTACTCAATTTGTTGCTTGCCTTAGTCATTTGACCATTGACCACGCATCCCTTTCGAGACGGAGCACCGTTCCTACTCCTAATAGAGACACCTCCAACATTGGGCGCTCATTACGTTGTTTCCATCATATACTACAAATAAACTTTTGCTAATCGGGGGGTGGGGGAGGGGGCGGTGGGCGGCGGGGGCGGGGGGGACGAGCCAGGCTGGTATAACATGTCGCTAGAAAATCGCGAAGCAGGTTATTTACACGCAACTGTCGTCTACTTGTGTGCGTTGTTTTTTTTTTCTTTTGTTTCGACAAAAAAAAGCCGCCCGTCCTGATGTATGTCTTTTCAGAGATTATAGCGCGGTCAGTCGTAGATTTTGGGCTTCGGCGATCTCGGGCAGGGTCCCTATTTTTATTTTTTTTCGGAGCCGTGTAAATTAGAAATACATTTTACAGCCGTGTAATCCAGAAACTGTTAAATACGCACAAACGTCGTATTATTCCATGCACCAGTTCTGAACGAGTCCCCATTGTACATTACATAACCCGTTTCGTGCCTAGCAAAGCGTGCTTGTTTTCGACAAACAAGTATGCACACGTCGAACAGATAGATCATCTCTAGATCATCTACAGTAGATCTGAACCCCCCCACCCTCTTCATCCATCTGCACGGCGTTGTACGACGCAGGCCAGCTCGTGTCTGCTGCTGGCGCGGGCGGTGCCGCCATCGCTCGCTCCGCCCGACAACACCCGCGAGCGGCGATAGCATCGACGGCGGCTACCGCAACAGCTGTCTGGGTTGGTGTGGAGTCGCAGAGGTCGGGAGTGCTGCTGTCTCGCAGCCCTCGAACGAGCTTGTTTCGGGTGAGCGTTGTTTGTTGTTGTTGTTGCGGGCGAACATGGCGGCGAGTGTGATTGAAATGGTGGACAAGCGTTATCAATCTCGGACAGATCATGATCTAGATCATCTACAGATAGGTCATGATCTAGATCATCTACACATAGATCATGATCTAGATCATCTACAGATAGATCATGATCTAGATCGTATAGTTCCTCACCTGCCGTTGTGAGAGGTTATGCAGGATCTGTACAGTACAGACCCAACCCAGGAAACATGTGCTATGATGTATATATCATGCAGACTATTCGGGTCTCACCCGGCAACATGAGCTAGCTCATACGAGATCGGGAATAGATCTGCCTTGATTGGTCTACTGCTTATAGATCATGGAGGAAGTGGGAATGATATATGACCTATATATCTGTCCGAGGCATGCAAGAGTTAACAACGCCCCAAACGGCTTGGAGGTTTTAGGCAAGGTTCCGCGAAGAAGCTCGAGTCAGCCCTGGCGATGGTCGAGGTTGATATTGATAGCACACCCTTTACAAAGATAGGGTAATAATATTTGGTGATAGCGGGTTAGAGGCTGACAATCAGCTAGCGAACAGCCAGCGAACAGTCAGCGAGCAGCTAGCGAACAGCTGCGGACAGCCAGTGAAAACACGGCAGTGAATAGTTAGCGAGCAGCTAGCGAGCAGCTAGCGAGCAGCTAGCGAGCAGCTAGCGAGCACACCTAGCG
This sequence comes from Saccharina japonica, assembly GCA_008828725.1. Taxonomy (NCBI): domain Eukaryota; class Phaeophyceae; order Laminariales; family Laminariaceae; genus Saccharina; species Saccharina japonica. The sequence continues at coordinate 47,259 of MEHQ01000232.1, forward strand.
AGCACACCTAGCGAACGAACGGCTAGCAACCCGGAAAGTTAACACCGATCTCAGTTTGCACTTTATTGTCATGGTTACATGGCGTCCTGTATCGTGCATTGTGTGCGGCCCACCCCAGGCCCGATTTGAGATACAGCACGCCAACAACGACGCCTCTGTTCCGGTGCCATCTCGCGTCCGAGTTAGCCCTATCCGGTCTCGCCTTGTCCCCCATCCTGCCACAATTGTCAGGGATATTTTTATTAATAATTTATATCACCAGCTACCAGGTACCATGGCATTCTTTGTTTTTTTTAACGGTCTTGCCTTGTCCGGCGTTTTTCCTTTCGCTCGTTGCTCCGCCTTTTTTCTCTCCCAACAACGCACGCTTGGCGTTTCAACGGCTGCACACGAACCGAAACAACGTCTACTCGAACCGAAACAACCGTCTGCGTGAACCGAAACAACCCTCTGCGTGAACCGAAACACAACTGTCACAACTGTCCGCACGAACCGACCGAAACAATCGTCTGCGCGAAATGAACCGAAACAACCGGTTTTTTACACCACGTGAACGAAACGACAAAAAAAAAACGAAAAACGAAAAAAGCCTTCCGACAAATACTTGTCATGGGTTCTCGAAACGGCGGCGGAGGCTCCCATAGCGTGGCCCCTCCGCGGGGTCATTCTGTCTCCTATCCCCGGCCCCGAAGCCGAGGAAGAAGTCGAAGAAGGGGAACTCCCCATCAATCAAGAAATCGCGGGGTCTAGGAAAGGGATGTCGAAAAACCTTGTCCGACGAGGGGGTGCGAAGAGCCGCAGAACCGTCGGTAGCGGGGAAAATAGGCGTCATTCGGCGAGCTCAGCAGGGGGAGCGAGCGGAGGGGGGGTAGGAGCGGCCGAGATCCAGAAGGTTCTCGACAGGACGCGGGACGCGGAAGGGGCGGGGGTTTATACGGACGAGGCGCTGCGCGGGAAGGGGAGGGTGAAGTCGGTTTGCGCCGGGGTCAGGGTGGGCACCGGCCTGGGGCTGTACCACAAGTTCGCGCAAGGTGAGGGAGTTGGATGAGCGAGGCAGGCTTTTGCTAGCTCTCGCCTCTGTGGTTTCTGGTTGCAGACCTCTCTCTTTCCTACAGTAAGCGCTAGTTACGTGAAGCGAAGTTAAATGAAAAGGGGTGCTGTATGTATATATATGTGTGTATGTGGAATCGTCGGTAAAATCATTGGTTGCCCGAACATTTTTAATCATTGGTTGCCGAACACTTCAAATCATTGATTGTCGAACAATTTTTCCGTGGAAAAAAACGCTACCTGAACGCCGAGAAAAAAACAACCAACTCCAAAATTCCATAATTTCCCACGTGCTCATGGGCTTTTCCGGGAAGGTAGATATATCTCCGACAGTGAAAGTGAACTGAAAATGGGTACTGTTGGTTGTACAGCGGTGGTCCCTCTATAGCGCTGGTTGAACAAGTGCCGGCTGCCCTGTAGAGTGCCGGTGAATTCGCTTGGCACATATGGGATTAACCAGTGTAGCAGTGTGCGGAGTAGCGTCGATTGCCGCTATATATGGTGCCGATACTGTTGGCTGGCGCGTACCGGCACTATAAAGGGACTACTCAGTCACGTGACTATTAATAGTAGGTAGTTTATAATCATTACTGCTGCGAGGGTAGAGGAGGTGGGCGGGCATGTGTATGTCCTTACGTCGGCACTAAAAGTATAGGCGCCGAGTCGCAGCCCAGAGCACCTGCACGAAACGGTGCTGGTGTTGTTGGCCTAAACGGTGTTGTCGCTAACACCTGAGCAACACGATGTTTTTGTTGAAACCTGGACCGAAAATGATTGAGAAAAGCTTTTAAAAACATACACAAAAGTAAGGTGCGTCCTGTTTTCAATCGGCGGTATGATGTAGGATTGGACGTTCTTCACGTCCACCCGCATGAGATAGAGACTGCTACACAAGTGTTTTTTTGCTTTATTTACGTACACATGTTGGTTTAGCTCGACACAAGCGTTTTTTCCTCGACGAAACTGTTTTTTGCTCTACAATACACAAGTGTTGTTTTTGTTTTGACACAGTTGTTTGTTGTGCGACAAATAAGTGTTTGTTTGCTCTGCGCAATCGTTTTTTGCTTTGACACATGTTTTTTTTCTTTGCTTGACTAAACAAAAGTGCTTCGTGCTTTGTGCTCTATGTGTACAAAAGTGTTTTTCTTGCTTTGCCACGACTGTCTTTTTGCTTGACAAAAGTGCCTCTTGCTCTCGTACACAAGTGTTTTTTGCTTGACACGATTGTTTTTTTTTGCTTTCCAAAAACGTTTGTTTTTCGCTCATACAATACGCGCGCGCACCGTCATCACCCCTCTCGCCTCTCGCAAGGGCTGAAAAATCTGGACGTGTTCGACGGGCGAAGCGACTGCGAGTTGATGGCAGCCGAGACGTCCCCGGAAGACGTGGTGAGCAAACATTGTATACCATATATACGAATATGGTCCACTACATAACTACGAGCGAAGGCAAATGTTCTGGTAGTTCACACCTCGCCAAATCAAACGAATCTGGTCAAACCTCGCCGGTCAGATGAGGTCGGGTAAAGGGTGACCCGACCCGACCCGACCCGTGAGAGTTTGAAAAACCTCCTGACCCGACCCGACCCGACCCCGACCCGACCCGACCCAACCCAACCCAACCCAACCGGACCCAACCCGACCCGATCCGACCCGACCCGACCCGACCCGACCCGACCCAACCCGACCCGACCCGACCCGACCCGACCCGACCCGACCCGACGCGACCCGACGCGACCCGACGCGACTCTTGAGATGTTGAAGACCTCTCAACCCTCGGGTATGACCCGTGAACAGCCCCTGCTAACAGCTAGCCGTGAAGTCCGGCCATCTCGCAGCCCTAATACTGGGAGGTGTCGAGGTCAACGATGACATTCATTCGTCACGGTTACTATAACGCCTATTTCGCCTCTTTTCGCCTCTTTTCGCAGGGAGCAACTCTCCTCCTGCTAACCCGGCCTGCCATGGGGACGTGGTCTCTCTCTCCGCTGAGGATTGTGCTTCACCGCGAGAGTAGCTCGCCCGTTCCTCGCGTCGAATTGGACGACGGTAGCAGGCGTCGCCGTGGCAGCCACAGGAAGAGCAGAAGGACGCGAAGCAGCAGGAGAGGGAGGAGACGGAGCAAGGCCAAGGAGAGCGAGGAGGAAGAAGAGGAGGAGGAGGAGGAGCAGCAGTTTCATCTGCAAGTGAGTTGATTGAACCTTCACACCTCGGACAGATCATCAGATCTTTGAGAGCAGGTCGATTCCCGGTCTGTATGACATATAGCTCATGTTGCCGGGTGGGAGTTGTAGTGTAATCTGCATGATCTACAGCAGGACATGTTTCCTTGGTTGGACCTGTACTACCTGCGTAGCATATCCTATTGGCAGATTAGCACCTAGATGATCTATCTGATCTATCTGTAGATGGTCTATCTGTAGATAGTCTATCTGTAGATAATCTGTCCGAAGTATGCATATATGTCATAGAAATAATCCCGCCCCCGCCCCCCCCCTCCCGACTTCCCACCCGGCCGTCTCCCACCCCCACCCACTGCTTCGTGGCATCTGCAGTACACGCTCGCTCTCAGCGCCGTGGAGGGGGCGGGCTGGTCAGGGACGTGGGTGTTCCGTGTGACGTACGACGCGGAGACAGAAAACGTGTGGTTTCAGACTTCGCTGGCACAGCGGAAGGGCACGTTCGGAACAACCACCGGTGGCGATCAGGTGTGCAGCGGAGTGGTTCAATTTCAAGCCGCCTTGTTTGTTGCCACGTCGTCTGTTCACTCTTTTTGTTTTACCCCGTATTTATATTGAAAAAAAAAAAAAAAACACACACACACACACACACACACACACACACACACACACACACACAATTGCACACATCTGTGAGATCGAGGATTTGATCGAAACTCATCTTTGCAAGCTGAGTGGGATACTTCCATCGCGCGAACTACCGGTTTTGAGGGGAACAATACATATGATACGTGCAACGGGACACCCGGACTTCTGTTTAGAGGTACTCGTAGGGAGTCCAGAAGTTACGCCAAGGTGCACCGGGGTGATTCAATATCAAGCCGCCTTGTTCTTTTCGTCGTCCCGTCAACGTATCGCTGTACCCCGTATATACGTTGCATCAGAACACCCCGGAATGTTTTGACCGTAGGCGGGCAGCCCAGAAATTACGCCCGGCGCTGTGCCATGCAGCAGCCGGGCGTACCTTGTCCGTGTCGTCGATGAGATTCGTGCGGTGGGGGACGCACCGTGTGTCTCGCGGCGGGTCTGTTGCCGGACGCGCAGCGTAGCGGCCTGGAACGTGTTTCGCGCTACCTGCGTTCATGTTCCGGTCTTTGTGGGGGTCCTTCCAGTTATTTCTTGGCTTTCGTGATGGCGGCGGCGAATGTGGCGTATGAATGCGTTAACGTAGGTATAGCCGGTGTGTCGTGTTGATGATTTTTTCGGTGGATTTTACCCCCCCCTCTGGTACGGGTGTCCACGTTACTGTCCTTTTGGTGCGGTTCATCTCCCGCGTTTACTGTTGTCTGGTTCGATTATCTCGTAGACTTGCCCGTGGAGGGCTTATTCCGAGCCATTGTTGTGGCTTTCGAGTGCACGGACTCTATATCAATATTCACACGCTCTACCCTCGCTTTGTTTTATTTGCTAACGGCCGCGGTGGGCTTCCCGTAGGTGGCCAGGGTGAAGAGGGTGAACGAGGACATGCTCAAGAGAGGCAACAAGCACGCTGCGGTCCTCAGAACGCGAGCAGAGCAGTTCACAAGGTGCGGTGCCGGTCTTTCTACCCTTTTAGAACTCCGACTACGCCTATTGGAACCCCGCCTACGCCTATCGCATCATATTGTATCATATCGATATCGTATCCTGTCGTGTCGTATCATATCGGTATCGTATCCTATCGTATCATATCGATATCGTATCCTATCGTATCATATCGATATCGTATCGTATCCAATGGTATCATATCGATATCGTATCTTATCGTATCATATCGATATCGTATCCTATCGTGTAATATCGGTATCGTATCATATCGATATCGCATCGTATCATATCGTATTATATCGATATCGTATCCTATCGTATATTATCGATATCGTATCCTGTCGTATCATATCGATATCGTATCCTATCGTATCATATCGGTATCGTTTCCTATCGTATCATATCGATATCGTATCCTGTCGTATCATATCGATATCGTACCGTATCATATCGATATCGCATCCTATCGTATCATATCGATATCGTACCGTATCATATCATATCGTAAATTACCATACGTCCGCCCGCACTTTTTTTTTTTCCATCCCATTTATTATCTTCGCCCTTGCTTTCTCTCTCCTCCCCAGTCGTAACTCAGTATATACCCCGTGCTGCTGGACGCTCACGGTGCTCGTAGAATGTTGATGCTGCTGTGCATATCATATCGTAGCACCAAAGTTGTCATTGTTTTGGTCGCTACCAGGTATATACCTTTAAAGGGGTCCCATTGGGGCTAGTATTTTTTGCAGGTGCGGGAAATATGATTGTGTCGGTGGTGGCGACTGCCGCTATATAACGATTGTAATAAAATGAAAAGAGACAACCCTCCTTGCTGGTAGCTGGAGGATTTCGTCGAAGAACTCATTATGAATACTTGCATGCTGCGTGTATGATAACACTTCGATCGCGCGCGTGTGCTGCAATATACTACATACCTGGTACCGGTTTTAGGCAACTCTGCCAAGCTGGTCGAAATACGAAATGGTCGAAATACGAGACGGTTGAAATACGAGATGGTTGAGATACGAAATGGTTGAAATATGATATGGTTGAAATACAATATGGTCGAAATACAATCCTTGTTTGGACTCTGATATTTTGGCGTCAAACGAATCTTATATTCCGGGTCAGAGTGGTTTGTGCTGCAAACAGCTCGGAATCCATTGACGGGCGCCACAAATGTTTTACTTATATTTTACCATCTGCCCCGAGTTGCTTGAAGTTGGTCGTCTACCTTAATTAGTCGATACCGGTATGTGGGTATCCTGTACCCGGCCAAGGGTACCCTGCCACTTCTTCGAGAAAGTGGTTGACATGCGCTACTGTGTACGGCGCGAACATCATTAACTCTGCTTCATGTGGTATATAGAGACAACCGTAATCGCCATTGCACAATTCGACATGTTTTTCACCCCTCTCAGTAGCTCCCTCAAAATTGAACACAACTGTTGCCTTCCGACGTGCAGGGTATCGGCGCTTGCGCGGAGTCGTGCGAGGGACGCGAAAGAGCTCGAACGCGACAGGGTGCTGAACCCCGACAAGTACAAGCGCGTGCACCGCTACATGCGAGGTATGGCAGGTTACAGTATGTACTCGCAAAACGGTTTTGTACCACCATGCAGCTTGCGAAGATGAGTTTCCCCCCCGACGATTTTTTTCGATCTCAAACCACAGCTGAGGGTTGTTCTTTAAAATGTTTTAGACTATTAATGACAAACGCAGCTGGTGAAAATGTGAGTTTCGACGACTTTTTCGATCTCACCACAGCTGAGTCATCTTTTTCAATTTTTTGTACGACCGCAGCGTGAAAATTGAAAATAGGAGTTTTGATGAAATTTTCGATCTTAACAGCTGAGGAGCATTTATAACTTTAGTGTAGACTAGGCAATTTTGAGTTCGCAGCGTCACACACTTCGGACAGATCATCTACAGACAGATTAGATAGATCATCTATAGATCATCTTGATCATCTAGACCCTAACCTGCCGGTATGAGATGCTGTGCAGGATCTGGATAGTGCAGATCCAACCCAGGAATATGTCCTAGATCTTGCAGAGTATACGGTTCCAACCCTGCAACACGAGCTAGACCATACAGATCATACAAATCAGGAATGTATCTGCCCTGAACGATCTAGATCATGCAGTGGGAATGATCTGTATGATCTGTATGATCTGTATGATCTGTCCGATGTGTGTAAGGTACAATTTTTCCACGACGTTTGTCCCTTGTGTGATAACCTGGTGTGTAGTACGTGGTGGATGGAGAGTCCATACGCTTTCACTATAAACCGTGATCGGTCGAGACTATCCATATTAGTTTAATACGTACAAGGAAGAACGATGCCAATCAAAATGTGTTGATCGTTTTTATATATATATATTTTGGAGCCGCGTAGCCGGTAACAGAAGAGGTGGATGTGTTCAGACTGACTTTGATTTTGCTTATGATTGGTAGTCGCGTTGCGGTAGTTTTGCGGGGTTGGAGCGTCTTTGTGTATGACTGACGCCTGTGTGTTGTCAGCGAGTTAGCTGGCGTAACTTCGCCACCCAACTCCAGCACTAAAAATACTACGTACAGTAAGTTGGGTAGTGGACTTACTTCGCTATGCAAGTAGGCAGAGGCCCATTTTAAGGGACCCTACTATTAATAGGGCGTTCGGGGTTGGAGGTCCCTTATATACCGACGTCCCTTATCAGAGTTGGTACCGGTCCCTTATAATCAGTATGATAGTGGGCTATGTGGTCCCTTATAAACCGACGTCTCTTTTCAGAGTTGGTACGGTACCGGCCCCTTATAATCGTTATTACGGTGGGGCATAGTAAATAGGACCTACGGTATACGTAAAGACCTACATATTTACCTATTTTTACTCACAACATTTGGTCCTATTTACTATGGTCTTCCGTAGTAGTGGCCTAAAACGGTGCACTGAAATGTGAGGTACCTTATATACAGTGTTTCCCGTATCGTGAGGTCCCTTATAAAGGGCTACGTACCTACTGTATACCCAAGTGATAATCTAGCCGTGAAGGTCCAACCAACTCACGGCCCCTATTAAAACATGCTCCGTTGAAAGTTAGTCGAACCCCCCCCCCCCCCGTTGTTGCACCTCCGCTCCCTTGCAGAGGATTCTCACACGACGGGAGGGGCCAGCGCGAGGCCGGCGAGATGGGGAGAAGATCGCCGCCGCAACGACATCCGGCTCAAGTAACCGGCACGCCTTTCGCAAAGTGCGCGCGGTTTTTTCATTACATGCTCGTCGTTCGTAGCCCTGCAGTGAACAAACGGCGCTCGAAAAAGTACGATCATGACGGGACACTGTTTCCAGTGGAGCCAGTGGAACGTGCTGTCAAGGCCAGCGTGAGGATACACGTTTTTTTCCATGGGCGGTTTTTCGGTGCTATGAAACCGATGCTAGCTCCGGTGAAAAGCGCTCGAAAATAGGATCGTCGCGCCCGCTGAGCTGGGGCGCGCTTTCCAGAGTTCACTCCCCCGCATGCTATTTAGGAAATGCTTATTTTGCGCGCAAAGTCAGAATCCGTGTGTGTTGTCGTGTTTGCTCGTATTGTGTAAGCGTGTTTTTTGCTATCAGTACGTAGACCAGTCCAAATTGGGGCCGCCGCTCTGCAGTATGGAGCTACGTATATGCGTAGCTGTACGGAATGGTTTGGTCGAGTGTTTTAGAAGGCACACCGATATCGATTGGTGGCCGAACGAACGCGCTGGCGTACCATAGTGGACTTGTGTCGTGCTGTTAGGCCAAGCTACAGTATGTCGTGTGCAGGTTTGTGCGCAATTCATAGCGTGCAGTTTGAGCGTGATTTCGTAGTGTGCGACTCATATATAGCGTGCGAGCGAATGGGATTTGTTTTGTATACCAATGATGACGGAAATAATTCAAGCGACTTACTGACACCAAGACTAAAAACGGTGGCGACCGGCCACCCAGTCACCGCGCCGAACTGCAGGGGAAGCAATACATGTAAACGGCAAACAGTGTTCGATAGCCCCCTTCAGGCGCAGGGCGACGATAAGGGCAGCACCTTTTTTGGCCAAAATGATGATGTCTGACTATTAGTATACTCCTCAGCTGAAGGACTACCCGATACAGTAGTGCCGGTTCCTCTACAGTGCCGGTATGCGCCAGCCAACAATACCGGCACTATATAGCGGCAACCGTCACTACGCCGCACACTGCCACACTGGTCAATACCATCTGTGCCCAGCACTCTCACCGGCACTACTCGTATAGCGGGCGGGCGGCAATCGGCACTACTCCGCACACTGCCACACTGGTCAATCCCATCTGTGCCAAGCGATTTCACCGGCACTATAGCGGGCGGCCGGCACTATAGAGAGTCCACTACATGTTTCGTTGGAATCCTATTACGGGGGGGCTAATGTAGTAAGTAATCACAACCAAATATGGTGGTGTACCCATTAGGGGGGATGTGTGATTTTTCGGGTCCATCGTGGGTTCTGCTTACTATGCGTACGTACGAGCCCCTCGTAATATACCTGGTATGTGTTTTACCATGGTTTTCGTTGTATACGACTCGTACCTACAGTCAGTGGATCAGGGATTGCCCATCGGGTTACGCATTCAAATTTTCGAAAATAAAAACGAAATACAAAAACGAAGAGCAGAACTAAAGAGCAAAGGAGAAGATAAAATAGTACGTCATCAACTCTATGGTTGATAAGGTTAGTTTTATTGGTCAAATTCAAGAAACTAGAAGTAGATATCTCGATACCTCTGTTTTCACTTTTCGTTTTTTTTTTTTTAATTGACAGCATTTATTTTTGACGAAATGGGTGTGCTTTTGACGAGACATGGCCTCAATAGATAGATGGAGCTCGGAGCGCCCATTTCCGATCCAACACCAGGAAGGTTTGAGCCGGCAAGGATGCTGTTACGGGAACGGCTATCCTGTCCTCTACAATACTGTCGTGTATTCTGAACGCCTTTTATAGTTACCGTTTCCTTCGTTTGCATCCGAGGCAGGGGAGGGGGAGGGGGGGGAGGAGACGACGAGCCGTCGTCCCAGGAGATATGGTGCCCGCAGGGGGAAGAGGGACCCCTGGGAATCATCTACGAGAATTGAGTAACTCATTCTTGATCTTACGTGAATACCGTTGTGGGGATTATCTCTGCAAACACAGATGGAGGAAGTCACACCATACCTACTAAGGTTGTTGAGGAAATCATCTATACACGACGATTGAGGAAGTCCATGATTCTGTTTACCCGCTGAGTACGGGCCGACTTACAGGTAGTTCCTGATCCTGCGTGTTGTGACTTCGGTCCCCTGACTCTTGTGTTTAGATTACTACATGTATACCGATACCTCTTTTTTTCTTCGGGCCTGGAGACTAGCAACGCGAATGATGCTCACTTCACTTGCGATGCAAAAGCAATTCACGATACAATTCAACGTTTCGGCACTGCAAGTCCCCGAAAAAACCTTCGAAACCTCGGTACACAAGACTCGTAGATCCCCTAGCGTACCGTTTTCCCGGCAAACGGCACATCTCACTCCATAGATATTATACCAGGTAGTAGGATATGTACTGTATAGTGCCAGGTCCCTATACGAGAGTATCGAATGATACGCTTGATCGCCCTCAATAACGGTCGCTGTCGTCATCGTCTGACGAAAGGGGTCGGTGCCCGCGCCGAGCTCGCTCTCCGCCTCCGCCGCCAGCAGCGCTGCTGCCTCTGCTTCTTCTCCGAGGCGCTTGGATTTCCCTGCAATATGAATTTGTTTTCGGTGCAAATTATTTTATAGTGAACCCTGGGTGAAACAAGTTTTTCCCCATTCACGCACGCGATCAACCAAAACCAATGCCACGTTGCTGCTATCACAGCCGGGAATTCTTCAGCCAAAGACTGTGAGTCAATCGCCGCCTTGTGTTTATCTGCAAGGTTTCCCTTGGGGGGATTGTGGTTCACTTGAAGTCCCGGGGGGGTGTCGCAAGATGAAAAGGGAGAACACAGCAAGCAGGCGTTCGTTCCTCGTACCGGCTAATACTCGTGCGTAGCCACCGGGGCAAGAACGAATAACAGAACAAAAAAAAAATCTTGAAGCCAACTAGGCAAGAGCTGTGGATTGGCTGTATATCACGGCTAGCTACGTTTACCAATGACTTACCGGTACGTAATTTGCGTCAGAAAAAAAAAACTACGTTGGGTCACGAACGCGCCGGTCACATACGGAAGACGTAGAACTCCACAAATCACCGCGCGGAACTAATGGTAATACCTACGTAGCCGACTGATAGTAATCAACTCACCGCACGCAACTGACTGTAACAATCAGGGTAAACATGCCTCGCCAAGAAATAGCTACGTAGTCGGTGACATATCTATACCAGGTGGTCAGCCAAGTCATGTTTATTTTTCTTCTATTTAAGTTTTTAATATTCCCGGAGGATTGAAATAAATAAAGCGTGTACAACAGTACGTACCTGTTTCGTCGAGATGCTCGTCGGCTTGGCGCTTCTTCGTCGCTCTGACCTCCCGTGTCCCAGCCTGGTGCCCCCTTCGAATGCCGCGGGCTTTGCTGGTTCTGCGGTGACGCGGATACCCGTTACCGTGCACGGGAGTCCGGGGGGTCAATGCGGGTATCGCGGTTCGGCAGTACTACAGCAGGTATTCACCACGTGATACAGAATACCGTAATGCATGGCGGCGTGATGTTTGTTAACCACTCGGGTGATTTTTTGTAGGGCAAAAAATAACTCGAGGTGCCTAACGTGAAAGGGGGGCGTGATGTGCAGCACAAGCTCAGCGGGGTTTGTTGTCCATCTACTGCTCTAACCCTTCGTCATCGCTTTAACTCGTAAATAGTTTGGGATGAATGAAGCCTCTCAGCTGTGCGACCAGCCGGAGACTCTCGCCCAGGGCTACCCTACTACCCCCGCGTTGATTCGGTGGCAACCAACGTGGCACCCACTCGTCGCAAAAGAGTAGTTGCTCCGGTAAAATATACTCTACGCAATTCAACTCAAGAAACACACCGAAAATGAGGGCGTGCAAACTAAATAATCCCAGAAGCAATGCCGTAAAAATGAAAGGCGTTATGCACACAGCACGGGGGGGCTCAGTTGGTTTATATTTTCCTCACTCACCCTAACGCTGCGCCGTGCGCGGCCGTAGGGAAGGGGCTCGCCACACATCTGGCACTCCACCGATAGTTCCGGGTTGGCAAAAGTGCAGTTGGTGCACTGTTGCAGCACCTGAGAATCCTTGTGTCCTGTTTTTTTTCGGCGGGGGGGGGGGGGGTGTACTCATGTTGTGCACGGCCGTAGTCATATGACCATAGACCCTCGCATCCCTACAATGCCGGGACGGAGCGCGTTGGGTTTTCACCAACCAGGCAGACATTGCTTGCACCAAGCGCGAAACGCCGTGAGGTATTGGGCGAGTCGCATGGAGGGTGAGCTGCATCCTGCTAAGAACCGTCTCTGAGGCGGACTTGCATATGGACGACAGCTTCAATGAGTTAATTTAATTTCTGGCGTGGCCACTTCCGGAGACAGCAATGGGTTTTACTATGTAACTGCCTCGCGGACGCCTTACCATATTAACACTACGTGATACGACCATTCCCCTTGTGCGGAACAAAGGTTCTCCACCCCGCACAAATGATCTACTCGACCGCCAGCTTTGGTGACCGCCAAAAAAAAATAACAAAAAAAAACGGCACCCTGGTTGTCTAGCTCACGCAGCGAGTGGCGTGTTTTACAGCGTCGTTGCCAACCGACGCCAACCCAACCTATAAATATATCACATACTTATAGGGGGGGGAGGGGGGGGCGAAACAACGGCGAAAGGTGCGTTATGTGTGATGCTTCAACCGCTCGTCGGTAAATCGAACCCGTCGGTATTATGTCCTGTTTTTTTCGGTGAGGGGGGGGGGGAAGCGAAATAAAGACGAAAGGTGCGTTATGTGCATGATTCAACCGCTCGTCGGTCAAAGTATATTCGTCGGCAAATTCAATCCGCTCGTGGTTCAGCTTTCCGGGAATGTTGGTGGATAGGCAATCGATGATTCGACATCGTTTTTTTTTCAGAAGCATGCCACGGTTTCTTGAGTTGAGTGCGCCAAATACCCCGGCTTTTAACCATTTTCCTACCTCCAAGAACAACCCCACTCTAATTCCATGTGTAATAGCTCCCAAAAACGTACCAGGTATACGTATAGGTGCAGCTCTAGAAACGGCTTATGTACTACCGCGAAAATTATCTCACACTAGAGCAAGTTCACCTAGATTATCCCCCCAAACAATCAGGGCTGTTCACGGGTCGAGTGAAACCTCGCGGGATCAGGTCGGGTCAGGTTGGGTCGTGTAACGGTGAACGGGACCCGATCCATGATAATTGAAACCTTCCTGACCCGACCCGACCCGACCCGACCCGACCCGACCCGACCCGACTCGTAATATTTTGAGAATTTCCTGACCCACGGGCTGGGGTCATGAGCTGTTAAGAGCCCTGAAAAAAATGGATGCAGCTCAAAACGGATTATAACCTTTAGGACCATGCTTCCGTTTTGGGGACAAATCACTTGGAATCAGAGTTGAATGTATGTTTGTGTACCGTGCGGTAGTATAAGGGCTCACACCTCGGGACAGATCATCAACAGATCATCGCTTCCCGCTTCATGCATGGTCTAGATCATTCAAGGCAGATACATTCCTGATTTGTAGGATATATAGCGTATGTTGCGGGGTGGGAGACGTACAATCTGCAAGATCTGTATCGTAGGACGTTTTTTTTCTGGATGGGATGTGTGCTATGCAGATCCTGCACAGCCTCTCACAGCGGAAGGTGAGGAACGATGATCTACTGTGGACCATTATCTATTTGATATGTCCGAGGGCTTAAGCTCCTTCCTTCCGCGCGGCGTTGGCTTCAAGAGGTTCAGTATATAGCCCCACGAATAAGAAACCTTCTAAGGCTAATAATAAGAACATGAGCCTCAGTTTTTGAGGGACGCTAAGAAAATTGGACTGAGAAAATGTGCTCAGCAGTTAGCGCTACACTAAATCCTATATAATAGTATATGCTCTAGGTTAAACAAAGATGGCGTCACAATGAGCTCCTAAGGTTTGCTCAGAATAGGCGTCTGTTGTTGGCGGGGACATACTGCATACATACCTGGATTTGGCGCCGTGCAGATCTCGCACAGCTTGTTAGAGGACGAGTTCTCAACAAAGAAGCACACCGGGCACATCCAGCAGCCGTGTCCACTGCACCATACGGCAAACAACGACAGAGAAAATGGCGTGCTGTTAGCGTGCTGTTATCGGACACGTCCGGCAACCGCGCCCGCAGCACGCATGGCAATAACAACGATACCGATTAAACAAAAGAGGTAAACGAGGTAATACACCCAACAGCCGTGTCCACTGCACGACACGGTAAACAATAACAACATCAACACACAGGGATAAAATGCGGTGTATGTGTTGTCGGACATATCGGGCAACCGCACGCACGCACGGTAACAGAACAAAACAAAACGCACAAAAACTGAGGAAACCGCGTATTATACATCCAGCACCGCGCCCGCTGCACTATCATAAGCGGAGCAAAACAATGGAAAAACACAACAACAACAGCAACAACAACAACAACAACAACAACAACAACAACAACAACAACAACAACAGAGAAAACGATGTATGTAGAATATTGTTAAAAATCATTGATATCCCCTCTTCCCTTTTTGCGGCGTTACGTTTTTTTTTGCGTAATTGTCTCCTCATGATATCTGGCAGACGTTATCATCAGATCATCGCCTGCTTGCCTGGACGAGGAACTACTCACCCCTCCTCGGCGGGAAGGTGTATATAGCTCCATACAGCACAGGACGCTTCTTTCGGGGGGGGGGCGGGGCATGGTTAGACCCGTGCCACCATAGGGGTACCGTACCTTTTTTCGGCTAAACTATTTTCTGAATGACCTATTAAAGTATGAAAGGCTCCTTAACCCAAAATCGCCGGAATGCCATCCTTTTTTTTGGCACTACCAGAGGTAATTTTTTTTTGGTGCAGGTATACCCTATATACTACGTACCTATTACGGGGAGCCATAGTAAATAAGTATATATATATATAGTTTTTGTGTGTACCGTAGGTCCTATTTAGGGCCCGAATTAACGAGTACAAAATAAATTCAATTCAGAAAATATAAAATTCAAATACGCTTTTCATTGGTCAACAAACGCACCAGCACCAAAGATCAGGATCTTGGGGTATAATATTGGGTGGTGGTGCGGGTCCTGACCAATGAAAATCGAATTTGAGTTTTATTTTTTCCAAATTGAATTTGTTTTGTACTCGTTAGTTCGGGCCCTAATCGTACCTATTTACGGGGAGCCATAGTAAATAAGTATATATATATATATAGTTTTTGTGTGTACCGTAGATCCTATTTAGGGCCCATATTAACGAGTACAAAATAAATTCAATTTGGAAAAAATAAAATTCAAATCCGCTTTTCATCGGTCAACACACGCACCAGCACCAATTTTTATGCCCCAAGATCCTAATCTTTGGTGCTGGTGCGTGTGTTGACCAATGAAAAGCGGATTTGAATTAAAAAAAAATCCAAATTGTTTTTTTTTCTTCTTCGTTAAAATGGGCCCTTACTATGGTCTCCCGTAGTAGTTACATATGTACATTAGCTATTGCGGGGGAACAGAGCATTCAGGACCAAATATGCTTCGTAAAAAATATGGAATATATAGTTGATTTGTGCACGTGATGGGTCCTGGTTACTATGCCCCCCCGTGAATAGCTAACCAGACGGGTCGCTTACATATAGCAAGAGCGTACGTTTCAGACTATTAAGTACTGATTGGTGTAGACTACCGGTATACGGTGAGGATTTGTTTTTTTTCGTTTGAAGATAACCTGGTATGCATTGAGACTTTTGTCCTAAATACAGCACGTTACCTGGTAAATGCATGCGAAGTATACACAATTAAAAACAGGAGCTGGGATATCGAGAATTGTCTCACCTCATTCCGCGAGAAATAGACAGCGACCCTTTCCTGGCAATCGGTGTGTGGCAGCCCCAAATGCGCGGTCCTATTCTCGACGGGCTGTCGGGCGCACACCTCTTTGCGATTCGACTGGGGCTGGGGGGAGGGGAGGCGTATCGTATCCGGGGCGAGGGTATCGTGGCCTCCGGTGGAAGGGAAGGAACCTAATGCAGGCGGAAAGAGAGATACAGTGGGAGGAAAGAATCTTGTTACACAACGAGGGTCATCTATACAACAGCGCAGCACGGACAGTACGTAAAAAACTTGTTGAGAGAGGGGAGGAGGAGGAGGAGGAGGAGGAGGAGGAGGAGGAGGAGGAAACCTAATGCAAATAGAAAGAGAGATAGGTGGGAGGGAGGAACCTTGCTAGGAGGGAGAAGGTAGGAAACCTAGTAAAGCAGATGGAAGAGGAGATAAGCACGGCGTTGTTTTTTTTTTTTTGTTGGTCGCTGTGAGGAAGGAGCATCCTGTGTTTTTGTGCTAAAATATTAAGCCAGGCACAAAACACGAAACAGCACACCCCGTGCTCTGTGGGAAAGTTAAAAAGAAAATCAGGCACCAAACACGAAACAACATATATATGGCGTGTTTTGTGATAAAGTTAAAACCAGACACGAAAAAAAACCCACAAAATTACACATCCCTGTGTTTTGTGGTACATAAAGTTGAAACCAGGCACAACGCACGAAGCAACCTATCCCGTCTTTTCTGGCAACCTTAAAAACCAGACACGAAAAACAAGAGATTAATAACACTTTTTCTTTTTTTTTTCAAGTTCAAGGGCTGAAGCACCACTTTTATTTATTTTTATTTTGTTATGACCCTATAAAGCCGGTCGATTGTGTCAAAATTGCTACCCCGCCGATTTGCCCAAATTCTTCACGCGTCGGACACATCACATGAAATCGAACAGATCACATTAGATCGGACAGATCAAATCAGATCGGACAAGATCACATCAGATCGGACAAGATCACATCAGATCGGACATACTATACCAGATCGGACAGATCACATCAGATCGGACATACTATATCAGATCGGACAGATCACATCAAATCGGACAAATCACATCCGATCGCGTCAGATCGGGCAGATCACATCAGATCGGACAGATCACATCACATCGGACAGATCGCATCCGATCGGACACATCACATAAGATCGGACAGATCACATCAGATCGGACAGATCATGATCTAGGTCGTTTGGGGCCCTGAGTTATATGATCTGCAAAAATTATATCATATTTTCTGGGTGAGATATGTAAAGTGTTTGACATGGCTCTTGCGCATACATGTTTATTTGCCGGGTTAAATCTGTATGGTACAGCTCTTTCGCGCAACATTTGACAACTGAAAGTTTAAGACCTAGATTATCTACGTACAGAACGTGACCTGTCCGGTGTGTTATATAATTATGATGCTGAGACTAAAGCATCAACTCCTGGGACACGCTCAACAACTTGACACCACGCTACTTTACCGCGAGTCGGGTCGCGCAGATCCAACCACTTGCAGATAGCAGAGGGTGGAAACTGAAAGTTGTGTTGCATTATACAAAGCGCCGATCGTTGGTGGTGTCGCGTGGTCTATGAGCCCGTGTGCCGAGAAGTGTGTCACTGCTACTTTGGTTGGCGCGGGGCTCGTTGTTTGATAGATATGCCGTCGGGCAGTGAGTTGGCTGATTAAAGTTCGCCGATTAGTTATTTAGCTGACAAGGCATGTAGTAATTAGCGGAGTTTTCCCGTATTTGTGTACTATCTGACGGGTGCGTGTGTGGCTCGAATTGTTGTTTTCTTATTCGTCAAAACTAAATAAAGTCAGCTGGTGTTGGCTTATGACGCTGCCAAACTAATACCTATTAACCAGCCGTGAAGTCCAGCCAACTCACAGCCCTGGTGTGCGGGGTATTGGTCGATGGTAGACCAACCAAAACGAATGAGTTGACCCGCAGCCGGATCGCACCTGTGCATCCATCTTGTCTCTTGCCGAAGGGTTCGGAGGAGTGGCTCTCTTCAATCCCACGTCTTGCTGGTGCTTGAAACTGCAGTGAGATAATTCCGCACGTTATTCTTCGTCAAAAATCAAAAGTGGGACTATTTTCGCACTGGAAAGCATGTATAACTGATACCTGTACCTATATAGTAGCCTTGAAAGGGTGCCGACTTATGATGTAATGTGCCAGCTTATGTTGGCCTTCAAAACCACAAAGAGAAAACGAGAAAATCCTATTGGAGTTCCTCAAAAACACGTTTCATTCTCGAAACGCTTTGGAAACCACGACTACAACAACAGCAAAAACGCCAGATGGCATCACAGGATCACGATGCCGCTCCGTCTACACATGTTGATCAGAGGAATATCGAAAAATACGGCTCAAAAGCAATGGCGGCTCTCCATACACCAAGTATATATCTTGATGTGATACTTCGTATTATTGTACAGATCACCAACAGATCGTTGATTCCCTCTCGAGGACCTAGATCTTTCAGGGCCGATATGTTCCTTTGTATGATATGTATGATCTGTATGATATGTATGATCTGTATGATCTGTATGATATGTATGATATGTATGATCTGTGTGATGTAGCTCATGGTACCGCGTGGGATCCGTAAAACCTGCATGATCTAGGGCATGCTTCCCTGGCTGTCCATACAGATCCTGCACAACATATCGTAACGACAGTTTAGGATCTGGATGATCTATCTGTAGATGATGATCTGTCCGACGCGTAGACTATTACCTCCGCAAACGCCCATAGATTTGGTCGAACACCCGCTGCTCCTCCCCCGACGCCACTCCGCTGTACCACCTGAGCCCACGCGAAGGTGCACGAAACGGACGGCTGGGGTAAACTATCTCGA
This sequence comes from Saccharina japonica, assembly GCA_008828725.1. Taxonomy (NCBI): domain Eukaryota; class Phaeophyceae; order Laminariales; family Laminariaceae; genus Saccharina; species Saccharina japonica. The sequence goes on from MEHQ01000232.1 coordinate 66,001, forward strand.
TGTCAAGGTCACGTCGCGAGAGAGGCGATTGTACGCTCTGAAAGTCCTGGGCCGCTCGAGGACCAACGGGTGCAAGCGCTAAATAGGATGATAGATGGACCGTTGTTTTCATGTCCAAGGATTACTGCGATGCGGTGGGGGTGTAAAATCGTGATCCAACCATATGGGCCCGTTATTGTTTAGTCCAAGGATTGCTGCGATGCGGCGGGTGTAAAGTCGTGATCCAGTCAGATGAGGGAGGGAAATCGTGATCCAACCAGATGGGTAATGACTTTATGTCCAAGGACTGCTGCCGCGCTCCGTGTTCAGCGCGGAGGTATGCATCCCCGGTGAAACCTTCCTGCACCGGGGCAGAAGGCCTCATCCAATCCAATATTACATGGAACGATCGGCGGAAGCAGGAGCACACGAAAACAGAACAAATGCCATCCCGCAGATCTATAGGTTTCCTAGACAGGGCGGGGCTTACTCTATAACCAAGTGAAAATATTGATTTGATCATACGTACCCGGTATATAATTTCTTAATCCGTCCAGTGACCACAGCTCTCCGGTTTGTTTTCCATGTTGATTTCCGGGGGATGTTACATTATTAGGCTGTCATTTTTTTTTTGTATACGATGGCGGTAGAGCTAAACAATAACAGTAAAGTACCGGATGTTTGGTCGTCTGGTTGGCGGCATACCAATCAAGGTCCGTACGTTAACGGTAGGTGTTCAGTCGATGGCAGATTTGTCGGTGTGTGGTGTTGTCTCCGGCGGTTTGACCGTGCGGCATAAATCGTCAGAAAAAGGCACGCTATGTACAGTATATATCCAATAATGAGCACGCTATTTAGCCAAGTGCGCTTGAAGCGACACACGAATCGACTCCGCACGTCGATGACTGTCCTGGTTAAAAAAATAAGGTGCGCACATATCAGGTATTAAAATACCAGCCTCCGCACTTCAACACAGCTAGCAACCGATCAATCAATCTCTCGCTTGGGCACTAAGCAGGTCAGTACCTACAGTGGCAATGAACACCTTCCGACCAACACCAATCCAAATTTACTACGTTTGCCAATCCGCTATAAACGAGTCAGCACCTCGTTAAATACCAACCTCTACCCTCCGATACAGCATTCACAGTAGCAACCGATCTCCCAATTACTCGTTCGTACCTTGAGCAGGCCAACACTCTAGCACTGAACATTTTCCGACCAGCAGTGGTAACCCAGTAAGTTCATCGGCCAAAATCAGCTAAGAAGTGAATCCAGCGAACAACATTTTCCGATCGACACTAAATAGAACAAGGGTTATCGGTCAATCCACTAAAAACGTCCGGGAATAGTTATATCTGCCTTGAAAAATCTAGATCATGAAGCGGGAATCGATGATATATCTGTAGATGATCTGTAGATGATATGTAGATGATCTGTAGATGATCTGTATATGATCTGTAGATGATCTATCCGAGGTGTGCAATAATACTATAATTAATGAGCCAGCACGGCGAGCGGCTTTCCCTCAGCGCCGCTCAGTCGAAACGCCTCCCTTACCTTTGCACGTTGTCCCTCGCCAGAACCGGTCCGCTGCCCGCTCCTCGGATGCCGTCGTACCCGCTGCCGTCTACCGCGGCTCGCCCACCCCTGCCAACCCACGAAGACCGCCCAGAGAGCCGTGCATCATAAAGGAGCTTCCACATTTCAGGTGACAATCACGCCACGAAGCGCTAGAGGGTGTCTTTTCCACAAGAGAGCAATTCAAAGTTTAACCTTGAAGCGGAAGCGTGACTGACGTGCTCTTGTACAAACCCTCTCAAATTATGGTGGCAGTTTTGTCGTTCCCCGTCCCCTTTATTGTCTTTGCACTACGTACGTACGTTCCCCAGCTCCATCTTATTCGTAACTCTCATCTGGGATTACACAGCAGGCACTCTGCCCCCGTCCCTCTCCCCGACATGAGTACACTCCCCCCCCCTCCTTGCTACAGCCGTGTTAGTTGCTTTTCGCGGTGATAAGAAGAGTATCATACGCCGTAATTGCGTTTAACTTGTCGTGTAGAAGCTCTGGCATGGCTGATTGTGTGCCCTTTCCACACAGGCAGTGTCACGATCGAAGCGCAAGCGTGACGAATGAACCACGAGCGTACGAAAATTCCCTCAAAACTATGGTGGCAAAACAGGTTGTATTGGTCGGTTTGCCTGGTGATGAGAAGAGTACACACCTCCGACACAGATCATCTACAGATAGATAATCTACAAGATCCTAACCTGACGTTATATATTATGTCGTGCAGGATCTGTTTAGTACAGATCCATTCAACCCAGGAAACATGTGCTAGGTAGATCATGCAGATTTTTCGGCTCCCACCCGGCAACATGAGCTACGTAGCACATGCAGATCATACAGATCATACAGATCAGGAATATATCTGCACTGAAAGATCTAGATCACCAAGTGGGAATTGCCTGTATGATCTGTATGATCTATCCGAGGTGTGGGTATAGTACGCCGCAATTGCATGTCACCTTGTCGTGGACAGTTCTGGCATGGCTGACTGCGCGAAGAAGAATAGATCTTCGTAGCTAACGCTGTCAGGGTCTCCCAGCTGTCCGAACCGCGAGCAGAGGGACTGCAGCTGGTGCTCCGTTACCGGCACCTTTGCCGAACGGCGCCAGGGTCGGCCAGGGACAGCAGCGGCGGAAAAAGAGAGAAACGAAAGGGATACCGGTGGTTTTGTTTCACCGATAGTAGGCGCAGTTATGTCCTCCGCTAACACGCAGAAAGCCTACAAAAGATGCGTTTTTTTAATGCATGCTACTATAATGAGAGCGCACCCGGTATTTTCTGATTTTTTACTTGATTATAGTATGGGAGCTCTCTAATTCACCCCAAAACCTGACCTTGACAAAAATGAAACGTGCAACTCCATGGCCTATATACTCTACTCGTAAGGTTTCTGGAGATTTTTTAAGGCTTTCGTGGATGTATAAGGCTGGAGAATGCTGTTGTAACATTGCGTCGTAGGTTAAATCGTATATAGTTTGGGATCAACGAGGCCTCCTGCTGCGACCAGCCGGAGACGCTCACCCAGGGTTACTACTCCCGCGTTGATTGCCTAGCAATCAACGCGGCACCTCGTCGCAGAGAGTGGGTACTCCGGTAAAATAAACACTAACAAAACTGATGTCGTTGTCGACGGTACAACCTCGCTACCAACGATGGGCGAGCGGGATGGTCTGTTTTTTCCCTATTAATAGCCTCTTTCTACTTTGTCGTGCTGTTGTAGAGCTGCGATATCGCTCACGGAGTGATACTCAATCACTGTCTCCCAGTATAATAATGAGGCTTTTCTGAAAAGAGGATCTGCCTTGCGGGCTCCACCTCTTTTCTGTTTCAGATTACTGTTGTAATATTGCGTCGTAGGTTAAATCGTGTATAGTTTGGGATCAATGAGGCCTCTCTGCTGCGGCATGATATCACACCCATACTTGTCGACCTTTCTCTTATTTCAATGACGTCGCTCGTTTGACTCTTCTCCTTTCTGCGGGCTATTTCTCTTCCTTATTGTCCGCAAACTTCTAGCCTAGCTGTTTATGGGTTCTGATACCGTTGGTTGTCCCGTGGGAAAGTCGTGTACGAGTTTTCGAACCCCTCCGACGCTGGCGCCCGGTTCCTTCTGGCGCCCGGCGTCGTTGCCGACGCGCCGCACTCCACACCCGGCGTCGTTGCCGACGCGCTGCACTCCACAGCATTTAATTAGATAACCCCTCATTATTACGGCTCAGGTCCGCCTTTCTTTGTGCCTTTCAGCCAGTTCCGCACCCGGCGAGAAGGGAGCGGTGTGGCCCCCGGAGCTGTCGCTGTGGTCGCCATAGCCTCTGTTTTTTCCTAGCCTCTCTGCTTTGTCGTGCTGTTGTACGTAGAGCTGCAATATCGCTCACGGAGTGATACTCAATCACTGCTTTCTCCCAGTACAACAATGAGGCTTTTCTGAAAAGGGGATCTGCCCTGCGGGCTTCACCTCTTTTCTGTTTCAGATTACTACAGTATACATGGGCCCACGAATAACGAATAACCTAATACGTAAGAACATTAAAAATCTCACTTTTTCGGGAGCGCTAAGAAAATCGCACTGAGAAATCGTGCTCAGCGGCGAGCGCTGCACTAAACCCTATATAATAGGCCTATGCTCAACGTTGCTCGAGGGTGGTGTCACAGTAAGGTTCTAAGGTTTGCTCGGATTTATGAATAGGCGTTTCTTGTAGACGGGTCCTTACTGCTGTATATTCGTGCTTCTCTGTCAATCCCAGGCTGCTCATGAACACGATATTTCTGTTTTTTTGTTCCTGCGTACGTCTTGTGAAAGTTCTCGGAAACGTTTCACGCCTCGGATAGCTAATCGATTCCCACATGATGATCTAGATCTTTCAGAGTAAGGTATGTGCCTGATCTATATGATCTGTATGATCTGGATGATATGTATGATATGTATGAAATGTAGGATATGTATGATCTGTATGATATGTATGATCTGTATGATCTGTAGGGTCTAGCTCGTGTTGCCAGATGAGGAGCCGTGTCATGCAGCATGGTCTACTCTAGCACATGTTTCGTGGGATGGATCTGTACTATACAGATTCTGCACAACATCTCATAACGGTAGGTTAGGGTCTAGATCATATATCTGTAGATAGATGATATACCTGATGCCAGTGAATGGTTCTCGACATTATCTGGCGCTGGGCTGGGCAAAAACCACGGCCCACACCTATGTTCTAGGGCTGAGTAAGGCATACCTTGGATGGAAGTCGAGCCATAAAAACGCCAATCAAACGCCAAGACGCAGCTAGCCCAGTAAAACGCCGCGTGCAAAACAACTTCTGTAACACCTATTAGTACTTAGCCAACAAATAAAGACGGTAATGGGGAACTTATGGTCAGTCACCTCAGAGCCCTACGTACAATTTTCACAATTTCTCCTCGTATTATATGTAAAATAGCGTTACTTCTTAGTTCACACCTGCAGCTTCCTCATGGCCTCTCGGAAGTCTCTCCGGCTGACGAAGCCGGTCTTACTCAGGTCGTACATGTCGAACGCCGATCGGATATCAACCCCCCTGCGCCTGCACAATACGCACCAGGTAGTTGTTTCCGTTTTTGCTTAGATCGTTGTCATACATATAGGAGAGAGCGATTATATGTACAGCCAGTATATCAGAGTAGGCGTCAATTTCGTACCCTGCTGTATGTAGCAACTCAAAGGTGAGAGTATGTCATGTCCATAGTACCGACACGGAGGTATATAGACGGCGAAAGAGATCGCATCATCCGCTATGGTACGTAGCGTTTTTCGGGTGGGCGATGATGGTGTGTGTTGACGCAAAAGCAAAGGAGCAGCTTCACACCCCACACCGTCAGACAGCTTGTTGATCGCCGTCGACACGTGGGAGCGGGGCTTCCGTTTTCATATCGGCGACCAATAGCTGGCAGACAGTAACATAAAAATATGGTCGACCACGTTACGGTAGGGTAGGGAAGAGGGGCTAATTTTTAGGAATATTCACGGGTCATGGACCCCAACCCCCGGGTCGAATCAAAAACTTTTCGACCTCTCAAGGGACGGGTCGGGTCGGGTTAGGATCTTGTCAAATTTCACGGATTGGCTCTGGTCACCGTTACCCGACCCGACCCGCCCCGACTCCGCCCGACTCCGCTCGGCCTGACCCACGAGGTTTGACCCGACCCATGAAGAGCCCTGGTTATTTTGAGTCTTACATTTTCTGAATTGAGTAGCTCCTAAACTGAGGAACTGCCGAGTATTTTTGGAATGCGGTTTGTTAGGGCTGTGAGTAAGGCATGCCCTATTTGCTGGGCTTCGTGGCTAGTTATCAATTGATATTAATTGGATGGCAAAAGTGAATCAACTTTAATAACTGGCTATTTACTTTGGCATTTACTATTGATAACATTTTATTTAACAATAGCTAAACACACAACAGTCCAAGCCACAAACAAACGCTCCAGTCAGATAACAAAGACGTTGAATTACCTCAAATTACCGCACGTAACCAACTGTGTTACCTATGTATGCAGCCAACAAAATAACTAGTCCATCGGCGACTTATAGCCGCCCAACTCACAACCGTACAACTTGTGCCTTAACATGTTATTTGTGATACGCCTATCCAAGGGTATCGTTATTCGGTTTGGGAATATTTTATTCCTGAACAGGGTAGGCTGAGACCGATAACCAACTGGGCGCGAACACAGACGCCTGTAAATGTGGTGCACCAGTTCAGAGGGTATCAAGAGCAGAGACGAGTATAACCGTGAGAGACAGTTTTTGTGCTCGTTTTAATGCGACAAAAATAAATGCTCACCTGAGTTCTACGAAACGCGAGTTGATTTTCCCCGCCAGCGCTTCCATCCCCTGTCGATCGAACATGATTCTCTGGCAGAAGTCGGTGTAGTCAATCGCTCCGTCGCCGTACCTATTTGGCCGGCCAATTAATTGGTCGTTATTCCGTGTCAGCCGATCGGTCGGTTTGTGGTTACGGTGCGGTGCGGTTCGGTGCGGTTTTGACCGAATTCCACCGCACCGAATGCTTTTATTTTAACAAAACCGCAACAAACCGCACCGTACAATTCTCAAAAAATAGAATCCGTACCGCACCGCACCGCACCGCACCGATTCTAAAAAAGACAAATCCGCACCGAACCGCATCGCTCGAATTTCACAAAAATGAAACCGCGGTCCGACCTTTGACATCAAGTACTTTGCTACGGTGCGGGTACGGTACGGTGCGGTTTTTAGCCTGTTTTTACCGAACTGCACCGCACCCCACCGTACGCAAATCAAAACAAAAAAAATCAAAACAAAAAATCCGCACCGAACCGCACTGGACAATTCTCCAAAGCTCCAATCTGCACCGCACGACATCGTAGGAGTATGCAAATAGATAAACCGCATCGCGGCTCGGTGCTACACCATGAAAACCCTTGCTAAAAAGGTCAAACACATTAAAAACAGACCAGCGGGGTGGGAATCATGTACGAATATATGAAAAACAAAGCAGTCTTCTCTCTCTTTTTACTTGGCTTTAGTTAATACCCCCCCCCTTCCGCCCTGGCGTGGTAGGGATCGAGGACACGAGGACACCCCCCCCCCTTCCCGCGAGGGTCTATGGTCATACGACTCCGGCCATGTACGGCATGAGTACATGAGGACACCCCCCCCCCTCTCCTGGTAGTGGGGTATCGAATTTTGTTTTTCGCGTGTCCCCTCTGGCCCCACCTGTCAAAGAGGCGTCTGATGTGGTCTGTCTCCTGCCCGGAGAGGTACACCCCCAGCTGCTCCATCACCGACGAAAAATCCTCGACCGTCACCATTCCCCTGTTGCAGACGATTGGTGATTGGTGATTGGTGATTGATGATTGATGATGATGATGATGATGGTGGTGATGATGATGATTGATGGTGATGGTGATGATGATGATGGTGGTGATGATGATGATTGATGGTGATGGTGATGATGATGATGGTGGTGATGATGATGATTGATGGTGATGATGATGATGATGATAACGGTGATGATGATGGTAATGATGATGATGATATGTCGAAACAACCATAAATCGTCGAATCAAGACAACAGGGCAGGGATGGGATGGGGTCATGGATAGGCACCATACAGTATGAGGCCGCCAACAAGACACGCCTACGTAGCATAAGCAAGCCTTGAAACCCTATTGCGACACCATCCTTGAGCAACCTTGAGCATAGGCCATTTATGTAGGATTTAGTATAGCGCTTGCGGCCGAGCACGGTTTAAAAAACTAAAGTTATTACGTATACTCCGTCAAAGCAGTGAGCCTTGTGTTCTTATCTATTGGGCTCTTTGTTATTTCGTGGGCCTATTCTATACTAGTGGCAGTTTCAGCATACATCGCTTGAGATGGTCCGGCGTCGTCTGAGCTTTGGATGCGGCAGCGCTTAACTCGTGTTAAAGTAGTGGCTTGCGTCGTATGTAGACGCATGCCGCATGTTTATGGTAGCGGTAGAGGTGAACCCGATTTTTTTCTGAGGTTGTGATAATAAACTTGGTTCTAGTGTAGGATTTCTCCATCTCACACCAAAAAAACTCACCAAAAACAAACCAAGATGAGTAACCGCATGACCTATGACAGGTGTACGAGTGCAAGGAATAATGTTACAGCGCAAGGATGGGATTCCAAACTAAATCGTAGGGAAAATCTTCTAAAGAATCGGTCGACATGCTATTAATAGCTATAATAGATTCTTATTATACGAAGTGCTATTGTTCAAACAGGACGATGTTGGTTACACATACTCGTATAGTTCCTCAGTTGCGGAGTATACTAACAGTCAGTAATAGTCAGTAATAGTTAGCAATAGCCAGTCAGAAAATATTTTGACCTACCAAAGAGTGCTCGTGCCTCTATCGCAGCGCGCGTCCGTCCGTACCTGTTCCGGGGGTCGTGGAATTCGAACTGGCGGGAGAGGCTGAAACTGGGCCCCCACAGCTGCGTCTTCTCAACCACGCGCTGCCGCACCCTGGTGGCAATTAGTGGGACCGGCGGCAAAATACGAGGGACATTTTCGGCCATTCTTCTTGAAAGGTGGGACCGAAGGCGCGAGAAAAGGGTACTCAGTCCTCCCAAGACACGCGTGAAACTCACGGACAGCTTCCCCAAGGCAAATAGCGGGTGAATCAATCCCCTCTCAAGTCGCCCACCAATACACACGGGCAGAGCTACCCCAAGGCAGGCGGAGACGTTTGCTACGTACCGCATGCATCTTGCAAGCGTTACTGTAGTACATAGCTCGTATTTCGTGCGCGTCAGGATATATATGCGTCCCTCGCTGATATCGATCAGGCGCTCGTCGTTTTGCGGGATGGCGGGGCGGGCCCTATCTGTTTTCATCAAAAGTGTACCACTCTCGACCGAAATATAGGGAACATTCTAGGTACTAATATGAGGCCAAGGGGTCCTTATATTTAAGCCCAGGGTGGTATAACCCTAACCCGAAAGCTGGGCCCACCTTAGCCCAATTGTTCGGACATATAATCGATCCCATGACTCTTTCAGGGCAGATATATTCCTGATCTATGGTGATCTCCCTGTACATAGCTCATGTTGCCGGGTGGGGGCCGTAAAATCTGCATGATCTACAGTAGGATATGTTTCCTGCGTTGGATCTCTGCTCCACAGATCCTGCACAATATCTCATCGCGGCAGGTTAAGACCTCGTAGGTTGTCTGGATCGTATACAGACCCTGCACATTGTCTCTTCAACGGCAGGTTAGCACCTAGATAATCTAGATCGTTATCTAGATACCGGTATATCGTGATGTAGATATGTCTTGATCTAGATACAGTGTGATCTACAGTAGGTAGATTTGTGATCTAGATAGATCGTAATTTAGATATAGATTGTGATCCACTGTAGACATATCGTGATCTGTCTGTCCCATGTTTGGGAATGTTCTCACCTGGACGCGATTTCCTCAAGCACAAGATCGTTGCGACCAACACCTCCCCCGCCCCCGAGCGCCGACGCCCCTTCTCCGAGAATCCCCGCGGCATAATTCGTCGATGGTAGGACCGCGGGGGGTGGCCACACGAGCGCACCGCCTCCCGCATACGGCGTCCTTAAGGGCCTGCTGCACAGATGCTGCGCGATATAAAGGTAGCCCGTATATAGGCAGATAGTCCGTAGGAGGAGGGGGGAGTCAGAAGATAGTTACGGGTTGCACCTAACTTTTTTATGGGGCTCCTCACTTGAGGAGCTCTGTACTATTAGTAAGTCATTGGTACTATTAGTGAGTCATTAGTACTATTAGTAAGTCATTAGTACTATTAGTGAGTCGTTAGTACTATTGGTAAGTCATTAGTACTATTAGTAAATCATTACGCAGTACTATTAGTAAATCATTCGTACTATTAGTAAGTTATTCGTACTATTGGTAAGTCATTAGTACTACGAGTACTACAGCGCAGTAGTAAATCATGAGTACTATTATTAAGCCATTAGTACTACAAGTAAGTCATTAGCACTATTAGTAAGTCATTAGTGCTATTAGTAAGTTATTAGCACTATTAGCAAGTGATTCGTTAGTAAGTAAGCATAATTTCTACGTAAAGTACAGAAAGAAAGAAATATGAGTTTTGTTTTCAACCAACCGAATTACGCTTTGGTAGTCATGGGCTCTGCCGACGTATGGGCTCTACCGACGTAAGTAGTGTTCTGGCGAGAGGCAAGGAGGACGGAAGAGGTGTTCACTCTCCTCGAGTGCCTCGTACTTGATGTGCATAGCTGCGTGAATAGAGCAAAGGCACACGAGCCAACGGCACGACACTGCCCGCTGCCGACTGATAGGCCTAGCCTAGCCCTACTGTTGTGGTTTCTCTATAACTACGGATGGGCGTGCTCGCGGCATTCATTCGGAAGGATGGCTGTTTCGTGGAGCATGATAAGTAAGTAATTAGTAAGTCACACGAAAAACTGACTTTGAATCCATATACGTGTAAACCTCACCCAAAAAACTGATTTTTGATAAAAGGCTTAAAGAATACAACTTGATGCAGTACAGCTTTGATCTGATTGGCTTGAGGTCAGGGCTAGGGTTGGTCTGATTGGCTTAGGGTCGAGGCTAGGGTCGGTCTGATTGGCTATGGGTCAGGACTAGGGTCGGTCTGATTGGCTTAGGGGCAGGGCTAGGGTTGGTCTGATTGGCTTAGGGTCAGGGCTAGGGTTGGTCTGATTGGCTTAGGGTCAGGGCTAGGGTTGATCTGATTGGCTTAGGCTGAGGGTTAGGGTTAGTTATAGTCATCTCGTACACAGTGTGTATCGACCATTTTCTCACATAATACGTGGTAAGAAACCCTCACCTGGTGAACACTCCCAAATCCTACAGTAGATATTGGTCAACCATAGTGGGCTAAGGAGTATACGAATAGTCAATAAAAAATATTCGCCTCGTGAGGCAAAAAAAGTGCTATAAGTACTGCCCCATCGTACGTAGCACAAAAAGTGCGCCTGTGAACTGTTAGTACCTACCAGGTACCAGGTTATCTGATGCCGCCATGTATGTAAGGATCGTTTGGGTATGTCTGTTTGTGAAGTCCGACGTGCACGATAAATACAAAGGCATGTTTGTACCCGGGGAGGGGGGGGGGGGGAGAAGCGAGGAAATCTGCAACCACGACTTCGGCTTGTCCAGAAGGTCGGCGAGAGTGCACAAACAAACAAACAAACAAAAACTCCTACGAAATTGATTGAGCTGGTGAGTACAATATCGTTGCTCAATCAGATTCAATCCAGGAGGAGCGGAACAACAAAATTGGTGTACAAAAATCGGCCGGCAATGTACCCCCCGTACGTATAACCCTTTTGCTGATGCACTGTACATAAACGTACACCTGACACTAATTCCAAGTGTTTAGTCCCCACAACGGGTGCGCATGCCCACTTTAAGGGACCTTAGGGCCAAAAGGGGTTAAGACTCTATTAATAGTGTGAAAAGAAAAGCGGGCATTATTTTTCCCGGCCACGTACTGCTGTAGGGCTGTAGAGTGGCATAGGTTTCGGGCGGGGGCATCACCAGCTGGGGCGGCAAAAGGGCCTGCCTCATCCACTCCTCCAACCCAACACTTGGCAATGTTGCGTATTGCTGTATATCGGTACTCCTCCGTACACTACGTATGTACCACACTGGCGAATGCCATCTGATGTGCCAAGCGATTTCGCAGGCACTATACCGGGCAACCGGCACTATAGAGGGGTCACTACTACTACTACAGTACAGGACACCTTACGGGGGGCCATAATAAATATAACCAAATATTGTTACAGTAGTAAAACATGGGAAATGTATAGGTGTTAGTGTGTAGCATAGGTCCTATTTACTATGGTCCTCCGTAACAATAAGAAACAGCAGAGCGAAACAATACACATACACTGGAGTAGTAAAAAAGGATGGGTCAAACAAACAAAACGAAGCGTTAAAAAAATGGTAACCACCTGGACGAAAATATATATGGAATGTTGTGTGTTAATATTTTATTATAAAAGGAACGGTCCTTGTATTTTCGTCCGAAGGTAGGAAACGACACTACTATACAGCAGTACTGGTCACCTGCGGGGGCGGAGACTCCAACAAAAGGCGGTACAGCCCCTCGTAGTCGACGAGCCCGTCTGTTCGCGCCGCCAGCCTGTCGGCGACCATCTGAGCCTCGTCTTCCGTCAGCTTCGCTCCCATCATGTTGAGGGTGTGCTTGAGGGTTTCCATCGTCACCAGCCCCGACCCGGTATCGTCTGACAGCCGAAACAGCCCGTGATACGGCCTGTTCCTGGCGAGGGACTGCGATGACACCAGCGTAAATTTTGTTTTACACGATGTACGGAAATTGCAAGGACGTGTTTAGTAGGCGTGCATACCCCCCGGGAATTTGGGTTACACCCGGGTATTTGGGGACATACTCGGGTATTTGGGTATATACCCCCACATTGTGCAGGGGGGGGGGGGGGGGGGGGGGGGGTCCCGTCCACCTACCAGGTACGTATATACGTGCCTTCGCTTCTATATATCTCGCGGAGGGGTCTATTAGATTCCCACTATACTGCTTTAGCACGGAACAAGGCTCGTCGTTGTTTTTTCACCTGAAGGACCGCCTCCTGAATACGGTGAAGAATTGGGTTAGTGTCCGCCGGCTTGGGCTCGTCCTCTCCTTTGCTGGGCCCGTCTGCTGCCGCCGCGTCTTCCGGAGGCTTGGCCTTGTCGAAAACCTGATCGGTGCCGGCCGGATAGCAAATACATATTTGATCAAATTCATTGCAAATATGTACGTCAGCTGTGAGTTCGACCGATTGTATGGCTGATACTCAATCAACTATTCACGCTGCGTAATTCGTTTTGTTCTATACCAGGTCTTATATTTCATGTATAGCATGGTGTTTGTGCATTAGAGTTACAACTACAAGTCAGCTTGACAAGTCGTGTGGTAGGCCGTTCGCGCGTGTTTTACAGTTGTCGTACGTATGCCTTTTTTGTTTCGCTGCTCATTATTTCTTTTACTTTTCTGGGCTGTATAGCTGTATGTATAGACGCTCAAAATTGCCACGAACCACGAACGGTTGGTGGGCCATTCGTTTTTGCTTTTAGCTGCCCACGAAAACATCCTCGGATTTCTTTCACCTTGCGTCACCCCATCCCCCCACGTCCGAATGCCTCCTTCGAACGGGGACCTTGTACGAGTACGGTAACTATTTTTTTACGCTGCTGCTGCTGCTGCCTAGCTGCTGCCGATCATTCAATGCAACCATTTGGTTCGACGAGGCCTTCTACTGTACCCCGGCCGCCTCCCATCCTGAATCGTTTATTTGTTGGGTTTTTTTCTTCTTCTGCTTCTTCCGTTTATTGTGTTCACTCTTTTTTTTTTCTCTCCCTTCTACTGGTAACTCAGATCGTCTTTTTGGTTTTTATGTTTCTCCATCCCATTCAATATTTTCGCCCTTTTAAAAATAATCTTTCTCTCCTAGGCGCAACTCAGATACGGGGTCACATTATAGCAGGCTCTCTTCCCCCCCCCCCAAGTCCGCCTCGCAAGCAGGTTCTTGATAGGATGCAGCTCACCACTCATGCGACTCGCCCAACACCTCACGGCGCTTCGCTTTCGGTGCAGGTAATGTGTGCCTGGTCGGTCAAAACCCGACCTGCTCCGTCCCGACATTGTAGGGATGCGAGGATCTATGGCCATACGACTACGGCCATGCATGACATGAGTACACGCCCCTTCCCCACTACGGTTGGCACTGATCCCTGTCATACCTTATCGAGGAACTTGGGGTAGCGGATGTACCCGGTAGCTCGTGGGTCCAACCTCTCTATCACCGCGCAAGTGCCGTCGCCTCCGAGGGCGTTCTCAACCCCTGAGCGCCGCAAGAACTGGTGGAACTTGCTCTCCGATATCTTGAGCACGCGGGTAGGGCACAAGGCACACACTTCGGTCAGTGTGCATTCGTTTTAATGTATTATTTTAGGCACGATATATTGTATTATGCGGGTATGGGTGGATGACATTAACGAGTTATTGATAGAAGAGGCTAGTGTGAATTATTTCTGGTGCGTTTTTTAGAAGACAATGTGGGCCGCTTTGCGATAAATTTCACAATATGTCTGGCCCAGTAACCGCTGGCCAGCAGGAACAGCATTGTCTGTTTGCGTGTTCTACCAGTCTACCATCACCACCCCGTGCTGTACCCGCTTGGTATTTCCACCCACGTGACGAACTAAACAATGGCAACCATCAAGGAGTTCAATTTTCAAACAAGCACACAGAATAGAACAACACGCCTGACTATATCTTACGAACAAACCACGGATGATTCTCGCAAGGTTCCCTTTCTCTGATAGTCTTCTCCATTTTATTTTGTTTTTTAGGGCCAACATTTCCACATTCTGGAATTATCACGATTGCGTGTATTTGCCATCCGACAATGGATAGCAGCCACATTCCCATCCGACTTGTCCAACTTATTTATTTGTTTTGGCGCGTAGAGGCTTATGGGTGGGTGGAATTACTTACTTATGTATTGACTAGATTTTAGTGTGCATTCATGTATTAAGTCGAAGGAGGGAAGCGCCGTCGGTGTACCGAACGTGACCGTTTTTGTACGCAACAATGAGCAACGAAAAAAACAGGGCGGAGGGGGGGGGGGGGGGGGGCGGGGGGGGGGGGCAGAGGCAAGGGGTCTTTTATTTGTAGCGCCACAAGCAGCAATTTAAACCAAGGGGGCGGAGGGGAGACGCAGCGGGTGTTTATGTGTAGCGCCACAAGAAACAACGTAAAGCATGGGGGAGGGGGGGACGCGTGCTACATTTTGTGCCCTAGTTTTTTCTGAGTCTCCTCTCGCTTGATTATCTTGATTATAGTCTAGGAGCTTCCACCTCACCCGAAAGCTAACCAGAAAAAACTATCAAGATGGACACTCTCCTGGCCTTCAACAGATCCTAATGATTAAATATGCGCACGTAGTATGTATGAAGCCAGGCACCGCCAGCAAACTGGTCTACTACATGCTGTGTAGCACTCCGCAATTGGTATGCACCCGCTGTACACGGTACCACAGCGACAACGGTCAACATGCAGGAAGGGATGCTGAACGTAGAGCGCGATTTATTGCAACCCTTGTTAGGCGAGATTTTTCTTCTCGTAACGACCAACAAGGTGAACAGCCCAGAACATATACGAACAGTTACCCGGTGGGTTGACCTCGTGAGAAAATATGAGTTGATGGCGCATCTGTTAATAGCTGTACTATATACCTTCGAAGCCAACTAATAAACTAGTGGGCGACTTATTTCCAAATCACCCAACTCACAGCCCTTTTCATAGTAGAAGCTGTTTGGCGATCGCAGCTGTATATACCCGAATGGCTACGGGTACACCACTGAACGAATTTACGAATGGTTATCATGATTGAGTTAGCGATCCGACAACAATATGCAGGCAGCGTGAGCTTCAACGTTGGTCACTCGAAAATATTCGCCGAAAGGAGGAAGAAAACCAAGGGAAACCGAAAAAGGAAACCTATTGAACTACAGTAGTAGACTATTGGACTACAGTAGCCTATTGGACTACAGTAGACTGTTGGACTACAGTAGCCTATTAGACTACAGTAGACTATTGGAATACAGTAGACTATTGGTTAGACTACTGGAGTACAGCAGCTTATTGCACAACAGCAGACCGTTAAAACAATCCGCGAAAGAAGAACATCAAAGGAAACCAAAGCAAAAAACGGAACCCTATCTATGCACGAAGTTTTTGCAGAATCACCTTTCCGGAACCGTTCTTATCCTTTCCCCGTAGATAGTCCCGTACACGCTGCTGCCGCTCCGCTGATGGCGCGAACTCCACCATCGCGTCGCGGGCAGCGTCCATGACTGGATCCGGCGGTGGCTCGAACAGCCCGTCCCCGCTCCCGCTGTCGTACCCACGCTCGACATCATCGGAGCCTTTTAAAACGAGATTAAGTGGCAAAAAAATACGGTACCAAATAGGGAGAGCAGGAAATGCTATCGTTATACGCTAGCCTTTTGTCAAGTGTAGCGAAAGCCTCACGTTTGATCATGGTATTATTTATTGTTCCTTTGAAGCGAGATCAAGTGACAAATAAACGGTACCAAGGGGAGAAAACGGATAATGTTTTGGTGTACTTAAACGGCACCAAGGAGGAGAGAACGAATATTGTTCGGGGGAGAGCGGATAATATTTTGTCGTGTTGAAACGGCACCAAGGAGAGAGCGGATAATGTTTTATTGGACTTAAACGGCACAAAGGGGGAGAGTGGATACAGTTTTTTTATACGTGAGCCTTTTATCAAATGCGCGAAAGCATTATATTTTGATACCGTTTTTGGTTTCCTTTAAAGCGAGATCAAGTGACAAAAAAACGGCATCAAGGGGAGAGAGCGGATAATGTTTTGATGTCCTTAAACAGCACCAAGGAAGGGGAAACGGATACTGTTTGGGGGAGAGCGGATAATGTTTTGTCGTACTTCAACGGCACCAAGGAGAGAGCGGATGATATTTATTGAACTTAAACGGCACAAAGGGGGAGAGCGAATACAGTTTTTATACTTTAGCCTTTCACCAAATGCGCGAAAACATTAAAATTGATAATCGTTTTTGTTTCCTTTGAAGCGAGATCAAGTGACAAAAAAACGGCATCGAGGGGAGAGAGCGGATAATGTTTTGTTGTACTTAAACGGCACCAAGGAGGGGAAACGGATATTGTTTGGGGGAGAGCCGATAATGTTTTATCGTACTTCAACGGCACCAAGGAGAGAGCGGATGATATTTATTGAACTTAAACGGCACAAAGGGGGAGAGCGAATAAAGTTTTTATATACTTTAGCCTTTCAATAAATGCGCGAAAGCATTCAATTTGATCATGGTTTTTGTTTCCTTTGAAGCGAGATCAAGTGACAAAAAAACGGCATCGAGGGGAGAGAGCGGATAATGTTTTGTTGTACTTAGACGGCACCAAGGAGGGGAGAACATATATTGTTTAGGGGAGAGCGGATACAGTTTTGTCGTACTTAAACGGCACCAAGGAGAGAGCGGACTATGTTTATTGAACTTAAACGACACAAAGGGGAAGAGCGAATACAGTTTTGTATACTTAGTCTTTCACCAAATGCGCGAAAGCAATACATTTGATAATGGTTTTTGTTTCCTTTGAAGCTTGATCAAGTGGCAAAAAAACGGCATCGAGGGGAGAGAGCGGATAATGTTTTGTTGCACTTAAACGATACCAAGGAGGGGAGGGCGGATAACGTTTTGTCATACTTAAACGGTACCAAGGAGAGAGCGGAAAATGTTTAATGTACTTGAACAGCACCAAGGGGGAGAGCGGATACAGTTTTTTAATACTTCAACCGTTCACCAAATGCGCGAAAGTATTATATTTTGGTCGTGTTTTTCCCTTCCTTTTAAGCGATCAAGTCCTCAAACGACATCACGCGGATAATATTTTTAGACACAATGTTTCCTGAAAATAAAACGCTTTCATCAACCATTTCACCCCCACTACATACTTAACACTCTGGACCGAATTTTTAAGGACCGTGTAAATTTCACATGTATACCCCAAACGGTTCTTAAATTCCCGTCCAGATGTGAAAAAAATAATAATAGTATTCTATCTTACAAACTTGTTTCCCCCCCCCCCCTATCCCATTTATTATCTTCGCCCTTCCTTTCTCTCTCCTTCCTGGTCGTAACTCAGACCTGGGGTCACAAAGTAGGCTCCTCTCCCTCCTCCCCCACTACGGTTCGTGCCTCGCATTTTTATCGCGAGAAGACTTCAGTCCTTTCTTCCCTCGTCGATTCTCATCGAATTGTGCCTACACACGCTACTATTAATAGGCGCTCTCAGAGATTGATTCCGTTTTCTATATTTTTTTTCGCAAATAAACTCAAAAGTCCGACCCACGTGGGGTTTGAACTCCGTAAATCAACGCTTAAGAAGCGTTCGAGGGTACCACTAGACCATCGGGGCGACCGACTATGGAAACCAATTAGTATCTTGAACACGAGTATGGATTCATTAAAAACATTTCACCCTGTTTTGTAGCCCTGTACATGCTGTATTGCATCGGCTAACCGAACAATCCACTATTAAAAACAAAATATTCCCCGGCCACAAAACAAATATACCTGGTACCTGGTACCCTGGTATGTATTTTAGCTTTCTTCAAATGAGCGAAAGCACGATATTCGACCATTGTCTCGCTTCTTTCTCCTTACTTAGCCAACCAATAATCCAACTCACAACTCACAACCCTGCGGAAAACCTTTCTCTACGATGGCTTTCGATCAAACTCACCGTAGTCGTCATCCTCGCTGCTGCTGCTTCCCCAGTCGTCCGAAGACCCAAAACAGCTTCCGTCGGCGGTTTCATTTCCGCCCCAACCGTCATCGGTTCCACCGCATTCTCCTCCTCCTCCCCCTCGGCGACGACGATGATGGTGATGTCGGCGGCGCGATGATATATTGTGCCCGTTCGACGAGTAACCGTAACCGTATCCGTTAATGTTCCTCTTCGAGGGGGATAATCGGTCCGCACGATGCTGATGTTGATGATGTTGGTGTTGGTGTTGGTGTCGTTTTGACATTTTTTTTCCGAAAACAGCTCCGTGCAAGAGGAAGTCGCAAAACTCGTGATAATCGACGCTGCCGCTGAGACCGCGATCGAAAGACCGGAAGATCCTGCCGGTGATGGTGGAGGTTCGACGCGCGTTATTATTTATTCGCGACAGTTTGGCGGAAGGGGATTTTTTTTCATGACGTCGAAGGTTAGCGTAGGGTAATTGTCGGACAAAACGGAGGGGAAATGGGGGGATGGGGGGGAAGGGGGTTGTAACGGGTTTCTTTTTTTGCGGGAGTTTCTTTTGCATTATGCCGAGGGTAGGGTATGGTAGGGTAGGGGTTGGACCAAACGGAGGGGAAAGGCCCAGGGGGGGGGGGGGTTGTAGTGAGCATGTGGCGCACCTCCGCACATCCCTCTCTCCGAGATAGTCCCCGATCCCCAGTTTTCTCAGGCCTCTCTTGAACTCCAGCGACGTCAGCGTGCCGTCACCGTCCACGTCAAGCTTGCGGAATACCTGGAGAAATCATCCATCAAGTTGTCGCTCAAAACGCTTGGCACAAGTTCTGCGACCCATAGCAAAACACTTAACTAACAGCGCTGAAATCCCCCAAACAAACACCTGGCACAGTGTCATATTACGCGTGTATGATATGGTATGTGTTCATCGTACTCAGGGATGAACAATATTAATTTTCAGGCGAAAAACGCACATGCATGCATGCATGAATTCGTGCATACTCGTGCCCAGGGGTGAAAACAGATTGAGCGAACATTATTAATATTTTTCTTGAACGTCAATACCAGGTAGTGACTAGTTTCACGCAACTTACGCCCCCTGCCCCACCGTGGCATTGCAGGGATGCGAAGGTCTATGGTTATACGACTACGGCCATGCATGAATATCGAGTACACCGCCCTATTACTGAGGACCATAGTAAATAGGATCAAATGTTGTTAGTAAAAATATAGAAATATGTAGGTATTTGTATGTACCGCAGGTCCTACTTACTACATTAGCCCACCCCGTAATAGGCGTGTGCAGTAGATACGCACGTACCGCAGTAGACCCAGCAGTAGGTTCAGTAGGTACGTGCGTGACTCAATAGCAGAGACCTCTGAACAACACCGACTTGTGGCGTCTGGGCCATCCTAGGCGTGGAGGTGTGGGTGGCCGTTTCTTTGCGTGCCTCGTAGACTCTGCGAATTGATAATTCTGCATATATCCGTACATGAATCCAGACTGGAGACAAGCAACGCGAAATATACTCATTCGATTCCGATACTCACACAATAGTCACTAATAGTCAAAAAGTATGATATACCCCAATCGTAGCACCCCTCCGGCCAGCAACCCATTTTTCATACGATAGTGCAATTTTGATGCCAAACCCATTCCCCCCCCCCCGACAAACTACTGTAGGTACGTACGTATACTGCGGGCCCTCTCGCAAGAAACAAAAACAGATCCATAAGAAACTCATCATCCTCCCATTTCCTGGAAAATAAGAACTTCGGGAGCGGTTATACTAAAATTAGTGTGGAGCACGCCTTTTCTTAAAAATAAGAAATCGAACCTGGCCTACCATCCCGGTTTCTTAGCAGAGGGCCGGTACGGTAGGTTTGCCCACCCATTTCCATCCACATACCCACGACAATCTACGACCAAACTTGTTTACGCGAGCGCCGCCGTCTCTGCAGCAGACAGCACAACCCACGGTAGAGCCCCAAAGTCATGGACACCCCTGCGTACCAGGTACGAGTACGTTATAAGTGTTGCAGCCGCCAAACGTCACATCGACTGACAACCAAAACAAAAAGTGTGTCGATGTTTTGTCGTGCTGCCCAGTATGTACGTTTTTTTTCCGTATTTACCGCCCATCCATCCGCCTGCCTTGCTCACCTTGCCCATTTTGTAAGAATAAGTGATGGTGCCCGTTTTCGGGTTGTGGAACTTTGTTGTCGATATGGAGCGAAACTCCCGTTGGAGGCGTACCACTTTCCCGTCCAGCTTGCCGTTCCCTGACGCCGTCGGTAGTTTTGACCGAAAACAATAAGAAAATGTGTGGATGTCAGTAGTGCCGTCGATAGTTCGTAGGATAGGAGTGACGCTGTTGTTTTGCTAAAAACAAATTTCTGACTACGTACGTAAATGGGGCTCCTCAAAGCTGAGGAACTAAAAACTAAATACCTGGTACTTAATACTCAAATATCGTTTTTAACAATGTTTTCCGTGCTGTATATATCCACGTGGTAATCCCCACTCACTAACGCGATCAACCGAACAAATGACACGTTGCTGTGCTATGAAAAAGTGAATTCTCCGACCGAAGAACATGAACCAAACGCCTAGTTATCTCTACCAGTGCAACAGCAAACAACAGATTATTCTCGAATGGTCCCACAATAAAATATCTACTGACATTCTCCTTTGTACCTACGTATAGACCATAGCATTTTGTTTTTCGTTGCTATGCAAAGCTTTCTTGGTTGTCATTGCTTCAAAGTATGCACAACTGAAACATCCGGCCAACGAACATCGAGTCATTGAATCATCTGCATCAATCCCTCACGTAGTTGCATGCTCGTGTTTTTCTCGAAGCCAGGTTCTGGGCGAGGTGTCTATAGAGCTTCTCAGGTCAGCAGCCTCAGAAAAGCAACAACGTAAACCCCCTCATAGTAGTATGCGTCTCGTCATACATTTAACATCTACCACGAGTATTCTGCGGCGAAGGGTAGCTTATTGTGTTGCAATCTTAGGAACGTACTCGAATTCGAAATCACTCAAGGGTTACCGGCGTTCGCGAAAGTGAGCCCATCATCATTATTAACGAAGCCATTTATCCAGAGTCCCTCTTTTGTAAAAATGATGTAATCCACACTACGCTCAACTCGTTGTATAATTCATTTCATCCACCTAATTTCATCCACCGCTACCCCTACGCATAAATAATGGCCATGTCCCTCTTTTTACAAAACTAATTGATCCACAAAACTAACTGTAGCTGAAGCCATTAATTAGCTCATTGATTCCATCCACCCCTACCCCGATAGTCGTAGAGAGTTAGTTCCCAGTTAGAATCTGCTGTCTGGTATATAGCGG
>MEHQ01002321.1:0-19005 GCA_008828725.1 Saccharina japonica
CTTTATATTAGATAGACTCTCTGTA
Source organism: Saccharina japonica (assembly GCA_008828725.1). Taxonomy (NCBI): domain Eukaryota; class Phaeophyceae; order Laminariales; family Laminariaceae; genus Saccharina; species Saccharina japonica. Next base: position 26 of record MEHQ01002321.1, read on the forward strand.
GTAGTCGTCTGCTGTCAGCAAAAAGTGAAAAAAAGTTAAAAGCTATTTGGAAGAGCTGTCCATCAAAAGTTGGGCCGTTTGTCATAGAGAAAAACTGTCTCACGGTCCACTCGTACCTAACGGCCGACCCCAAATCGTGAAAGAATAGATATGTCTACTTCTCTGTAGTAGTCGTGCTGCTGTCAACAAAAAGTGAAAAGTTAAAAGCTATTTGGAAGAGCCTGTTCCATCAAAAGTTGGTACCGTTTGTCTAGAGAAGAACTGTCTCACGGTCCACTCGTACCTAACGACCGACCCCAAATCGTGAAAGAATAGATATGTCTATATGTGTGTGTGTGTTCTTCACATGAAACCTTCCTTTCTACCCGTCGACATCCAGCACACCCAGTGTCCGTGCCGATTCTTCATCCTAAAAAGGTACCAGTTCTGTGGTCCCAAAACTACGACACAGAGATACTACGCTCAGTGCAGTAAGCAGAGCAGACAATGCAATGCCATATACGACAGGCAAGACCTACCCTGCTAGCAATCCAGGTGCATGAAAGAGAAAAAAAAAAGAAGAAGAAAAAAACAGTGCAACTTCAACTTCAACTACAATAGCAAAGGCAGCTACGAAGTGTGTATGTGTGTGTGTGTTCTTCACATTAAACCTTCCTTTCTACCCGTCGACATCCAGCACACCCAGTGTCCGTGCCGATTCTTCATCCTAAAAAGGTACCAGTTCTGTGGTCACAAAACTACGACACAGAGATACTACACTCAGTGCAGTAAGCAGAGCAGACAATGCAACCCCATATACGACAGGCAAGACCTACTCGATTTGAGACTAGGCAAAAAAAACTGGACATTCATAAAAAGTATAAATTTTCTCGGCCCTGGTGATCACCACTGACTGTGTGTGCCCGTCTCATCCTTGAAAACATCGTGTCACCGGAAACCACACAAATAGTTTAATAACTGCCTTGCACGGATATATATACAAGGTTCCCCTCCGGGACGTGCCTGGGGGAGTGGCGCAAGGGCGAATCGAAAACCTACTATTAATATCAAAACAACAGCATGCGATATTGTATCATACGCATATCATATTGTATACCTGCCTAAGAAATCCACTTAGTTTTTGTGTGCTTCCTGTCTTATATTATGGGGGTCTGGGTTACGTACAATACAAAAAAAAAGAAAAGTATCCAGAGTCATCGCCAAGGATCGAACTCAAGCCTTCAAGCATAAAATCGTGCATGGTGACCGTTTGCCTATACTTTCAAAGATACATTTTCCTGTACTACACGATTATTTGTCGCGGCCCGCGTCAGCCACACGACAGGTCGCACATACATGATGCAAGCACAGCAGCAAGCAACAACAGAACAGCAGCAGAAGAGAGAGAGATGGTGGTGCCTGATGACGGATGCAAGCCTGCTGCGATGAAGCAACCACTAATTAATAGCCACAGCAGTATACGGTGGATCCGCCACAGTCACGTCTGCTGCTTGTGCTTCTAGCCGGGGCTGTGGCGTTGCTTGTGTTCGTTGCATGTTGTGTGATGTATCGTGGTATTCAAAAGCGGTCATTAATTTCCGGTCAGAGTGGGCGTGGCTCTGTTATACACACAGCAGCAGAACAGAAAAGGGTAGATAGATGGTGTGGATTATGGACGGTAGGCTCCGATAGACACAGCTGGCCACAGCACTACAGCAACATTAACAGCAGCAGCGGGTAGAAGAGTGGTGGTGGTGGTGTCGTTTGGTGATGGATTGCTGGCTCCTATGAAAGCAAAACTACTCGTAGCTCGTAGCAACAACAGAGCACATCACAGATCTGCCTTCGAGGCGCACAGTGTTGTATCACTCTGCCCGGAAAAGTAACGACATTTTATATATAGTTTTAAACAAACAAAATTCTTACATTTCGGGACAGCGGAGAGATTCGTACATGAGCATCGATCTGCAGGTATTATACCATGACTCGGAAAATCGCAGGCTTCGACAAAAGCAACTCGTCACGGTACAGCACGGATCTGAGGCACGCGCATGCATCATGTAATGGCTGCTGCTGCTGCTGCTGCTGCTGCTGCTGCTGCTGCTGCTGGGCAGCAGGTTTGTAACATTGAGGTTGTACTGTTTGTAACACGCTCTCTGTGGTGCTGCTGTTGTTCGTGTGTGCTCCCCGTGCTCTCGGCAAGAAACGCACAAAAAACGCACGACTGAACATAAACAGGGCCTCACGCAGCGAAACCCGGGAAATCGGCTTATCCACTCCCGCGGGAAAAAAAACTTCGAGCGCCCGCCACGCGAGCCACAGAGCTCGGATCGAGCCCAAACCTCGACCAATGTGTCCGGCCGGGCTTGCTGTGTCGGGGTACTTAGCGTTTTGCCGAAAAGTTCTCGTACGAAGAGAAAAGTTGCGAAAAGTGCGAAAAATTCACAAACATAACTATACATATATAACATTCTGGCCAAAAAAAACATCAGCTGTGAGATCGAGGATATCGACGAAACTCATCTTTGATACGTAGCTGAGTGTATATTATCAAATGACACTAACTAACTGCTGTCGAGAGCGCCTGTTATAGTGTGGGTAGGCACAATTCGACGAGAAGACTCGACGAGGAAAGGAAGGAAGTGCTGAAACCTTCTCGCGATAAAAATGCAAGGCACGTACCGTAGTGGGGAGGGGGGAGAAGAGCCTACTTAGTGACCCCGGATCTGAGTTATGACTAGAGGTGGGCACCTAGAGGGAAAATTAAAAAACCGAAAACCGGCCAAGGAGGCGTTATTCTCAAAACCAAAAACCGGTTTAAACCGGTTTTTTTCAGCCGGTTTAAACCGGTTAACCGGAAACCGGTTTAAACCGGATGGCAACATGAAACGCCTCCAAACCATTGAACATAACGGTATGTATGCGTCCAGTACATGATGTGTACGTGGATTCCGAGCCGCTGTTAGCGTACTAATAGAACACGAGGTGGTATGGTACAACAACAGCACAACAGCACATCATATTTTACGGGGTGACGTGAGTTTCAGGTACAAGTCATCTATCTATTATATATAGTTCGTCTGATGCCCAAAAAACAATACTTTAATCAAGTGATCTTTGATGCCCACTTTATCATACCAATTTAGAGTAGCGCTGATGAAAAAAAAAACTTCGTACTCGTACAGCAGTTCGCTTTGATGCCCAATTCCCAAATCAACCACAAATAGAACATATATTCTGCATGCGACGATTGACCTTCGATCTCGACATAGACTCAGTCCACGACTAACGACCTTCGTACCAGGCAAGGCCAGCAAGTGTACATAGCGGCCTCGAAGGTATCATTACGATTCGTAGTCTAGGGGGCGAGCGGTTGCTTGCGGCGTCCGACGGTCTTCGTCGAAAAACCTTAAAACACTCGTTCTTGCGATCGCATAGAGTTTTCGTGTTCTGTTTTGAACTCAGCTACCAACTGTGTTTTCGTCAGACGCCTGCTCTGCGCCCTCCGCATATCATCGACCGAGGCGTGAGAACTGTGGCACTACGCTCGTAGGGTGGATCGGAGGTCCTCACCAGCGCGATGCGTTCAGAGTGTATGACGCAGTCGTTGGGTTTGTCGATCGATATGTCAAAATGTCAAACTTGAAAAAATGCGATTTTTTTCTTGTATATGATACGTATCTGGTATAAAAAAACAAGTATCCCCGTCGTCGTACGAGTACTTGACGTATGTGTCTGGTACCTGGTACCTGGTATGAACGAACCTGGTATCAACTACGCATCCCCGTCGTACATGCGTACTCGTATGAATACAAGTATGAATACGGGCTCCAGGTTCACAGCTTGAGCCTGTGGCACTTTCCTTCTTGTCTGTGTACGCGTCGAAGAGACGCCAGGTTGTTGATCACACGAGATCTGGTTTGCACGATAAGATACGGAGATCTTATGAGACAGGGTGAATTGGTGATACTTGCATGGGAGATCCTTACGGTGATCTCCGACAAGATGTTACCGGGCGCTTCCGACAAGATGTATGTGCACGTATATATCATATGTACGAGTATACGGGTTCATAAGACACTCTCCTCTCGTACCACACAGGTGATGGTACTCGTATAATTGCTGATGATGGTGTATCATAATAGTGTGGAGTTGACGTACAGTAGTACCAGGTATATGTGTTGTTGTTTGGTATCCACGACCCGGCTCCAACTTCGTACGAGTATGTGTGTGCAGGTATACGAGTGATATATGAGTACGTAAGACAGCACACAGCACTCTCTCGTACACTGGCGACGGTGACTGTTCACCCTAGCCAAGGCCACAGTCGTTGAGCAAGATCGTTTATATTTACGCAGGATGTGTTCATGCACGGATGCTTATACTCGTATGTTGGCCTATATCTAGACTTCGGAAATCCGCCGACATTGTAATGTTGACAACCGAGGATAGGTTTGCCCCTCGCTTTGTGCTAGAGCTGTCGACGTTGTTTACTCTTCTTTTATTCCGGAGTTATTACGAGGTTGACAGTCTTGTGTTTATATGTTTGTTATTGTTTCCTGCCTTCTCCTGTATTCTTCAGCGTATTATATCTTATCAGTATTATCATCATCTTTGCCATCCGACAATTTGCAGCATGATGAGCTTCTCAGCGTTGACCACTCATACCATTCCCGAAAGCAGAAAACCACGGAAACAAAGGAAAGCTACGAGCTGGGCCAGCCAAAATAATGTTTTTAAAGCAGATTGGCCATGCCCCGACCAATTTAACGAATTTGGACCTGGAATTTGGACACAGTGTAGATCGTGTACTAACCAACACACTTGCCGCCTGCCCTTTTTTTTTTTTTCCTCGAGAGAGATACGACGATCCGAAAATCGAAAAAAATGCAAAAGCGATCAAAACTACTCGGAAAAAAAAAAATCAGAGAGGGCAGGCGGCAGGTATGTTTGCACGTACGGTTCAAAGACGTGGTTAAAATGTCAGATTAAAACTCTCAAAATTGGTCGGGGCATGGCGGAAATACCATTTTTTCGTAATTACTTGACTTGTATATGGAATCGAGTTTTGGTCATATCTCTTGATGGGTGGAGAATTGGGCAACGAGACTTACATCGATCTTCTCCTTGTGTCTTCAGCATTGTCTCCACCAAATTTCATGTCGATCGAAAATGACATTTTTTATACGAAATTAGAATGAAAAAAATGTTGTTTTCGAGTTTTCGCGGATATCTCGGCGAGATCGAGTCGAGAAAAAAATACGTATATAATTTTTCATATACCGTTTTTTTTTGCACAAGCACTGGTATGTCAGGGTTGGCGCTTCAAATTTGTGTAGCCTAATTCGGAGTGGTTCACGAGATTCGACTTTAAGAAGCTTTGTACGTTTCTTGGCTGGCCCAGCTCGTATGCGCAAAGTCTAACTGTTTGGCAGCTCTTGTATCTTTGGTTGTGTTTATGTCCCCATCGTTTCTATTTTCTTCACCATTATTTGTACTCCTATTAACCTTCGCCGTCAATTTGTTTCCTATGTATTCCTATTATATTTATTTCGACCCTCTATCATCTCCATTACTACTTGCTTCAATCTAGCCCTACCGCCGTGGGGGCGGGAGGGCCACTTATTCCCTAGTCATATATACAGTTATTGCTGCCACAGGTACAACAACACTGATTGCTGCTGCTGCAGTGCGATTTTCGTGGGCAGTCGAGAGCGCAGCAGATCTACGATCGACAGGGTAAGGCGCTCCATATACATACACATACCACACACTAAATCAAATCATTTTCGGCCCGCACACAAAGAGCAAGTGAACTTCGATCTCCCCGCTGAAAACATCTAATGTTTGGCCCGCACACTAAAAACCAAGTCAAGTTAGACCCCCCGAACAATAACCAAGTCAATTTCGATGACACAAAATCAAGTTAGTTTTGACCCTAACACTAAAATCAAGTCAATGTCGATCCCAATTAAAAACCCAAGGCAAATTCGATGCCCCGACACTAAAACCAAGTATTTTTCGGCCCTGACACAAAAAACAGTCAATTTTCATCCATACACTGAAACCAAGTCGTTTTCGGCCCTGACACTAAAAACCAAATCAATTTCGACCCCCCGCACAAAACTCAAGCCAATTGCTATCCCCGCACAAAAGCAATTATATTCTTCAATCCCCCACACAAAAAACAAGTTACAATTTCAACTCCAACACTAAAACCAAGTCAATTTCGATCTCTATTCTAAAACCAAGACAATTTCGACGCCCCCACACTAAAACCAAGTCATTTTCAACCACCTACACTAAAACGAAGTATTGTTCGACCCGCACACAAGAACCAAGTCATAATAATAAACTAAGAAACACGTCAGCTGTGAATTCTCCCAACCGGTCGATATTCAGCTTTGCTAGCTGCGTGGCGTTATTCCATGATGTTATTGTTAGGTACATTTCCTCGCGACTGACTATCTATAGTCGTACTTTCCTGTGTCAGCACGGCGACGACGACACTGGTGAGATGGGACGACAAGGAAAGGCAGAGCATTCGCAACAAGAAGTCAGAAACACGGGGGGAAAGGGAAAGGACCTGCTCTGCTCTGCTGTTCTGTCTGCCTTCCTCCTGCTGCTGCTGTTGCTGCTGCTGCTGCTGCTGCTGCGGCGGCGGCGTGGTCGGCGTCGGTGACAAGGGTTTCCCCGCTGGTCCGGATCTTCTGTTCTACGGCCCAGCCGCTTGTCAAGGATACCCTTACCACTACGACGGTAGACCGATATCGGAATAGTAGTTTGGACAACGCAAGACAGAGTATCACAGAAAAACAAGATCATGGGGGCAAGGGGGGAGGTCCTACTCTGGTGCTCTGCTCTGCCTTACCCTGCTGCTGCTTGGGAGGTCGTACTCTGGTGTGCTCTGCTTTGCCTGCTTGCTGCTACTTGCTACTGCTGCTGCTATATACACACATACGTGCTGCTGTACGATGTGTGTGTCCGTACGTGAGCCTCCTGCTTGAGGTGAACCACGTACCACGTATGATTCCAATTCATCTGTATGATGATTTCTTGCTACTACCTGGTACGTCGTACTGATGTTGTGCTGTTGTGCAGACAATAATATAGGAACACGAGATTGATGAAGTAGTAAAAATGGTTACGTAAGGTATTGAGGGCTGTATCTGACTAGAGCAGCTGCTACTTGACCTCTGTCGAAAAGGAACCCACAGCATGATTCTCGTTGTTGCCTGTATATTTTACTTCGCACACTAAGACACCCACAGCAGCAGCAGCAGCAGCAGCAGCAGCAGGACCGCAACGAACAGTAGGTGTGCGAATACAACTTGACCTACTTTGAGTCAACTACTGTAATAAGACTACGAGTATACGTATACCGGGATGGGCGACACGCACCATAATAATATTTTAGAAAATGCTTGCTACTGCTGCTACCTACTGTATGTGCAGTGTTCAAAGAATAACAGGGATAAGATAGGAACGAGACTTGAACGAGATATTAAAAACTTTGATTTCTCGTAGTACGTAGAAAGCCAAAAATGATTGCTTCTTTCTGTGTCGTATTTTTGTGCGAACAATTAAATGCCATTTATAGCAGAGGCAGTGCACAGCTTGCTACACGAAACATGTACGATGTGATACCAGATACAGTAGTACTGCTGTAGTACCAGGTATTATATCATATACCAGTACGTATGTATGTACATTCGTTTTCCCCCGCATTTCTTCTTTGTGAAGAAGTTTATGATCGTACCAGGTACCAGCTACGGGCGGCAGGAAGGACCACATTGTTTTACACATTTAAATGAAGCAGCGAAGCGGACACTTGTTTTGAGCAATGCGGGCTGTGCTCTTCATTTGCGTACGTACGTACAGAGATCGAGTGAGTTGTCCCTCGGCTGATTGAAGGAAAAACATATCACCCTACGTTCCGGCAGTGCTGCTACCGTTCAGGACCACATGCTTCCAGCACTAATATCTATACCTTCTGTGCTGACAAAAAACAAACTAAAAACAAACAACGGAACACCGTTGGCCCGTGCGGTCATTACGTACAATATCGTACCAACCAGTAGGGATGGTGCTCTATATTGCCTTCGTGAGATATGTAGAAGATGCGGTTCTCAGAAAAGCATAAAAGGGTTGACTTTGATGTCAACGTTGACCATCATATAGGCAATTAAAGGCTACCAGTATTATATACAAGTACCCGGGTAGGATTTAGAGTGAGTGGCGTTCCTCGCTGATCACCAACATTTTTGTTTTTGACGAGATAGGTGGCGACGCCTGCTGCTGCTGCGCATTTTGTGGATGCACACAGTGCTGCTGCCGAGGTGTTGACCTGTATTTCTTGCGTCACCCATACTATGACAACTCCGAAGGAAAGCCTTGTAAGGTGATATTAGTTGATATATCGGCCTATAAAAAATTATATAATAGGTTGATATATCGGCCGATATCAGGTGAAATACGCACGTGATATAAGCCATCCCGATATAGGCTACGGGCGTACCCAAGGTATATCACAATGTGCTGTCTTGACCATGAAAGTAAGTATCTGTATCTTTCGGATGGTATTTCTTTGGTAGAATATACCGCTGTATGTACGTGTGATATGAGACTATACATATGAGTCCGACGCGTGACGCATATATTATGTATACAAGGGGACTAACCGGCCCCCAGGGGTTCGTGTGTGATAGATAGCGCCTCGGGCGGTTTTGATCCGCGATGAGCGAGGAAGTACCTAGCAACCCCGTCTTCCTCGGCAGCTTCGGAGCGCGTTTTTTCGGGGGCAGGGCCCACCATCACTGAGAATCGCTCAAGTCTGAAGGACGAGAACGCCGACAACCTAATTTTCCTACACTAACCGGCACCTACCTGTGGTAGTGCAGCCAACCACGGCTGTGTTCGATACGTATACATATATACAAGGTTCCCCTCCGGGACGTGCCTAGGGGAGTGGCGCAAGGACGAATCGAAAACCTACTACAACAGCATGCGATATTGCATCATACGCATATCATATTGTATTCAATTCGTAGTACATTAATACGACGCTATGAAATATCTGGTACTACTACGTTTCATGAATGTAGACCTTTTTAGAGCTGCACCTGTATTTTGTGGGATAAAAAACATACTCGGAAATATGGTGGAACCTTTACTATTGACTCTTAGAGATCCCGCCAAACGTATTTGCCAATATTTAATTGTTGTGGAGCTCAAGCGAAGGAAGGCCCATCCCGCACAAAACCGAGGACTCCCGGCAAAAAAATGTTTGAAAATACTCCAAGCGTGATACGCTGCACATGCACGCATGACACACAGCGCACACCGTAAACGCACGCACACGTGACACATGTACAGGAGTGGTGGGATAATATTTGCAGAAGAAGCAGAAAAGGATGCACCGAAGAAAGGGCTGGAACTCTCCCTGCCTAAGAAACCCACTTGGTTTTGTTACGTACAATGCAAAAAAAGTAGAAAAAAAGTAGAAAAAAAAGCGTATACGAAGGCATCGCCAAGGATCGAACTCAATCCTTCAAAACTGAAATCGGACACATTGACCGTTTGACTATGTTTTTAAAGATACATTTTCCATGTATGTACTCGTACAGCAGTATTATTTGTCGTTGCGCGCCAGAGGCACGACAGGTCGCACACCGCACATACATTAATTTTTCTAATAATGCAAGCACAACAGCAGCAAGCAGCAGCAGCAGAAGCCTGATGACGGATGCAAGCCTGCATAAAGCAACCACTATACTTAATAACCACAGCAGTATACGGTGGACCCGCCACAGGCACGTCTGCTGCTTGTGCTTCTAGCCGGGGCTGTGGCGTTGTTCGTATTCGTTGCATGGTGTTTGATGTCTCGTGGATTTCTGGAGTGAGCTTCAGGGAACAAAAAAAAATACGGAAAATATAAGGACAGCATTAGTTGAGGTACTCCTATTTATTCAAAGCGGTCATTACATTTCCGGTCATAGTAAGCGTGGGTCTGTCACACATAGCAGCATAACAGAAAAAGGTACGTAGACAGATAGTGAGGTTTCTAGACCGCAGGTTCCTCCGATGGACACAGCTAGCCACAGCAATACAGCGCAGATGGATGTGCCACTCACGCACGATGTTCCCCTACTACTCGTGTGGGCGGCAACGCTGTATCGCCGTGCCCTGTGCATGTTGTCTGTTGTCTATCTGGTACGAGTACATGTTTCTGGCCTGTGTGCATGTGAGAGAGCAAAAAACAGACGAAATCTAAAAAATAAAAAATAACATTATTATTTACTGGCACGTACGTACAAAAATACGGCCTCATGCAGAAAGCCCGGGAAATCGGCTTATCCACTCCCACGGGAAAAAAAACTTCGAGCGCCCGCCACGCGAGCCACAGAGCTCGGATCGAGCCCAAACCTTGACCAATGTGTCTGGCCGGGCCTCCCGTGTCGGGGTACTTAGCGTTTTGCCGAAAAGCGCTCGCGCGGAGAGAAAAGTTGCGAAAAGTGCGAAAATTTCACAAACATAACTATACATATGCATGTGGTTAGCAATATAGCACACGAAATCGATATATATATAGGGCAGATCGCGAGTGATATATCGCGTTATATCAGTTATTATATGATTATAGCACATGATATAACTCCCTTCTTCCCCTCGCTGCCTCGGCAAGGTTTTTGCTTTGGCATGGCCCATAGCGAGGGGAGGGGTCTTTCTAGCGAGCAAGGCTAGACTCACCCTCAAGCGGACCGATACCTTCTTGCTGCTGCGCGCCCGCCGCGAAGTGTGCGCAGCGGTGGAGTTGGGTCGGCACTGGTGCGTCAGGCGCAAAAGTCAGATGCACGGGCCTTTTTGGCCGTCGGTGTAGACAGCAATGTCCATCTCACTTTTGTACGCGGAGGCAGACGCCATCAGAAAGGTGGACGGACAGTACGTACACGGCCCTAGGTGTGTTTGCTTGAGGGAGCTGTACTGTCTCAGTAACCTGGCTTCGCCATCAAAGGAGGAGAGAGCGTGTGGCGACGAGCTGAAGACTGGGCTGGTTGACCCCTTCAGCGCGAGAAATTTTATATTCCAGACCAAGCACCCTGAGTGCAAAGAGGGAGAAAGCAAGGAACCGACTGGGAAGGACAGCAACGAGAGCGTGTACGGATGGAGCGGGTTGAGTGTGGTCGTGCTAGGACTGGCCAGAGCGGCACCGGAGCGGCGCGCCGGAGCAGCAGCACAGCAGCGCGCCGGAGCAGCACCACAGCAGCGCGCCGGAGCACGGACGACATCGACCCGTGTCGTACGGACAAACATTATTTTTGTTGACAAATATTTCTTTTTTTCCCCCGAATTTTGTTGTTGGGTCTGTGTGGATGACGTCACTGGTTTTGTAGAGAGACGCGGCAGAGATGGCGCGGATACCCCGGGTGCCTTAATTGTGTGCCTGATCGTGGAAGACCCCTTCAATGTGGAACGATTCCTAATCAGTGTCGATGTTTATAATGCTGTGCCTAACACATACGTTCAGGATAGATTCGGGTAATTGTCAATTGACGTGATGGCTTTGGTTGGCTGTTCTTTTTCACTGTGTGCCACGGACTGTCATTCTGGCAGCACTTCAGGCAGCAGCTGCGTCCTCCATCTTGTTCCCACGCATACCGTGTGTTTTTGTACAGACAGCACTTCAGGCAGTAGTTACGCTGTGGTCGGCAAAATCAGTAGTAAAGTGGGAGGGGCGATGCTGCTGTAGTCGAATGGAGATTGCGGGCGTGTAGTTCAGTTTTGAAGACGCATAGCATGCTGTAGGGATTTTAGGTGTACCTCTTCGGGCTTGTGTATTATCCTTTCCCTACTAAGTGTGCGTGTTCTTTAGGATTCTCTGATGGCTCTAGCGCTTTTGTGACCACGGGCTGTGATCTTGCTAGATTAGACTACAGTGATTAGCAACTGAAACGAGTTTAATGTGAAGACAACAACAACAACAACAACAACCACAACAACATACAGGGTACACCGGTCGCCCCGGTGGTCTAACTGGTAGCCACGAAGCCTGTTGGGCCGGATGTCGAGGGTTCGATTCTCCCCATGGAGGTTTTTACTCCCAAATGACACCGACTGTCGAGAGCGCATATTATAGCGTGGGTGAGCAAAATTCGACGAGAGTTGACGAGGGAAGAAAGTGCTGAAATCTTCTCGCGATAAAAATGCAAAGCAAGAACCGTAGTGGGGGAGGAGGGAGAGGAGCCTACTTTGCGACCCCGGATCTGAGTTACGACTAGAGGTAGGCACCGGAAAAAACCCCGGTTTAAACCGGTTTTTGGAAACCCAGCAGGCGTGTACGAGTAGTCGGTTTTTGAAAAACAAAACCACGTTTTTTTTCGCCGGTTTAAACCGTTTAACCGAAAACCGGATAAAACCGGAAAACCGGATAAAACCGGCTAAAAACCGGATAAAACCGGAAAACCGGTAGCACCGGACAATTTATCCACTGATTCTCTACCGAATAAAACCACCACCAGTACTTATAATAGTATATACACAGTAGTAGCAGCATAGTGTTATACCAAGGTATACAAAACTTTCACTTACGACCTCTAGTTGTATACTTATATATTTTCCCTTTTTTTGGACTTTTTGAAAAAAAACTTCACTTTAGTCTGAAAACAAAATATATTGAAATTAGTGTGGAAATTGTTGTCTTGAAATTAGTGTTGATATGTTTACTTGATTGTAGTGTAGGGGTCAGACCGCGCGCAGGAAGTCCCTCCGAATGCGCGGATCTGCAAGGCATAGAAAACAAAGACAGGAAGCAAGAAATCGCGGAGAAAGAAGAAAGCAAAGGAAGCCAAGACCTTCTTCTTTGGCAATTAAAGGCTGAGAGTGAGCGTCACCTACGAAGATATGTATGCCGAGGAAAGCTTCCGAAGCCCACAAGGTCTATGTGTAGTAGTTTTTAATACGTATATAGACTACAGGCAGTATATTGCTGTACGTCAATCGTCGTCAGAAGTAGACTATATAGAAATAAGAAATAAAAGGGGGTGGTACAATTGACATGCTGCTTTTTTTAGGAAACGAGGCACTAATGTTTCGATTATTTTTCTCTTCCAATAGGATTGCTATGTTGTGGGCGGTGGGTCGCGGTTAGAGGTGGGCACCGTTAAAAAACCCCCGGTTTAAACCGGTATTTGGAAATCCAACATGCGAACAGCTGACCGCTGTTCAGTGCTGGATCGTCTTGGGGGGAGGTATATAGTACATGTGCACCGGCAACACACGTGGCCATCTTGGGTACCCTGCCGCACACCCTGCCAGCATTTATACCCTGTGGAGTATTTTTATAGACCCTGACAGGGTGTCGACACCCTGTGGACACCCTGGCAAGGTGCTGCTACAGTACAGGGTATGTCACGCAATACCTTGGCAGCATACAGTATGCGTCCTTACCCTGCCAAGGTGATGTGTACCTACCATGGCAGGGTGGCGACACCCTGTACAGGGTGTTGTACTGTACAGGGTATGTCACGCAATACCTTGGCAGCATGCAGTGTGCATCCTTACCCTGCCAGGGTCATCTGTACCTACCATGGCAAGGTGTCGACACCCTGCACAGGGTGTAGTACTGTACAGGGTATGTCACGCAATACCTTGGCAGCACGCAGTATGAGTCCCTACCCTCCCAGGGTGATGTGTACCTACCATGGCAGGGTGTCGACACCCTGCACAGGGTGTAGTGCTGTACAGGGTATGCCCCGCAATACCTTGGCAGCATGCAGTACGCGTTCCTACCCTGGCAGGGTGATCTGTGCCTTTCATGGCAGGGTGTCGACACCCTGCACAGGGTTTAGTACTACTGTACAGGGTATGTCACGCAATAATACCTTGGCAGCATGCAGTATGCGTCCCTAACCTGCCAGGGTGATCTGTACCTTCCGTGGCAGGGTGTCGACACCCTGCACAGGGTGTAGTACTGTACCATTTGACTGTACAGGGTATGTCACCCAATACCTTGGCAGCGTGAGTATGCGCTGTCTCTACCCTGCTACGTGTAGTAATAGTAGTGTGTTTTTTGAACGTACCATGACAGAACAGCCGATTTTCCTAATTGAGAATTGCCTTTCCGATGAAACGAAAATCGGAAATATTGGTTTCTGAATAGTAAGAGATGTACTTCCCTCACAGACATTTTTTTCAGTGTAAACTATTGTCAGTTGAGACACCCGTCGACGACAAAAAAAAACGAAATCGGCATCGGCAGTCTCAAGATATCGAAGATCCCAGAAAATCTGGATTATGAGCGAGGTACCTCGCTCATAAATGCAAATTCCCTTAAATCCTTGATTTCGATTTTTCGAGCCTGTCAAGTTGATTTCATTTTTTTTTCGTGGATCGATACCTACCATCGAGGAACATATTTTCTTGGTCAAATTTTGATCGTGAGCGAAATACAACTCTTAAAAAAAATCAAATACGAGCTGGTTCCAGCGAGAAACATAAGATAGCTTCTTCGGGAAATACAAAACGGAATACAATACTTTTTCGAACACTACAGATATCGACATGACGGCATCGCCAATGGGAACACATCGGTGAAGAGGTTTTTGGCGTACGAGTTGTAGTTCGCGAGATATGGTCAAATTGGTATTCTTTAGGGAGGCGTTATTCCATAAGGGATTGCTTTCCTGCAGTAATCCTATAGTAAAACCAACATAATATTATTTCGGCCATATATCGGTCAATACGCCGACTAATTCGACTTTAGAAGTCTTGACAGGATCGCATCAACAAGGGGAAGACGTCAATGTCACGTTTTTGCTGCCTGCGAGCCTATCGGCTGTGGTAAGAACCGCCGCCAAATTACTAGGAAAATGTATTGAGCAAATTGAAACCTTAGGGGAAAAAATACACTTCGCGGAAATTACTTTTGCACCATAAATGAAAACGAGTGAGAAAACGAAATTTGGCAGGGGTGTTCTTCATGACCATACGAAAAAACGACAAGATGGCCTTTTTTTGTTTTCGTTTTGGTTTGTCTGTAATGTCGGGTCAAAGTTGCCGGAAAAACAAAAAAAAACGTTAAAATGTACCTCATTCACCAAAAAATCATTTTTTCAAAAAAGGCCATCATTCGTTTTTTCGTATGGTCATGAAGAATAACCCTGCCAAATTTCGTTCTCCAACTCGTTTTCATTAATGGTGCAAAAGTCTGAAGACGAAATGTTCCTGTATTTGCTGGAACCAGCTCGTACTAAAATCGATTGTCATTCTCGTCGGAAAGGCAATTCTCAATTATTAAGGAAAATCGGCTGTTACAGGATGTCGACACTCTACACAGGGGTTATCGTTGTGCAGGGTGTGCACATCGTGCAATGTCAAGGTGTTAACACCCTAGCAGGGTGTGGTTGGTTTGTCACCCTGCCAGTATACTAGGATCATCCTTTGCAGGTATCAAGACCCTGTGCAGCGTAATATACATACGGTGCAGGGGGTGTGTTGTTAATTTCGCGCATCCCTCAATTTCCCCTTGAGGTGCCCTCTGTAACGCTGCCAACACGAGCGCTACAGTTAGACCCCGGCCGTGTTAGTAGCGTATCCAGATGTGTCTATCAAGAGCTATTCATACTATATTTTAACTCAGCTCAACTCGTCGGGGTATATGAGATATCAAGCAAAGGGCGCAAGGGTTCTTCGTGCAACGCGGCACTGGGGTGTTTTTGGTGTCCCCGTAAAAACAAAGCCTCCCAAGACTATACAAAATGTATATTTTGCGAGCAAACAAAAGAGCAAATGGATGCTCTGCGTCAGCCTCGCGATGAACGCTAATGGCTATCATGGGAGTCTCGGAGCAGAGACTACGGGCACACAGGAAGTGCAACAAGGCGAAGCAGCTGGACGAAGGGCCTTGGCGGGCATGGATTGGCGAGCCTTGATGAGCGGCGTGTTATTATTAGTTTTTGTTTTTTGTGGTCATGTAGGTCACGTTTGGGGGAAAAAACAGGTGTGACCAGCAGCCCTGCATGCATGCCCCATAGAAAGCACCGTGCACTATACTCATCAGCTCGCCCGAAGACCTCTCTTCTCCTCCTTCTCATTTATATGACCCAACACCGTTCCTGGGTATCTCCTTTTGGCAACCTCTGAGGTCCGAGGTACGAATCAGTTTACGAAACAAATTGTCAACGGTCAGGTTTTTTACAGCACCATCATATACTCGTACGTACTGCTTATCAGAGTATAGTTTTATACCAGAGGGTGGTATAATATATCTATCTATTATATATAGTTCGTCTGATGCCCAAAAAACAATACTTTAATCAAGTGATCTTTGATGCCCACTTTATCATAGCAACTTAGAGTAGCGCTGATGAAAAAAAAAAAAAACTCGTACGACAGCAGTTTGCTTTGATGCCCAATTCTCAAATCAACCACAAATAGAACATATATTCTGCATGCGACGATTGACCTCCGATCTCGACATAGACTCAGTCCACGACTAACGAACTTCGTATCGAAGAAGGCCAGCAAGTGTACATAGCGGCCTCGAAGGTATCATTACGATTCGTAGTCTAGGGGGCGAGCGGTTGCTTGCGGCGTCCGACGGTCTTCGTCCAAAAACCTTAAAACAATGTTGCGTTCTTGCGACCGGAGAGTTCTCGTGTTTTGCTTTGAACTCATCAGCTGCCGACTGTGTTTTCATCAGACGCCTGCTCGGCGTCCTCCGCATATCATCGACGGAGGCGTGAGAACTGTGACACTAGGGTGGATCGGAGGTCCTCACGAGCGCGATGCGTTCAGAGTTCATGACGCAGTCGTTGGGTTTGTCGATCGATATGTCAAAATGTTAAACTTGGAAAAAAACGTTTTTTTTCTTGTATGATACGTATCCGGTATCAACTACGTATCCCCGTCATACACACGTACTCGTACAAGTATTAATACGGGCTCCAGGTTCACAGCTTGAGCCTGTGGCACTTTCTTTCTTGTCTGTGTACGTGTCGAGGAGACGCCAGGTTGTTGATCCACGAGATCTGACGTCGAGTTTGTACGATAAGAGACGGAGATCTTATGAACAGGGTGAATTGGTGATACTTGCGTGGGAGATCCTTACGGTGATCTCCGACAAGGGGCTACCGGGCACTTCCTACGTATGTATATGTGCAGGTACGAGTATACGAGTTCATAAGACAGAGCACACTCTCTCGTACCACACTGGTGATGGTACTCGTATACGTGCTCGTGCTGATGGTGTATCACAGTGTCGGGTTGACGTATGTATGTGTTAACTGTGGTATGTACGAACCTGTTATCAACTACGTATCCGCGTCGTATATACGTACGAGTATACTGGCACAATTCGAGATCTTATGAACAGGGTGAATTGGTGATAATTAGCATGAGAGATCCTTACGGTGATCTCCGACAAGAGGTTACCGGGCACTTCCTACGTATGTATATGTGCAGGAACGAGTATACGAGTTCATAAGACAGAGCACACTCTCTCGTACCACACGGGTGATGGAGTGTCAGATGGCAAATGGAATAATATTCATAATTATCATTGTCATCATGTTTGCCATCCGACAATGTGCAACATGATGATCTTCAGCGTTGACCACTCATAACATTCCCGAAAAAAGCAGAAAACCACGGAAACAAAGGAAACCTACCTGGTATGCGCAAAGTCTCTATAACTAAAAGTTACTGTTTGGCAGCTCTTTTATCTATGGTTGTGTTCATGATACGTATCACATTAATGTAATACTATTTCTTCCCCTATTTTCTACTCTGGTATCATTTCCCCTATTTTTCTCTTGCATGCGCGCGATCACGGGGTTACTGCTTYAATMATGATTCACGTACAGAACACTAAGCGACTCATCAAAACCGTGCAAGCATATGCGCAAAATGGGGGACAAGGGGATCTATGGGTATGTCTCAACTGTTCGTCTTTCCATCCATTATTTCTAAAATGGGACTGGTTGATATATTGTACATGTCATATTATTAGTATTTCATTTTTGCCACCCGACAATGTGTACGTAGCCTTATTATTAATAGTGAAAATTACAGGGTTCTTTACGCTGCGGTTTTCCTTTTTGCCCCCTTGAAAACCACACCGCACTGCATCGTAGGTTTTGCGATTTCGGAAAGCCGCACCGAACCGCACTGTAGGAAAAAAAATATAACCAAACCGCACCGTAGGGTTCACGACATCTGAAAACCGCACCGAACCGCACCGTAGCATTACCGCGAATTCTGAAAACCGCACCGATTCGCACCGTAGGCTGCATGAAAAAAACGAATCGCACCGTAAGATTTTCAAAATCTGAAAACCGCACCGTAAGATTCCCGATTTCTGAATACCGCACCGCACCGCACCGTAGGATTCCCGATTTCTGAAAACCGCACCGAACCGCACCGTAGGATGCATGGGAAAACCGAACCTCACCGTAGGATTCCCAATATCGGATAACCGCACCGAACCGCACCCCAATATTMTTGCTTTCTAAAAACCGCACCGAGCCGGACCGTAGGATTTTCGGGGGAATAAAAAACGCACCGTGCATGGACAGTTAACCGTAAAGAACCCTGGAAAATTACTGCTGCTGTGTGCCAACATGATACATGATTCACCCAGGCCCCAATAAGTCCACACCTAAAACGGTGATTTGCAACCGCCGAATACTACGAAAACCAGGTGCCCACCTACGTGTTCAATTACCCCTACACCATCAACCTCCTCCCCGTTGACTTCCAAGGAAGCATCGAGCGACAACCCCCTCTGCATATAGTTTCCTTGTTTGCAGCTGTTACTTTATGATGGTTACCCTGCCTTGAGGCAGAAACAAGCAATCCTTTGATATGTTTGCCCAAACAATCCCAAGTATTCTTGACATCCGACAATGTGTAGCATGAGCTTCAACTTTCATAACTCATAAGCACCCGAAATAATAAAACAACGGAAATAAAAGTAGCGTTCTTCCTATTGAGTTACTACTTTT
>MEHQ01003407.1:0-12139 GCA_008828725.1 Saccharina japonica
CGCGACAGAGCCCAGTAACTAAAGTCACTGGGAACCCAGTAACTAAAGTCACTGGGAACGGTAGGTCCTAATATTGTTCGTAACAAAAAAGTGAGTATTTAGGTTTTGTGTTTTATGTAGGTCGTGCTTACTATATTCCCCCGTACTTGGTGTAAATACCAAAAAAAAACCTCGTGAACACCGCATCCCAGCGGTATCGCGTAGTTCTCCAGTTGAGAAGCCCCATCCGTCAGTCGGAAATGTTACGGCCTAAAGGTGCTGCTTCCACCGACAATATTTTGGCGCCACCCGGCCTAAGCTTACCGATCGACATAGGATAAAAACAGACGATCACAGGAAAGAGCAGTATCGTTGTGGCCCAATACTTGCCGTTGCAGAGGTGAACGTAAAACACCAGAAATATGCTGCACCGTCATATCTGTTTCGAGACCCCGAAGGGAGGATGTAAAAAAAACAAAGTAAACCAAACACGGGGGGAATATCGCTTTTCGTACATTCGTCTAGACATCCCACACCCCTGACCACGTGCTACGTGCACCGATTTTTGGCTGAACTTTTTTTCTGGCCGACGGCGCCCCTTAACCTAAAATCGTCTGAATTTCGTGAATTGTATTATTGCAACATTTTTCATTTCATGCTAGGGCCATGGGTGGACTGATTAATCGGGTAGCACTTTTCATGGTTCCCTCCAAAATCAGTGCTTAGACTACTGCAGGTATAGAGGCATAGAGCTCTTCAAGTGACCACCCTCAGAAATAAACATCCTACACCTTTACCGCAGCATGCACCAACTCACGCCCTCTACGATAGGCGTAGCACTTTGAATTTGAAATATTTTCTGATTGGCTGAGCTCCTTAACCCAAACTCGTGGGAATTACACGGTTTTTCAGCAATACGTACGATTATGACTATGTACTTAGCCCATGGCGTTGTTCACATAATCGAACTTTCAGATTTCTCGGAACCAGTTTTTTCGGGCGGCGTATAGAACTCGTGAACACGAGGGAAAACATAGTGCGCACGTCTACCGTGGCATGTTTCCACTGGTCGTTTTGTTCCTTACTTCCTTTTCGGAAGCATAAGAGTCACACGGCATCCCCAGGATGGATGGTTGAGAAGCTCGAGGGCGACCTTAACCCTTTTAGGACTGCAGTCCCGCTATGGGAGAAATTTACTTGGAATTAGAGACAAATATATGGTTCTGTGCACTGGGGTACTAAAAGGGTTAAGCGTATATTTATCGCTTCGTCGCAGAGGGCGCGACAAGACTGAACATGCCTAAAAATCCCTGTAATTTGAGAGGAAGCTGGAAAGTAAACGTGGGGATACGTACTCGTGTGTGGATATTTTTCAAAGCATGCCCCAATGCGGGGTATGTTTATTCAATGTATTATTCGGTATGTACCACAGTGGGCCGGGAACCCCCCCCCTCCCTGCACACTGTTCCGTCCCGTCCCTGTAGGGATGCGAGGGTCTGTGGCCATACGACTATGGCCATGCGTGAGAATGAAGTACACCCCCTGCACACTGTGGGCATACACAAATCCTTGCGGGTACATTGAACAATGTAGAGAATCCCACGAAGGGTCGAGAACCTCCCTTAATTCCGCACACCCAATTGTGTGTTGCAGTGTTTGGCGCCTCCACAATATTTGTTTTTCGCCGGCGTTAGGCAAAAAGGGGTGGTCCTGACCAACGTTTGAGTATAATTCGAGGTGTTTTGAAAATTGTGGTGTACTAACCGCCCGCTCGCTCACAGAGTCCCTTGTCTATATTTTCCGGTCGTATTGCCAGGTTTTTCTCGCTGCGGGTATAACAGTGGGGGTGGTACGACTCATCATCCTTCCCGGACAAATGAAAGTGGTCGAAATAACCATTGTGCAGCGAATTGGCTGCATTGTGTCAATCTTGGCGTTTGTTTGGGTGCCGTTTTCGAAGTACATGAGCTGGAACGACAGGAGCCTTCACGCCGTGGCGATCATTAACGTCTCCTTCATTTATTGCGGCTTGGGTGTGGTGAGTGAGCTTATGGAGACCTATCGCTACACCTTGTTCATGGTGTGTGCTACGATAGAAGTGCGAGTAGCGCTTTTGGGTTGATTATTTTTCTGAATGATCGGGCTCCTTACCCTCAACAATCGTCTGTATTTCACTCTAAGGTTGAAATATTTTTCATCTTTCACATAGTCCATGGATTATTTCACCGGGTATATACAGTAGCACATTTGGTTTTCCTCCCAGAATCCGTTTTTTTTTTTTGTGGTGTATTAAGCGCCTCAAGCGACCTCCCCTCAGAAACAATACAATGCACTTTTGCCGTAGCATGCGTCTGATGTTGTCGCACGTTGATGATGTTGTTCTCGATCTCACATCAACGAACTTGCAGTTTGAAAGTTAGAGCACCATGTACGATGTCGGGTGGTGGACGAGTGCTACGATAGAGGTATACCGGTATACCTTTTTTTTTGGCTGAAAGTTTTCTTAATGACGGGGCCCCTTAAGCCAAAATCGTCGGAATTTAATTCTTGGGTTCACCATTTTACGTTTCATTAGGGCCCGTTTTAACCAAGAAGAAAAATATTCAATTTGGAAAACAAAATATTCAAATTCGCTTTTCATTGGTAAACACACGCACAAGCACCAACGATTAGGATCTTGGGGCATAATATTTGGTGCTGGTGCGTGTGTTGACCAATGAAAAGCGAATTTGACTTTTATTTTTTCCAAATTGAATTTATTTTATACTCGTTAATATGGGCCCTTTTTCCTCGTTAATTCGGGCCCTTAGGGCCCATACTAATTGATACAAAATAAATTCAATTAGGAAAAACAAAAATCAAATTTGCTTTTCATTGGTCAACACGCGCACCAGCACCAAAGCTTAGGATCGTGGGGTATAATCTTTGGTGGTGGTGCGGGTTCTGACCAATGAAAAAAGCGGATTTGATTTTCTAATTTTGTTTTTCTTCGTTAAAACGGGCCCTTAAGACCACGGGATTGTCCATCGGGTGCAACTTTAGGTTTCCTCCCCGGAAGCATTTTTCGGGTGGGGTGTAGAGCTCCTCTAGTGACTACTGTGCTACCGTTAGAAATGAGACGGTGCACCGCTACAGTAGCATGCGCCGGTACCAATCGCGTCGGTATCGATCGGCACCGGGTGGTAGTATCGCCGTCCTCAAACACCTTTCGTCCGCGTTGCGCTCGCTCCCCACGGTCGCGCTCGATTGTTTCGGCACGGTTGGACAGGTCGTCCTTGCACTGACGATCGCGTCGACCACGATAGTCCCCTCCAACATGCGCGGGAAGCTGAGTGGCCTGTACAAAACGATAGAGAGCCTCGGTCGCGTTGTCGGCGCCGCCGGGTTCGCGAACATGTTTGCCTGGTCCATTTCAACTTCGGCTCCGGCGTGGGTGGACCATAAGTTTGTGTTTTTTTGTACGGCCCTCTCCATGCTTTGGCTTTGCGCCCTGGCGTGGGGGACGATAACCGACCAAAACATTTCCCACGAAGATCGAAGGAGGAGTAGTGTTGATGATGCTGTCGTCAACTGCGGCCGCAGCAGCGAGCAGCGGGAGGTAGGAACTCCTTACGCTAACATCGCTGGTTCTGGAAAGGAGGCTGACTTGGTTTGAAAACAAGTCCGTGTCGTTGCTGATGGGACTTATTGATAGTTCGCTTTTAAGATGAACACCTGGTGGGCGTTGCCGTTATGCAGAACAATCTTGAGGTATTCGAAATCAACAGAAACCGATGCACAACAAGTATAGTTTTCTACTTCCAATGCGACACGAGGAGCGGGGTGGGTATACCAACACCTACCAACCCCACACGAGGAGGGGGGTGGGTATACTAACACCTATAGAGGAAACACATTTTTTTTTAGACAAACGTATTTTGTTTTCAACTCGCCCAGACATTTCAACCGTACTGATGTATTCCTTTTTCTGACCGTAGGCGAGGAGAAAGTACCACGTACTGGACGTGATGGGTTGCTGGCTGTCGTGAGCCGTCGCACGCTATCATACGTTAGAGGTACCGCAGTAGCACGTTTTAACTGAAACGTGTTCTGAACGGTCGAGCTCCTCCTTCACCCCAATTTCAATATCGTCCCGGACTTTCTTTATTTTGTTGCAATATTTATTGTTCAGAGGATGCTTAGGTCATGAGGTTGTTCCTCGGGCAGTACTTTCATGTTCCTCGAAAATCAGCTTGTAGACTACTGCAGGTATGGAGCTCGATTAAGGGTAGCTACCATGTGCTACCCAGCAGTAGACAGTAGTCTCTACCGAGTCGCTGATCGGTCACATAGCCGCCTGTAGTGATATATGAGTCTCTGAAAGCTGAAGCTTGAGCAACAACCAGTTGGCGTGACACCGGCTGAAGTGCCCTACCTCTGCGGCGGGCTGCCTGATCTAACTCCAGAGCCGCGCACACACGCCCACGACGGGTAATGCCGTAACAAGCTCCTCATGCGGGGAGCTAAGTAAAAACACGATACAACTCTATCGTAGTGTGCGAGTTCCTTCGATTTTCTTTGGCCGTTTTAATATTATGGTCGGCGTGGGATCGTTGCTATCGGTCGACCCCTGCCGGCGGCGGACTCAAGGTGAACCGCTCAGGTCAGTGTGAGACCAGGTTGGTGCATAATCAGGGTGTCAGGTAGGAGCATGGGAGAAATTTTGGGCGTGTGTTGGCCAATCAAACCCACTGCGAAGGCTCCGAAGTTGACCAATCGAAAGGGTTTCATCGAGTGTGTGGTAAACGTTACGGCCTTGGGGAGGAGTGAAGGTCGTTCGGGCGTTTCGTCGTGTTATCTCGCTCTATACACCCGAGGGTGGAATTTAGGGCAAACCTGTGGGTAGAAATCTTAACACACCTGGGTATGGCAGACGTATAGCGTAGGGTAGGTATATCGATGTGTCTTTTTTTCGTGTACTCTGGCTCCGCCCGGGTAGTGGTTCGGGCCAACCCGAGTAGAAATCCAAAGATACATGACACGCACATTTGCCGCTACATTAGAGGCACCGGACTACTCCGGTATCGTATAGTGACTCTAGGGTATATATTACTGGTTTTACCTTGGGTATGACAATGGGGGTTGAAACGGAAGTAATAGATACGCAGGTGGGCTGATTGTACCCTGGTACGTTAGCCGCTTTGGACAAACTCTGTTAGAATGTAGAATGTACCCGGGTGTGATAGCCGTATTGCAGCTATTGCAAAGCTTCCCGGCTACCATGGTAAAGTATATATAATATAATATGGTATTGGGGGGCGATAACGTATGTACAATACACCCGTTGGTTGGTTGCGTCCGGGGCAAGTTTCCTCCGTTTCGGGCACACCCGGGAACAAAGCCTGATTCACGCGCGCCTCGTAAGTATTTCGGCTGCCGTAAGGCTTATCTGCTTCCTGCGTGTAGTGTCTCGAGTCCAAGGCTTGTAATGTCACGGGGGGTATGTGTATCGGGGGGCGATAACGCAAGTACTATACACCCGCTCAATGGTTGCACTCGGGTACGTTACCCCCGTTTAAGACAAACCCTGGGTAGAAAGCCGGAAACACCCGGGTAGGGTAGACATATGGCCGCTATGGTGAAGCTCCCCGACTACGCGGGTATACATAGTATTTAGACCCCAGTGTATGAAATACTGGTTTTAGCTTGGGTATGAAATTAGGGGGCGATAGCGTTAGTAAGCCGAACCCGTTGGCTAGTTTTACCCGGGTACGTTCTCCCCGTTTCGGGTGAACCCGGGCACAAAGCCTGATATACACGCGTATCGTAAGTATTTCCGCTGCCTTCAGGCTTTCCGGCTCTCTGGGAGTAGTGTCTCGAATCCAGGGAATGTGGGTTTAGGGCGGGGTATGGTATTGGGGGTCGATAGCAGTGTGTTGGGGGGAGACAGTACAATAATAAACATACTTTGGCATTTTATACCCGGGTACGTTTCCTGCCACCCCAAAGAACATCCCCTACGGAGCACACTTGATAACTGTTGTTAGGCCAAACATTCACTACCGTTGGTCAGACCAATACACTATAGCTAGAACGGCGTCCGATTCTTTAAAAGGGTTTACCTAGGATTCAGCGTGGCATTTGTCGTCTCGTGAAGGGGCAAATACTATGTATTGCACTCGGGGGGTGCATGTCTCAATCCCGACGGTCACATTTGTGTAAGTGTGTTTCATAGGGTACGTACGTTGGGGCCCTCGGCAAGTGTACCCGGGTGTAAGCCGCCAAAGTATGTGTATTACCTCTACTGCCTCCCTCCAATACAATATCACCGCCCCCCAATACCATACCCACCCGAAAATCACATGGCCTGACGCATGCTACGATAGAGGTGCACCTGAGCTCCCTACTTAAGGAGCGTCATACCTCACCGAAAAAATGATTTTGGAGGAAAATTAAAGTGCTGCCGGATGCGAAACCTCACGACCGAGGTATACTCTGAAACATTATTCGTCACAAAAATGAAAGTCCGACGAATTTGGGTTAAGGAGCCCGATCGTTCAGAGAGCCATTCAGCCAACACGTGCTACCTCTACCGTAGCACGAGTCCCCTGGATTCGAGACCCTACACCCAGGGAGCCGGAAAGCCTAAGGGCGGCGGAAATGCTTACGATACGCGTGTAGATCAGGCTTTGTGCCCGGGTTCGCCCGAAACGGGGGAAACGTGCCCGGGTAGAACCAGCCAACGGGTGTGTTCTACACAAGATTCCGCCACCCAATATCATACCCACGGAAAACCCAGCATTTCATACTCTGGGGTCGCAACACCATATATACCCAGGGTAGGCGGGGAGCGTTTCCTTAGTGGCAATAGGCCTACCATACACGGGTGTGTCCGGCGTTTTTACCCGGGTTTGTCTGAAACCAGGGTAACCTACCCGAGTGTAATCGTTCAGGGGGTATATAGTACTTACGCTATCGCCCCCCAATACCCATACCCAGCGTGATCTTACATGCCCTGGAGCCGAGGTACTACATCCTGGGAGTCGGGAAGCTTTAGTACAGCGGCAAATGCTCACCAAACGCGTGTAAATCAGGCTATATGCCCGGGTGTGCCCCAACCGGTGGTAACGTACCCGGACACAGCCAGCCAACAGGTGTATCGAACTTACATGGTCGCCCCCCATACCTTAACCACCGTAAAACCAGTACTGCATACCCTCGCATCGCGATACTATACCAGGTAGTCGGGCAGCTTTACTACAGCAGCAATACGCCTATCACACCCGGGCGTATCTCACTGTCTATCAACGTTTGCTCAGATGTGGCTAGCGTACCAGGGTACAACCAGCCAACGGGTGCATAGTACTTACGTTGCCACCCCCCATTATCATACGGTCCAAGGTAAAACCAGTATTATATATCCTGGAGTCACGATTGTATACCAGGGTAGTCGGGTGGCTCAATTATAGCGGCAATTGCGCGTGTCATACAAAGGATACTCTTGGCTTTCTACCCGTGTTTGCCCCGAAACACTACCCGGGTAGAGCGAGAGTACGTACACGAAAAACAAGACAAAACGATCTACCATACACAATACGCCTGCCATACTCTTGAGTGTTCGGCTTTTTACCCGGCTGTGCACTATATTCAACCCGAGGTTATTTAGTATAGAGCGAGAGTGTACACGGCGAAACGCCAGACCGATCTACTCTTCTTCCCAATGACGCATATATTCGACAAAACCCTTTTGATTGGTCAACTTCGCATTCTTCGGGGTGAGTTTGATTGGCAAACACACGCACATTTCCTCCCCTTCTACAACATGACACCCTGATTCCCCGCCATCCTGGTCCCACACTGATCTTAGCCCTTCAACCTCAACCTGCTGACGGCACGGCCAACCAACAGCTATAATCCCACGCCGACCATAATATAAAATCAGCCACAGTAGCACATCGAAGGCTGGAGACAGCAAGCAGACGATTGTGTCGAAATTGTGGTACTTTCCCCTCTCCCAAGGTTAGACCAACAAGCGCATCAGTGCGGTAAACAAAGTCAGGACGAATTTAGAAAATAAAGTTTGGTTTTTAATAATGGTTTTCACTACTACCAGGTAGGTGTCATTAAGTAGTATACCCCCCGTCCTTGTCGGGTATTTTAACAAAAACAAGATGTGCATCGTTTTTGTTGCTTTGGAACCCCCCGACTATGTTTGCACAACGACAACACCCATCAGCTCATCGTGAAGATAACTACTGTACTAATAAGTGCCCCATCGGCAACGACACGGACTCGTTTTCAAACCAAGTCAGCCTCCTTCCCAGAGCCAGCGATATTAGTCAGGTCGGGAGCTCCTACTCCCCCCTGCCCAATGCCGCGGCCGCAGTCGACGACAACATCATCAACACTACTCCTTCTTCGTTCTTCGTGGGTCATGTTCTGGTCGGTTATCGTCCCCCACGCCAGGACGCAAACTAAAAGCATGGAGAGGGCCGTCCCAAAAACACTAACGTACGGTTTACCCATCCCGGAGACGACGTCGAAATGGACCACGCAAACATGGTCGCGAATCCGGCCGAGCCGAGAAAGCGGCCGAGGCTCTCTATCGTGTTGTACAGACCGCTCAGCTTCCCGCGCATGTCGGAGGGGACTATTGTGGTCGACGCGATCGTCAGCACAAGAACAACCTGTCCAACCGTGGAAACAAAACGACCGATAACGTGGGGAGACCAACGTGGACGAACGGTGATTGAGAATGGTGATAGCTACCAGGTGCCGCATGCACCAACGCGATTGGCGCCACCCGGCATCGTAGATGGTTCTGTAAGGCCAACACGCAAGTTCGCTGGTGTGAGATCCAGAACAACATCAACGACGGTAACAACAACAACGTGTAGCGATGGGTCCCCATACGACGGGAGCTACGATAGAGGTGCACCATGTTTTCTCTAAGCTCATAACTTGACCGACTTGAGAATCTCGATACCTCATCCGAAAATAGTTTTTGAAGTAAACCAAAAGTGATATGCATTATGAGCAATTCCATTACCTACATATATTATTAAAACTGTTGCAACACAATCACGAAAGTTCGACGATTTTGGGTTGAGAAACCCGACC
The DNA here is from genome assembly GCA_008828725.1 of Saccharina japonica. Lineage (NCBI taxonomy): Eukaryota > Phaeophyceae > Laminariales > Laminariaceae > Saccharina > Saccharina japonica. The sequence goes on from MEHQ01003407.1 coordinate 9,079, forward strand.
ATTCAGTAAACGTTTTAGCCGAAAAAAGGTACAGTACCTCTATCGTAGCACGCGTCATAGGCTCACTCACTACACACATGCCGGAATAAATCAAGGTGACATTAATGATCGCCACGGCGTGCAGGCTCCTGTCGTTCCAGCTCGTGAACTTCGAAAACGGCACCCAAACAAATGCCAAAATGGACACAATACAGCCGATCCGCTGCAAAGCGGTCATCCCGACCACTTTCATTTGTCCAGGAAGGATGATAAGCCGTACCACCCCCACGATCATACCCGCAGCAAGCAAAACCTGGCAATGCGACCGGAAAGCGAGGAAAAGGGACTCTGTTAGGAAACGGACCGATAGTACACCACGATTATCAAAATCCCTCGAACTGTACTTCAACGTTGCTCGCGACCACCCCTTTCGCATATCGCGGGCGTAAAAACATTATTTTGTGGAGGCATCACAAACCCTGTCTGTAGCACACCATTGGGCGTACGGGATTGAGAGGGCGTCTCGACGCTTCATGGGGTCCTCTAACTAGTTCAGTGTATCCGTAAGGGTTTGCTTACGCGCGCTGCAGAGTACAGTCGGTGGGAGGGGAGGGGGGGGGGTCCAGGCCAACTGTGTTACATACCGAAGAGTGCTATCACTACATAGACCCCGCACAGGGGCATGCCTCGAGAAATATCCACACTCTAGTACGTAGTTGTTCCCACGTTTACTTGCCAGGTCAACTCACAAGTAGCTGGAAGTTTAGGCGCGATGCATGCTACGATAGAGACGCACCATGTTTTTTCTGAGCTCTTCCATTACGGAGCGTCATACTGATATCAAGTATAAAACAATTTTGGAGGAAAATAAATGTACGACCGGATGAAAAATCTCGTGAACGAAGTATACTCTGAAACATATTTCGTCACAAGATTTAAAGTCCAACGAATTTGGGTTGAGAAGGAGCCTGATCGTTCATAAAACAATTCAGCCCAAACGTGGTAACTCTATCGTAGCACGCGTCGTCGCGCGTTCACACCCTTAGCGCCCTTTTCGACGAAGCGAGATAATGTGCCCTTAAGGTCACCCTGGAACTTCTCAACCCCCCATCCTCGGGATTCCGTGCGACTCTTATGCTTTCCAACAGGTAGCACGGCGCAAACAACTACTGTAGTGCACACATGCAAAGGTAGACGTGCACCAGTTTCTTCATTAGCCCCACGAGCTCTATGCCCCGCCCGAAACCCTATTTCCAGAAAACTGAAAGTTCGATTTTGAAACGGACAATCCCATGGGCTAAGTACGAAAACAGAATCTTATTGCTGAAAACAAACATAGTATTCCTACGATTTCGAGTTCAGGAGCTCCGTCCGATCAGGAAAACGTTTAGACCGAAATTGCAACGCCTAGCGTAGAGCGCGCTAGTCCACGCACGCTACGGGAAAGGCCTAGACTGTTTTGTTATGAAGGGTGGCCACTTGACCATAGTATAGGAGCCCTACACCTCACAACACACAAACATTGGCGGGAAATAGGAAGTCCTACCCGACGAACAGCAGTCCCATCGTCGAAGTATGAAATTAAAAATATTGGAACCACAACAACGGTTCTGAGTATTTTAGGTTAAGGGGCGCCGTTGGTCAGAACACGTTTCAGCCAAAAAACGGTATACCTTATACCTCTATCGCAGCACGCGGGCAGTGGTGTGGGATGTCGAGACCGACGTACGAAAAGCGATGTTTCCCTCATGTTTGGCTAAGATGGTTTTTGGTACATCCTCCCGTCTGGTGTTTCGAAACGCAGATGACGGTGTTACTGTACTGCTGTAGATCTTGGTTGTTTTTTCGTGCACCCCTGCAATAGCAAGTATTGGGCGGCAACGATACTGTGATCGGATGCGTGCTACGATAAAAAAAAGAGCACATTTTGGCTGGAACTATTCCGATCGCAATTGAGATATACATCTGCGAAAGCACAGTTCGTTCTGTGACCAACTCGTTGTGCCCCACCACTCTCTCTCTCCGGGAATTGTCGTTCATTCGTGCCATGATCTACCAGCGTTCGGTGATCATTTTGCTTCTAAAGCCACGCTCAGAATACCGGAGAGCGTTATTCGGTGGCACACTACGTCAAGAGACGTAACCAAGCAATAATAGAATGCTCTGTGTCGCACCAACATCGCAAGACGTCACACCGTCATCCGAAAGTATATCTTGATCGCCGTCTCTCGTTTCCGTTCGTTTGTGTGTTCAAAGTGGTCTGGTCGAGTGACAATTGTCGTGAACAAACTCCCAGCAAGCCATCTCTGTAATTGAACACACCCACCGTTTTCTGCGATTTTTTATTAGTCGGCCGCGACAATCGCCCGCGTTTTCGTACCACGCATCGTTTTCGTTTGGTTTCGTCAACCCCCGAAACTGTCACTCTGATCAAGGCGTTTGCTTCAAAATTGATTTGTTAAAGAGTTGCAATCCGTCGTTGAGGCTCATATAATGCGCACGTCCGTGTACTACCCTCAAGGCAACTCTGTTCAAGAGCGTCTGCATAATGCGACGCATAAATACTTGGCGAAGTACGTTAATTAATTTCTTATCGACAATCGGGCAGATTTTGATTCCGTTTATTCTGCTGCCCGTTATACCGCCATGTCAAATATGACAACGCTCGAGGAAAACCCTCATATTCTATCGTTTGACCGAAGAGCTTCGTTACCCGTTGACATTAATGTCAGCATATCGTGCACTGCTGATTCTGTAAAACATGATTGGAATATCCCCGTCGTACCGTGGAAAACCTGCCACCCGTGTACAAAATTGCCCGTGCCAATTTTCAGGAGCATACCGACGAGGAGTGATAATTTCCGCATTATCAGCCTGGATGTCAAGTGTTTATACACTGCCCGTGTACCTTGCTGATGGGACCAATTCCATCCTTTTGTATAGCCCCTGGTGTGGTTCCCGTCACTGTGATCGTTCGCAGTTAGTCGTCACCCGTAATATATCGTGTTGCGAAGAATAAAAGGACGATCTTTGCGGAAGAAACCGCCCATTTAGGTAGTACTAAGGCATACCTTCATGATGC
>MEHQ01002136.1:0-10699 GCA_008828725.1 Saccharina japonica
TCGGCCAATAATTGCTGTTTCTACTTACTGCTGTGGATGAGCACGCACCAGTATAAGAAAACGCTTCTTCCAAAGTTGAGTGAGTTTCAACTGTTCAATCGGTCGTGCTCACAGCAGACGTATTTTATCATTTTACTACAAAACACCTATTAATACTATGAATTACGGGGGACTACGTATAGTAAATAGGACCTACGGTACATACGTAAATAAACCTATATATTTACCTGTTTTTACTAACAATATTAGGTTCCCTATTTACTATATTCTACCGTAACAAAACATTTTTTTTCCTGCCTTGCTTCATAAATCCCCTTTGTGAGGCTTCAGAGGGTCAAGTTTTCCATAAAAATGTGGCGAGCACGTACAGCAACGACCACTTTGGTGATTGATAATACCAATCGGTGTCCGACTTACGGTCAGCGCATGGAGCCGCACGCACGCACGCACGCACGCACGCAAGGCACGGGCGCAGGCAGCAGCATGATCCCCAAGTAGCCCGTACTACTGCTGCTGCTGCTGCTGGTGGTGGTGCTGTCTGGCGCTCTCGCTGCTCGTAGACGATCGGTTGTATTATGGCAAAGCAAAGCTCGTTATTGTTGTTTTGGTGGCTATCCCTTAGATCACTTTGTGTCCCTTAAAAGGGGTCCGTCCCATATATACGTAGGGGTTCTGAAAAAAACGAAAAAAACGACCAAAACCGCCGCTTGCCACACCCTTGTGGGTGCGCAGGTTTGTTTCAACTTCCAGTTTGTACTGCGCGTATCGTACCTGGTGTGATACCTACAGCGGGGGACGTATGTACGTCGGAAGGGATTTATTGATGACGTGTACGTTCTATGTTATCTGGTGGAGCCGTCCCCGTGCTTGCTGCGGTAGCGGTGGCGCTTATAATATTCATTCATTCTGTTTTTTTTTTTTTGCCACATCCTCAACAATGGGTAGCATGAGCTTCAACATTGATCACCCAAAAACATCCCTCTCCGAAAGAAGAAAAACCACTGACAAACCAAAAGGAGCCCTACATAGACACAAAAGTCTAACTCCCTTCGTCTCTGTACCTGTTTCCGGCTTGAGCTCTTATCTATCTACTCCATTCATTCGCTGTCCTTGCTCCTTATTCCCTCTCGATATCTAACGCTATATTTATTGTTTGTTGTGATTTTTTGTAACATCGGACCCAAAGCTATCGGATACTGGTAGCTCTCGATCGAGGAGTGATACCATACCAATCTAGACGGGAATATGAGGAGCGCTTATCCATAATAAATATGAATACCAATCGGTGCTCATATTAGGGTTATACTACGGTGGTAATAGGGTATCTAAAAAAAAAAACACAACTCTTAGCAAGCAGCCAGCCCCCCCCCCCCCTTATTTAAAAACACAACTCTTAGGAAGCAGCCAGGGGCCCCCCCCCCCCCCCCCCCCCTTATTTAAAAACACAACTCTGAGGAAGCAGCCAGGTGCCCCCCCCCCCCCCCCCCGTCTGACCATCTATACATTAATTCCCAAGAGCTTACTCTTAGGTATTTCACCGCGGCTTTAAAAATACCAATTGAGCGGTACTCATGTTTATATTTCCATCCAGAGCGAGTGGTACATATTTTGGCTCAAAGGCGCAACTCCTACGTATACGTAGGAGTTCAGGCAGGACTGTACCGCCGAAGCACACGGTTCTCCATGGGATTGTTGTATCGGGCTTACGTACAGTAGCTTAGAATGTTTCTCAAACCCGGCTCGAGGGTGAGGTACGCACTGTGCTCCGGAACTGAGAAGCCCCCTACCAACGTTTTACACCTCGGACAGACAGATCATCTACAGATCATCCAGATCATCTACAGATCATCTAGAAAATGTACAGCTCCTAATGTGAGGTTAAGGGTATGGGACATCAGAGTATCCCTCGCCAGGTTTGCCTATTGAACAGGTATTCGCTGATACTCACGTGTGCTGTTTGCTTAGAGATTGAACAAGAACAGCTATATTTCCTTTTCCCACGATGAAAGACTGAAAGGCTGGAGGCTCGAGTTGCGTCGCCTTGGAAACCCCTGGTTTACATCTAAGATACGCCTTCCAAGTACTTCCAACACGATTCATATACCTGTTACCAGGTATTTACCGGCGTTTCCACATCATTCCAGCAATACCGTAACACTACGAGTAGCCCATTCTGGTGAGCCGTATATTCAGAAATATGATAAATTCATGGAAACCCCGATTCCACGCACTAAAAAATGAGCCGAAGATGCGGCTTCTCAAAACCCACTCCCACACCTCTGAACGGCAAGGCTACGAAGCCGACGAAGGAACGTCAAAATAAATAAATAAAGGTTGGAACCGAAACTCATGCAGTCAGTCCTTTTACCTAAACTTCCCCCGGGCTTGAGAGCGGGGGGCGGTTGGCACAAAAACTCCCCGACTCATTCCAGCAATACCATAGCACTGACCTGCTGCTATGAGATGCTGTGCAGGATCTGTACAGTACAGATCGAATCCAGAGGAAACGTTTCCTACATACAGAGATCATGCAGACTATACGGCTCCAACCCTGCAACATGAACTAAGCCCCTGCAGATCAGGAATTAATTGATCTTCCCTAAAATATCTAGATCATGAAGCAGGGATCGATGGGTCTGTCTGAGGTGTGTGTGTTTTGGGGGGGTCACCGCCACTAACCTAGCACACGTCGTGGTGTAGAACCGCGCGGCTCTATTCTGCGGCGACGGGGGCGTCGAGGAACTGTTGCGGCGGATTGAGACGCACGTAACGTAAAATACGTAGCGGAATGCTTCCTAGGTTTGTGCAACTCCGGTCAGCCTAGAAAGCACACTGCTCTCGTGGTCAGTCCAAAAAGTCCAAAAACACACAAAATCATTGAGGGAAAAAGCAAGAGAACTTGAGTGACAGCGAACCGAGTTTGAGTATAGCGATCCTTGCCGTAAGGTATCGTTGGAGGTTTTACCCGGGGATCTGTTTTGTAGCACTAGCTCTTGGAAGAGGACTACTTGAGGGAAGAAGACTGGTCTTTGCAGGAAGCTGTGTGACAAGAAACGGAGGAACCAACCTGAAAGCATCCACGGAAGGAAACGAACTAGAAGTGGTGAGAGACTGGCGACAGGGAATTGGAGACCTGAGTGTCTGCGTCTATATTGGCTCTTATCCTTCGTTACAGAACCAAGGCGCACCTGACGGTAGGGAATCCTGCTCTGGGCCGACGATAGTCAACACGTCGGACAGTGGGGGTGTTACAAACGCCGGACCGACGACGGGGATGGAGGAGGAAAACGCACACGCTGTTACCGGGCCGTGACCGGAATGCCCGTTTTGCACCGACGATAGTTATGCGTCGGGCAGGGGGGGGTGTTGCAGCGCGCTGGGCGCCAGAGGTTAATACTGTGATGCGGAAGCGACTGTCGTGGCCAGCGCTACGCGGAGGGTCCATCGCTAACACGGGGATCGAGCTGTACGAAGCTCCCGGTTGAGAGTTCGTATTTCCCTGGGTTCACCATGTTACAGCATCGTCCTCCTCTCGGGCCACTCCCGAGAGTAGGCTCACCTTGTTGCTGGTTTGAGTTCGATGGAAGTACGAGGTATATAGTTGCGTCTGGAAAGGCCACCCAAGCTCTCATCCAAGAGCTCCAGAATCCCAGGTTGTTCGACGTTGCACGAGTAACGCGTTGATTAACCGTAACCCAAGTGCATAGGGGGTGGTATGTATGCACAGACAGGTGGACACTTGACTAATGGACATACCGCTGGACAGTAGACATGGGGTATAACTTTGATCTTTCACTTGATGGTAGTTTTGAACTAAAAAACAGGTGATGCCCACTTCAGCACTTCAGCAGAACCCAGCTTTCGGCCTGCATTCGGCTTTCCACAGGCAGGATGGCGTTCCGATGCAGGGAACCCATACTCAACCTCCATCGTCTGTCAAGCGGGGAGCTTCGTACAGCTCGACCCCCATTTTAACGATGGACCTTCCGCGTAGCACTGACCACGACAGCCGCTTACGCATCTCAGTAATAACGTCCGGTGCCCAGCACGCTGCAACACTATCTGGTCTATCTCCATCGTCGTGCAATGCACTCCTACGTCTGGGGCTGGTGCTATTTACGTCCACCCCGTGCTCCAGGAGGACTTTTCACGACTTCCAGGTGCCCTTTCTGAGCGGCCATTTCCAGCACCGAGAATATGGTCTGCCCGGAGGGGATGTTGGCATCCACCCCGGAGGCTAGGATGTCCTTCACCCAGCTCGGGCGGTCGAGCAGCACCGCATCGAGGAGGGGAATCATTTCCAGGGAGTGCTGATTGGCCTCCTGGCACGTGTCGGTGTTTCTCGCGAACCAGACCCGCAGGTCGAAGGCCGCGAGGGCCGATCCTCCGGTCTAGAGCTGGGCTTTTCCCCGTCACAGCTACGTACGAGTACTCGTACATCAGCACAACAGCACGTCGTGCCCAGGGTGATATAAATGTTAGGAAGGCGGTTTTGAAACGTTTTTTTTTGTCGTTACATTGTTTGTTTTTCATTAAAAACATTGTATACGACGTACGACGGTTTCGGTCTCGGTTGTTTTGTCCACATAACCGGTAACCGGAAACCGGAGACAACCTCCGGACGGTTATGAGATAACCAACCGGACCCCAAAAGGACTCCGGTGCCCAACTCTGACGATGAGTACGTACGTACTCGTAACCTACGTCGTACGAGTACGAGTACTGGGTACGTACGTACTCGAATTATTATGTTGGTCGCTCCCTGCTGCCCGCTCTGCCGCTCTGCAAAAGCCACACCCTCGACTACGCGTGTTCTTACGTAATAAATTCGCAATGCGTTCGACGATAGGAAGACTAAATGTACATGCGGAATACGGGTCGGAAGCTTGCACATGGATGGTGTTTTCCTATATGTATGGCGAGTCGTTGCACAGCAATTATTAAATTGTTGTTTGGTGTTTGACGACGACGACGACGCCAGACAGATCCTAAGAGTTTACGATTAGTTACGTATGTTTTTTGTCTGGAGTAAAATTTCAAAAACCACTCGCACATATTATACGTAGTACAAGGAATTCCAGGCGGAGGTCGTGAAGCGGGGATCTGAAGCGGAGAGCTGAGGGGATGTTTTTACATAGTACATTAGGTAGATCGACTTTTTTCGGACCCCGAGGCGTCACACCAGCCAGACCCTGCCCAACCAACAAAATTTCCACGTCATCATGCCATATATATACAGCATCATTCATTTATCGTTGTTGATACACCCCCTCGAAGCACGCACCCAACAAAGAAAAACGGGCTGTGCCTCCCACTCCATCTATCAGCTTTTATTTTCGTTACGTACTCGTAGAACATAAATGTCACAGATGGTTATTTTGTGTGCTGTGATTCATTAAGAGGAACGACTGCTTTTGTACACACGGTATGCACCATTTACGAGCTCCCGCGGTTGCTCCCCCCCCCGTCCCCCCCCGCAACACGCCTACATTGCGCTGGTCGCGCCCTTTTCATCCTTCTCTTTTCACCCCCCCTACTAATATCAATACATAACTTTATCTTCTTTGGTTCGGAAGCTTTCCTCGGCATATCTTGGTACNTCTGACCATCTATACATTAATTCCCAAGAGCTTACTCTTAGGTATTTCACCGCGGCTTTAAAAATACCAATTGAGCGGTACTCATGTTTATATTTCCATCCAGAGCGAGTGGTACATATTTTGGCTCAAAGGCGCAACTCCTACGTATACGTAGGAGTTCAGGCAGGACTGTACCGCCGAAGCACACGGTTCTCCATGGGATTGTTGTATCGGGCTTACGTACAGTAGCTTAGAATGTTTATCAAAACCCGGCTCGAGGGTGAGGTACGTACGGAGCTCCGGAACTGAGAAGCCCTCTACCAATATTTTACACCTCGGACAGACAGATCATCTACAGATCATCTAGATCATCTACAGATCATCTAGATAATCTACAGCTCCTTATGTGAGATTAAGGGTATGAAACACTAGAGTATCCCTCGCCAGGTTTGCCTATTGAACAGGTACTCGCTGGTACTCACATGTGCTGTTTGCTTAGAGATTGAACAAGAACAACTATATTTCCTTTTCCCACACGATGAAAGACTGAAAGGCTGGAGGCTCGAGTTGCGTCGCCTTGGAAACCCCTGGTTTACATCTAAGATACGCCTTCCAAGTACTACCAATACGATTATTACACCTGTTACCAGGTATTTACCGGCGTTTCCACATAATTCCAGCAATACCGTAACACTCGTCGCCCATTCCGATGAGCCGTATATGCAGAAATATGATAAATTCGTGGAAGTCCCGATGCCACGAACTAAAACATGAGCCGAAGATGCGGCTTATCAAAACCCACTCCCACACCTCTTAACGGCAAGGCTACGAAGCCGACGAAGGAACGTCAAAATAAATAAATGAAGGTTGGAACCGAAAGTCATGCAGTCAGTCCTTTTACCTAAACTGCCCCCGGGCTTGAGAGCGGGGGGCGGTTGGCACAAAAACTCCCCGACTCATTCCAGCAATACCATAGCACTGATCTGCTGCTATGAGATGCTGTGCAGGATCTGTACAGTACAGATCGAATCCACAGGAAACGTGTCCTACATATAGAGATCATGCAGACTATACGGCTCCAACCCTGCAGCATGAGCTAAGGCCCTGCAGATCTGGAATTGGTCTGCCCCAAGAAAGATCTAGATCATGAAGCAGGGATCGATGGGTCTGTCTGAGGTGTGTTTTTTTTGGGGGGTCACCGCCACCAACCTAGCACACTTCGTGGTATAGAACCGCGCGGCACTAATGTTGCAGCGGCGGGGGGCGCCGAGGAACCAAGGCGCACCTGACGGCAGGGAAGCCCGCTCTGGGCCGACGATAGTCAATACGTTGGACAGTGGGGGTGTTACAAACGCCGGACCGACGACGGGGATGGAGGAGGAAAACGCACACGCTGTTACCGGGCCGTGACCGGAATGCCCGTTTTGCACCGACGATAGTTATGCGTCGGGCAGGGGAGATGTTGCAGCGCGCTGGGCGCCGGAGGTTAATACTGTGATGCGTAAGCGACTGTCGTGGTCAGTGTTGGAGGGTTTATGGTTAAAACGGGAATCGAGCTGTACGAAGCTCTCGATTGAGAGCTCGTATCTCCCTGGGTTCACCATGTTACAGCATCGTCCTCCTCTCGGGCCACTCCCTAGAGTAGGCTCACCTTGTTGCTGGTTAGAGTTCGATGGAAAAATAAGGCTGCCTCTCGAAGGGCCACCCAAGCTCTCGTCTAAGAGCTCCAGAATCCCAGGTTGTCCGATGTTGGACGAGTAACGCGTTGATTAACCGTAACCCAAGTGCATAGCGGGCGATATGTATGCACAGACAGGTGGACACATGACTAATGGACATATCGCTGGACAGTAGACATGGGGTATAACTTTGATCTTTCACTTCTTGATGGTAGTTTCGAGCTAAAAACCAGGTGATGCCCACTTCAGCAGAACCCAGCTTTCGGCCTGCATTCGGCTTTCCACAGGCATGATCGCGTTCCGATGCAGGGAACCCATACTCAACCTCCATCGTCTGTCAAGCGGGGAGCTTCGTACAGCTCGACCCCCATTTTAACGATGGACCTTCCGCGTAGCACTGACCACGACAGCCGCTTACGTATCTCAGTAATAACGTCCGGTGCCCAGCACGCTGCAACACTATCTGGTCTATCTCCATCGTCGTGCAATGCACTCCTACGTCTGGGGCTGGTGCTATTCACGTCCACCCCGTGCTCCAGGAGGACTTTCACGACTTCCAGGTGCCCTTTCTGAGCGGCCATTTCCAGCACCGAGAATATGGTCTGCCCGGAGCGGATGCTGGCATCCACCCCGGAGGCTAGGATATCCTTCACCCAGCTAGGACGGTCGAGCAGCACCGCATCGAGGAGGGGAATCATTTTCCAGGGGGTGCTGGTTGGCCTCCTGGCACGTGTCGGTGTTTCTCGCGAACCAGACCCGCAGGTCGAAGGCCACGAGGGCCGATCCTCCGGTCTAGAGCTGGGCTTTCCCCCGTCACGGCTACGTACGAGTACTCGTACATCAGCACAACAGCACAACAGCACGTCGCGCCCAGGGTGATATAAATGTTAAGAAGGCGGATTTGAAACGTTTTTGTCGTTACATTGTTTGTTTTTCATTAAAAACATTGTATACGACGTACGACGGTTTCGGTCTCGGTTGTTTTGTCCAAATAATAACCGGTAACCGGAAACCGGAGACAACCTCCGGACGGTTATGAGATAACCAACCGGACCCCAGAAGGACTCCGGTGCCTAACTCTGACGATGAGTACCTACGTACTCGTAACCTACGTCGTACGAGTACTGGGTACGTACGTACTCGAATTGTTATTTTGGTCGCTCCCTGCTGCCCGCTCTGCCGCTCTGCAAAAGCCACACCCTCGACTAAGCGTGTTCTTACGTAATAAATACGCGATGCGTTCGACGATAGGAAGACTAAATGTACATACGGGATACGGGTCGGAAGCTTGCACATGGATGGTGTTTTCCTATATGTATGGCGAGTCGTTGCACAGCAATTATTACATTGTTTGGTGTTTGACGACGACGACGACGCCAGACAGATCCTAAGAGTTTACGATTAGTTACGTATGTTTTTTGTCTGGAGTAAAATTTCAAAAACCACTCGCACATATTATACGTAGTACAAGGAATTCCAGGCGGAGGTCGTGAAGCGGGGATCTGAAGCGGAGAGCTGAGGGGATGTTTTTACATCATAGATAGTACATAGGTAGAGCGACTTTTTGCGGACCCCGAGGCGTCACACCAGCCAGACCCTGCCCAACCAACAAATTTTCCACGTCATCATGCCATATATAATATACAGCACCATTCATTTATCGTTGTTGATACACCCCCTCGAAGCACGCACCCAACAAAAAAAAACGGGCTGTGCCTCCCACTCCATCTATCAGCTTTTATTTTCGTTACGTACTCGTAGAACATAAATGTCACAGATGGTTATTTTGTGTGCTGTGATTCATTAAGAGGAACGACTGCTTTTGTACACACGGTATGCACCATTTACGAGCTCCCGCGGTTGCTCCCCCCCCCGTCCCCCCCCGCAACACGCCTACATTGCGCTGGTCGCGCCCTTTTCATCCTTCTCTTTTCACCCCCCCTACTAATATCAATACATAACTTTATCTTCTTTGGTTCGGAAGCTTTCCTCGGCATATCTTGGTACCTCACAGCCACTCTCAGCCTCTAATTGCCGAAGCAAAAGTTATTTGCTTTCCGGAGGTTCCGGAGGTTCCGGAGGTTCCGGAGGTTCCCGGCTTTCTGTGTTTTTTTTCTAGAATTGCAATTTCAACTTTTTTTACTTTAATTTTTTTTAAAATACGTCAGCTGTGAGTACGACCAATTGAATGGTTGAAACTTTCCTGAAATTTTTTATAAAAAATATCAATACTAACATCAAGTCATCCATACTCAAATCAAGTCATCCATACTAAGATCAAGTAATTTCTTTTTCAAAGAGTCCCCCAGATGTGAAAATAATATGGATCTCCAGAACTTCGGTCAGAATCGAAATCGGCCCATAACTTCGCGACTTAGCGGCTTTTACACTAATTTCAAGATAAAAAGCTCCGAAAAACAAAAATCGAGGGAAAAAATGAGTTTTTTTGTTTCGGTCCGATACAAGGGCTCCGCATAGGTGCCGGCATAACATAGTGCTACCAGGGCTCCGCAATCGATGCCGGCATTTGTTTTTTGTCCATATCCACACTAATTTCAAGATATACATTTTCCACACTAATTTCAAGATATACATTTTCCACACTAATTTCAAGATATATATTTTTAAGAGTAAAAAAAAAGTGAAAAAATGGATCTCCAGAACTTCGGTCAGAATCGAAAAATACCTAAAACCGGGCGAGTTAGCCGTTCTTAGCCTAATTTCAAGATAAAAAGCTCCGAGAAACAAAAATCGAGGGAAAAAATGAGTTTTTTTGTTTCGGTCCGATACAAGGGCTCCGCATAGGTGCCGGCATAGTGTTACCAGGGCTCCGCAATCGATGCCGGCATTTGTTTTTTGTCCGCTATACCGGCCCCGCTCTGACATAGTTCGGCGTACTGCTGTGCTCCTGTAGCACATGTTGGGTGTATGGGTGGGTGGATGGGTGGGTGGTTGTGTGGGTGTTTTTCGTTGTCGTTGCTGTTGCTGTAGTTAGTTGTCGATCTGTTGTTTGTCACACCATACTACTACTGCTGTTGTTGTACTATTAATAGCACACATAGTCACGGAAAAGGCATAAATCACACCCGCACAGCAGGCAGCGCAGCTGTGAGCCGTGTTGCTCTGCTTTCTCTTCCTTTCGAATATAGAGCTTCGTTGTCCTGGAGCATGGAGCTCTATCTATCTATACTATGCATTTTTGCAAGTCGCCTGTACTCTTTTTTTTATACTTTTGTGGTGAACGACTGCTGCTGTTGTCGCGTCGTAGGTGCTTTTTGCCACATGCTACATACCAGTACTCCTGTCCTGCAGTACGATACACGGTTGTACAGCAGTACGTATTTCGCTGCATTGCACCATGAATCTCTTGGCATTTTCAAGTCCCGTCCTCTTGCACCACATCGTGGACCTCTTCTGCCCCCTTCCTTGCACGAGCGTAGC
>MEHQ01002136.1:20504-34242 GCA_008828725.1 Saccharina japonica
GTCGAGAGAGCGCGAGCGGGAACAGGCCCGTCGGAGGCCGGAGAAGGCGACCCGCGAGAGAACGGACGAGAAAGCGCGGGCGAGGCGCCGAGAGCTGACGCGTTTCCATTTCGGTCTGAAGCCCAGACGATAGGAGGGACTTCGGCCATTTCCAAAATCACGAGAGGCATCGATGCTCATTCTATTTATATCTATACGGCAGTACAAGATGTTCGCGCGATCGTAACGTCACAGAAGTAACACAACCAGCTTGCAAAACCGAGCTTCGGCGCGAAATTCTTAGGGCTGGGTACTGGATGACTCAGTCAGTAGCGATTATACTGTCGTCAAATTTAATCAGTATACTGGATTGCAGCAGTATACTGTCTCTCCTCTCTCTTCTCTCCTCCCGAAACCAATTTCGTGGGTTCCCGTATTATAATGCATAATATTTTTACGTAAAGTACAGAAATAAAGAAATATGAGTTTTGTTGTCAACCAACCGAAGTAAGTTTTGGTAGTCATGGGCTCTGCCGGCATGTTTCATGGACGTGCGTAAGAAAACACCTACTGGCGAATATACTGGCCGGGTCAATCAGTAGATTGATTACGACTGCCAGTAGACTACTACTGCCAGTGCCCAGCCCTAGAAATTCTCCATATATCTATATATATATATGCTGGGCGGACCGCTCCATAGGGACGGTTTTTGTCTAAGGTGACGCGGAAGTAAACGAAGCAGCGTCTACACATGGCCTTGGCGGGGTCTTCGTTGCTGCCGCCGGGCAGGTCATGGCGGTTTCCCCCCTTTTCCGTGTTGCACATCGAGCACGGCACGAGCTGCTCATGCGGTGTTACTTCGGCGAGTAAGTCGTAGTCGGATGTGGAACCACAAGAGGCCGTGTTTTTTGCCGCGGCGGGCTGCTGGATGGACGATTTTGGCGAAGGTGACGCGGAAGTTGACGAAGCAGCGTTAGCACATGGCCTTGGGGCACATGGCCTTGGCGAGGGTCCTTGCTCCCGCCGGACAGGTACCCTTTCTTGGAGTCGCATAGGGTGCAAGGCACGGGGCGTGCCGTACACGGTACGCCCCGTGCCTTGCACCTTATGCGATTCAAAGAAAGGGTACCTGTCCGGCGGGAGCAAGGACCCCGCCCGCCAAGGCCATGTGCTAACGCTGCTTCGTCAATTTCCGCGTCACCGTCGCCAAAATCGTCCATTCAGCAGTCCGCCGCTGCAAAACACGGCCTCTATTGGCTCCACATCCGACTACGACTTACTCGCCGAAGAAACACCGCATGAGCTGGTTTTGACTTTCTGCTTGCTTGCTCTCTTGCTCTCTTTCTATTATAGCGCGATTCGCCTGTTTTTTTTTCAATACGTCTACTTCCTGTGCTTGGGGCTTAATATCCCGAGCGCGACGATATATTTCCCTCGATGTCTCTTCCATTCGTCCATGTGTCTTCTTTCTGCGCGACGGCATGGCATCACTTTGATCACGCCGGGGAGTGGGAGGTAGTGGCCGACGCGTGCTGCCGGCGACTTCGCGCGCTTGCCGATGTGTGTGTGTTTGCGTTGTAGGCATTATCCCGTCCCGAGCCCACTGACTATTCTGCACGACCAATCATAGCACATGTTTCCTGGGTTGCACCTGTACTATGTATACAGATCATGCACAGCATCTCATGACGGCAGTTAAGGATCCAGACGATCTACGTTGGATGATCTATCTGTAGATAGATCTGCCCGGCGTGGGAATCCTTTCCTCGACTGTGATATTTTCTTAGGGGCTTTTTCTTGTCGCAGGATGGAAGTCGCTATCTTATCTTCGGCGGGTCCTACGTACGACTCTTTTCCTCTACGAACGCGTACCAGGTACTGGTATATACCTACTCGTGCGTTGGCGTCCCCCCCCCCCCCCAGTAAAGTAGGATGGCAGGACGTCGCCATCTTCATCGACACTGCTGTTAGTTTTGTCTTTTCGCGTCCAATCAAACTGCTGCATGAACATACTCACTGCCCGTGAATCTATATGCGGTGGCTTGCTTTTTGTCATGGACTGTTCCGTCATTAACCCATCTCTGGGCGTATCATACCTGTTTTAGGTGCTATATAATAAAAAAAAAAAAAAAAAACAGCTGTGAGAGATCGAGGATTTCGTCGAACCTCATCTTTGCAAGCTGAGCTGTACGATAGACTACGTACACGCGGGCTGTATACGAGTATGTACACCATATTCCCCGAATATTTAAAACTTAATCCTACAATCCTGTATACCATAATCCCTGAATGCGGTAAAGGCGGTTGGTTCATATCATAAGACATATACATTGTTGTGAAGAAGGAGTACAGTGGTTGTATACAAGACCCACTGCACCGATGAAACCCCCGTTAATGTAACATTAAACTCATCATACGGTGTGGCACCCCCCGTAGATCACCCCCTCGGGTGATAAACTGAGCGGTAACCCCGCCCTATCACCCTCAGGGGTGATCGACGGGGTGTATATTACCCAGTGTACAGGCCCACGAATAAGAAAAAAACCAAGTTGTGGATAACAGGTCCTCTTCCCCTAGATATTACGATATTACCGCCTCATTGCACACAAGCTCAAGGTCACCAGAGGTTGCACACTCCGTTCCGTGAAGACCCCGAGACACCAACCCACCTCGGTGTGTCCTCCACACCAAACCCACACCAGAGAGAGCCTGCCAGGGGCTCCGCCCCACAAAGTAAAGAACACAAGGTTCATTTTCCTGGAGGACGCTAAGAAATTTAGACTGAGAAATCGAGCTCAGCGGCCAGCGTTATGTACGTACCAGTAGTACACTAAATCCTACATACATACATGCCTGGTATACAAAATAGCCTACGAAAATACCGGTATGCTCAAGGCTGTGTAACCCTTTTAAGACTGCAGTCCGGTTTTGGGGACAATCCACTCTAATTCTAAGTAAATTGTCCCAAAAACGGGACTCCAGTCCTATTAGAGTGGATTGTCCCCAAAACGGGACTCCAGTCCTATAAGGGTTAAGGGAGTTATCACAATGAGGAATGAGGTACGACGCAGTAAGCCGTGCTCACATCACGTACGTATGTACCATCGTTGTTTCTTATTGTCGGGCCCATACTCGTACCATACCTGGTAACATTGGTAACAGGTAGCTCGTACGTACGTACGCAAGACTGGCGTTGTTGTGTTGGTAGATGATAGTACGTGCATACTCGGGTGGCGAACACATCAAAACCTCAACCTTGATCGCGACAAGCATCGCCCGCACCACAAACCGAAGCCCGCACGCATCGCATGGTCACACTGTACGTATACATGCCTGCGTCTACCTTCACCAATGATAGAGAGACACACATGACGCGCGCGCTTCTCTGCTGCTCACCCTCTGGCTAAAGTCGGTTGCCACGGCGAGCAGGCGGCTCCGATGATTCCGCCGCTTGAAGGAGGAGCTTGTTGTACTACTGCTGCTACGCTGAAGCTGCTGCTGCTGACGCTGATGTGACCTGCTATACCCGGAGGAGCCGACCCCCCGCTCCCCTCCCACGCCACCCTGGGCCGCCCCGTCCTTGCCGGACCCGATTCCCAGCAGGAGCTTCTGCTGCGAGCCCACAAGCCATGAGTGCAGGTCCACTGCTTTGTCGCTGGTGATGATGCGCCGACGCAGGACGAGCGGACGAAAAGCGAAAAGAGCAGCAAAGAGAAAGCCAACCAAAAATATTTGAGTTTGATATCATCACCAGTTTTTGTCCGAAAATATAAGGAATGTTTGGGTATTAAATATGTAAATAAAGTGGTCCTTATGTTTACGGCCAAATTGGTATATATAATCGTCAACATGTCCGAAAGTATAAGGATCGTTTTGGTTATAGTATCAAAAACAATACGATCTTATATTTTCGGACAAAGTGGTGTATACAATCGTCAACGAGTCTGACGCCCACGAAACGAGAAGCGAGTCCACCGCTCAGCAGGCAGGCAGAGACCAAGATTTGAGATTGACCCGCACTGCGAACCGACCACGCAAGCACACATGCGAGACCACCGCCGTGCCTCAGCATGTGTTGGGTGCCGAGAGGTGTCGACTCCTTCTCTCAACTGATCTCTCACATTATTATCTGGATGATTTGAAGTGACGATACTTGCTTCTCCCCCGCAGAAATCAGGGGCACGGCCAAATGAGATGGACTTGGCAGAGGCGGCGGCGGCGGAGGCACTTGCTGTCGCTGCAGTACGGGCTCGCCGCCACTCGGTGCCGCCACTGAGGTGTTCGGGAAGGGGGACGGGCCGGGTGGATGCTTGCCGCGGTGCTTCTGTTGTTCAGTCATGGTGGTAGTTGTTGTGGTTTGTGGTGGTAGGAGTGTATTCGTCGTCTGTGCCTCGGAACACAGACACAGCAGCAGCCTTGCTTCAATGCAGGCACTTCGATGACGATTGTGAGAGAGAGAGGCAAAAGGAGTCAACAGCAAGAAACAGTCAAGTACGTTCGATATATCGTAGATTTCGTAGATAAATATAATATGGTCGTCGTGATTGGTCAAATCCGTGAAGACGTCGAATCCAAATTCGTCGTCGATTTCGTATGATTGGTCGAGGCCACTGACGTCATGAGCGGAGGAGGCCAGCTTCAGCTTCAAGTGCGCCACTCAAGGAACTACTGGAGTACTGCTGTTGCACGCAGCAGGTATCCACGAGTTTCGCACTCGTACATAGGCTTCCTGCTTTCACAGACCTCAACACTGCCACCACGAAGTCGTATCATACCAGCCGGAGCCTATGGCAAGTAATCGATTCTAGAGAAAACCCGACATCCCGACTGCGAAAACCAGTCACGTTGTTGTGGAAACCCCATAACGCTCGTAGCTTGCAGAAACAGCACACAGGTTCAAATTCTGTAAGCACGGCAGACACAGAAGCAAACAAAAGCCTAGAGCTACACCACAGCAGCATTGGACAGTGGGCTCTACTCTGCATGATCTAACGCTACACCTTACTATCTCTAAGTGCACAGCAGTCCGAATCAGAGCTGCTTGTTTTTGCTGAGAGGAAGATAGATGCCTTCTTCCGTAAGGATAGCGAAGGGAGCGCTGGTTTGCGACGGAGCCGTGCTCACAGGTGACATCACCATAGGGGCCACCACGGTTATATTTCCAGGGGCCAAGATACAGTGCTCGGAAGGCGCCGGGCCTATCACTATAGGCAGCGGCTGCGTGGTCGAGGAAGGAGCGACTATTGTGAACTTGAACCCGAACGAGATGCACATTGGAGACGGTAACTTGTTCGAGGTCGGCTGCACCGTGTACGCGAAGAAGGTGGGTTTGTTGTTTGGGTCGGGCAGCGGGGGGGGCATCGCAAGGGGTCTCAAGTGGGGTGTGTTTGTTGCTGCTGGGTGAATACACAGTACAGGCATATCATAAGGATGCGGCTCGCCGACAGTGACCACTTTTTTTGTTTTCAAGACGCTGTACGAAGCTATGATGCGTCGCACCTATTGTCGTAGTGCAAACACTCGTACACATCTTATGGTGCTCCCACTCCCGTACCAGAGGAATGTCGTACCAGTGTTTCAGCTTGGAGTTACTGCTGCTGCCGACGGGCTGGCTGTCGCAACCTCGAGCGAGGCAAGGAGGCAGCCCTCGGGGCAAAGCCAGAGATGCACTCGAACTGGTAACCTGGAATCCTGGCATCATGGGTACGATGCACGACTGCTGTTAGTTTCAAATTCTGAAGTTTGAAAACAACAATATTGACTCTCGTACACTACCGGCCCTCTCCTAAGAAAGTGCCCCACAAGAAACTCAGCCTAAACATTACGGGGGAAATAAGAAAGTCGACAGCTATTATACTGAAGTTAGTGTGGGACACACCCCTTTCTCAAATAAGAAATTCAGCCTAAGACCGATTTCTGGTTTCTTATGAGCGGCCCGGTACTGTACATACCCTACCGAACCTTACCGGAGTGCTCGGTAAGCCGCAATACCATTCGTACGACGGAACTTCACCGTACTGCTTGTACTGTAGTGTTCCGTACGGCCGCAATACCCTACCGAACATCCCGGCAGGGTTCGATACCCGTATACCCGACACTTCGGTAAGTTCGGTACGCTCACCAAAAGCACCCCGGGTACCGGTTTACCCTACCGAGAATATCCTTGGGAAAAGTTAAAGTTTCCAGTGCTCGCCCCCCGGATCGGCCTCAAAACTGAGCTGGCCAAATGTACAATATGTTTTTCATGGAAGTTGCCGCGAATACAGCAGTACAAGACACCTCATTAATACGAAGAAAACGAGCACTAACGAAGCCAGGCTGAGACCAAGATTCAGATTTACACGGAAATAACAACAATTTCCGGAGTCGGTACACTATGCTACTGTGACGTTAGGGTAGAACGCACCCATCGTATAGAAGAGGAATCCAGCCTGAGTCAGTTTTCCTGCCGTAAAAAAGCGCTTGTGGTTCGCGCGAAAGTGCGACCGTTTTCGGCACTCGTTCATTCGACAACGGACCGGGTGCCAATTTTCGAACTAAACTGTTTTCGGAAAGCTCTCGTCCTCATACGGGACGTACATCCTGCATGAGGACATATAAAATCCGTAAGTACGCGCGATCGAAGTATTACACTCAGCTACGTAGCAAAGATTAGTTTCGAAGAAATCCTCGAGCTCACAGCTGTTGTTTTTTTTTTAATTTTTTAAATTTATATTTCCTAAAACACCATGTTCGGCATTGGCAACGTTAACCTTCACCTTGTCGAAAAATCAAGAGCTGAGAAACGATCGCCACCCCTGGGCGAAACCAAAGCGTTTTTACGGCATGTTGGTATCCTGTCCTGGACGCCAGCCGGCGGTTTACGTGCAACTCATACATAGGTTTACCGCACGCCCACCCGTGTCCCATGCCGGGCCTCGCCCCCCCTTGCGCGCAACGCCGTGCACAACGACCCCCCCCCCCCCCCCCCCCCTCCCCTGTCGTGGCCACACCAGAAATTAATTGACTCATTGAAGCTGTCATCCATATGCAAGTCCGCCTCACAAGCGGTTCTTAGTAGGATGCAGCTCACCCTTCATGCGACTCGCCCAACACCTCACGGCGCTTCGCGCTTGGTGCCATCAATGTCTGCCTGGTCGGCGAAAACCCGGCATGATCCGTCGCAGCATTGTAGGGATGCGAGGGTCTATGGTCATACGACTACGGCCATGCTTGAAAATGAAGTACACCCCCCCTGTCGTGTTCAATGGTCTAATGACTAAGGCAAGCAATAAAGTACGCCCCCCCGCCCCCCCCCATCAAAAACTAACAACTATTAACAGGTGGGCGACTACAACGCATTCCAGCCGAAGTGCGAGGTGGGGAGGGAGACCGCTGTGCCGTCAGGATGCACGTTTGGTGAGCGGCGAGAGCTATATATACACTCCTACCTTGAGGGCGTACTTGAACGAAAAAACATACAGCAGTGCAGGACCAGCAGCGCAGGACACCTACCAGACACTAGTTACATAGTTGTAGCTGGAGGCAGCTCACTTCTTGAAGCTGAAGGCTGCAGTAAGAAAAAACAAAGGCTGGGATTTAGGAGGAAAAACAAGAAATTCGGGAGCCGTTGTACTGAAGTTAAGCGCAGAGCACACCCTTTCTCATGGAATACATGAAGCCTGAGCTCAGCATTCCCAATTCTCACTACTCTATATGCCGGTTCGCCTTTGAGGTGACAACCCGTGTGCGGTGAAGGGGTAAGGGCTAGCTATCGGGCATACGTGAGGCGTCATGGGGCCAGTTCGTTGCCGTTCGATCCCGGGCGGCGCGGCGTATTCACAAAATGTATCTATGAGACGAGCACGGCAGCGTGGAGCTCGGTCTCCTAAGCGCCCCGGTCTACAGATCTGCGAGTATCTGCAGCAAGCAAGTAGCGTTGCCCGCGGGGGCGGTCCGCCACCCGCCCGCCCTCCCGCCCGTTCGACCTCATCCTATCTGCTGCTGAATTCTCTGCCTCCGCCTTCACTGAAAACAATACGACCAAAGCTTGACTCTCTGGCATGTGGACCCCGGCGTTGCTCCGTCCCGGCATTGTAGGGATGCGAGGGTCTATGGTCATACGACTACCGCAATGCATGACAATGAGTACAACCCCCCCCACCCTCCCCCCACCCTCGTGCGAGGCGGAGAACTTTAACTCCGCACAAGGAGAATTATCGTATTGCGTAGTTGTGCACCGTGTATGGTGAGGCACCCACTGGGCAGTTACATATATAGTACTTCGTATACCCATTGCTGTCTCTGGAAGTGGCTACACCAGATATCAAATCAGTTAATTCGACCCTGTCATCCATATGCAAGAAACTCCGCCTCGCAAGCGGTTCTTAGTAGGATGAAGCTCGCCTTTTACGTGACTCGCCGAACACCTGACAGCGCTTTGCGCTTGGTGCAAACAATGTTTATGCCTGGTCGGTGAAAAACCGACGTGCTCCGTCCCGGCATTATAGGGACGTACGAGGGCCTAGGGTTATACGACTACGGCCATGCATGGAATGAGTTTCTATGTAATATATGGAAAAAACGTAATGACCCAAATATTGGAGGTGTCTCTTTTAGGAGTAGGAACTGTACCCCGTCTCGAAACGGATGCGTGGTCAATGGCCAGATTACTAAAGCAAGCAGCAAATAACAACCCCCCCCCCTCGACTGCGACCTTTCATTTGGCTCGCCGCACCTGAATCCGATTTTGATTATTTATCTGGTGTGCAGGACCGACAGTGTGCTTCGACGATGCCGCAACGATGGAGAGTAACACGTCTGTGTTCCGATTAGATGGGGAGGCCGTGGAATACAGGGTACAAAAACGGCCCAGGAACGCGGAGACGAATGTGAGGTGGCGTTGTTGTGACACGCATATATAGCGTTGTGGGTTTCGTGTAGATGTTGCACCTTTTTTTTGGGGGGGGGGGGAATGGGGGGGGGGTGGTTGGGTTGTGCGTAGGGAAGGGGGAAGGGGGCAGAGGAGGGTAGGAGGTAGGGAGGGGACAAGGGGAGGGGGGGTAGGCGGGTAGGGGTGGGGGAGGCAGGGGGGCTAAGTATCGAATTATGCGTTCACCGAGCAGGGTAGCTGTTGACTGTTGATTGTACTCGATGTACCAAGTGATCATGTACTGGCGGTCCTGAAGATACGTATATAGAGACAAGGCTCGTTCACCCCTGGCGATATTCCATACATGTATTCACATATACGTCTTGGGTGGCTGCCGACTTCCACCTCTGACAAGCTACTATTCACACCTTGTGGGCCCTACCAACCATGCGTTCCTACTTATAGACCTAACCCGGCATGTCGCATCCCGGTTTCTTGCTAAGAGGACCGGTCCTGTAGTGCTTCACGTTTGCACCATTTCTTTGGTGCGAAGAGATTACCGTGGCGGTGATGGCTGCTTCTTCAGGTTTTCGGGAGGTTCAAAGACGCACCCCCCTGTACGTAAACCTCGTTTTCAGTTTGCTCTCTCCCTTCTTTCATTCTTCCTTCTCCCTTTTTGTCTTGTTTGTTTTTGTTTTGTTTTTGTTGCAGCGAGCCAAAGTAAAGAGCTACGGAACGGCGCTCGCCAGCCAGGGTAAAAAGTACTACCTGGGCAAGTACAACAAGCTGTTACCCCCAACGGAGGAGGGGGACTTGAAAAGCTAAAAAAATATCAAATAAAATCAGTGTCTGTCGTGAACACGCCCTTTTATTAATGTATCTGATATATTTGCGCTCATTACAGCGCCTGCGTGCAGGCCAGGCCGCCTGCATGTTGGTCTGCTCCTGTGCACCGCCTGTACGAATACGCCCTCAGTGGCTGATTGCGTGAGAGACGCACGCGTTTTATGCTGGTTGCTCGCGTTTTACGCTGGTCTGCGGAATCTACACGGTTTTTAGATGCACAAAAGCGGGTGGTAACATACTTGTATCAACATGTAAATGCGCGGGCAAGCAAAGCGTCGTTTGCCGAGTTTGGGAGTTCAACACCGCGCCGGCGCGCCGGCGGAATTATGTGACGGTCCGTGCATTCTGTTCAGTGTCACGAGCAAAGCGAGTTGCTAAATGTACACAGCCGGCATACGTAGGTCGTAACAGTATACTGGGTATTGATCATATAACCAGTATACTGGGTCAGTGCCAATATACTGGGTAAAAAAAAAAACTGGGTCAATGCCAGTATAATCTTTGGCTCCCAGTACTCACAATATGACCGCGTCCAAAATTCTGAGTGTAGCCCAGAAAAGTCGCAGTATACTGTTACGGCCCATGACGGCCGGCCGAAATATAGGGGGCCTTGTTTGAGCTGTGGGTGAATGGAGCTGGAGTTCCTATAGAAACTCTGAAGCCGGTGATTCGCGCCGTCCGACCGAAAATCCCCGATTTCATACTCGTATATACACATGAATGCCTTCCACCAGAGCACACACGGATGACGTCAGTTGCGAATACTCTCCAGCGCGAGCTCTTAGCGAGAGCTGCCCTACTCTCTTTGTAAAAGCATGGTACCAGTCACCAACGTAACGTCAACCACTACTAGTACTAGCTATAGTAGATAAGGTTTTCCCGGCCCTCCTGGAGGATTTCTCCACGTACAAACAAAAAAACAAGGCTTTATATAGACGGTGCACAGCTTTGAGCACCTGTATATGTTTGAAAAATTAAATAAAAAAAAACTACAGCTGTGTGAGATCAAGGATTTCGTCGAAACTCATCTTTGCTAGCTGAGTGTAATACTTGGATCGCGCGTACTTACGGGTTTTATATGTCCTCATGCAGGATGTACATCCCGTATGAACCACAACAACTACAACGTGTTCGGGCGGATCTCGACGCATGCTACGAGTGGTAGAGGTGCACCATGTTTTTTCTGAGGGCAGTACTACGTAGTTTTGTTGTTGTTGTTGTTGTTGTTGTTGTTGTTGTTGTTGTTGTTGTTGTTGTTGTTGTTGTTGTTGTTGTTGTTGTTGTTGTTGCTGCTGCTGCTGTTGTAGTTGTTGTTGACCTCTCGTTGTTGCTGTTGGCCTCCCGTTAACTCATTGCCACAATTTAGCCCCGTGATGTGGCCACGTCGTGTAGCGGGGCGGCCAATCAAAGGGGGGCACACCGCGATCTCCCACGTATGATTGGATAATCGTTGCGCACGAACTAGCCAGCAAGTCCAGGGTGGCATCATTGATCCTCGTCATCAAGCTCGCACGTATTCGGCCGAGTAACTAGTAAATGAGTTTTGGCTTACTTCTTCGACGCGCATTCCCCGGTTTACTGCGGTGCTCTGTGACGGAAAGTCCTAATATAATGTGTCCGTCTGACTCGGAAAAAGAAAAACAAACGGTATAATACCGACGCCGCCAAACACAATCAAAAGCACAGCGGAACAAGCCACGCAGGATCTTACCCACCCCCCATCCCCGGGTTTCCGGCTCACTCAAATTTCTAGATGTTTTAAGGGTACAGAAAAATCCCGCCGATATTTTAACAACGCTGCGTTTTGGTACACTCCGCAGGCTCATTCCTTCAGCAGAGAGCGGGTGTTAATATGTCAAGTGTCTCGTCTATAGCACCTTTATTCATTCTCTCCAGATTGCCCACCCGCGCTTGGCTCGGCGGAGGTCTACGACACCTTCAACATTGGAGCGCTGCAGTGGTCGAAATTCGACGAAATTCGGAAGACAAAATGAGATGGAAAACAAAAAAAAAACTCCAACTGAACATTTATTTGTACTTCAGATGCATGCTACGATAGACGTGCGCCCTGTTTTTTTCTGAGCTCCTCACTTGAGGCCCCCACCCTCTCCCCCTTCCCTACCCTCTTCCCTCGTCCTCCTCGTCCCTGCCCCCCCATAGACAGCCGTGACTGTAGATAGACGGCCGTGACTGCCGATAGACATAAATGACCGTACATAGACGGAAGTGACCGCAGATAGGCAGTCGTGACCGCAGATAGACGCTGGTGGCCGTAGATAGACAGCGGTGATCGCAGATAGACGGACGATAGACGGAAGCGGCTGCAGATAGACGGCCGTTTACGCTCGAGTCTAGGCGTCTACTTGTTTTTCGTACTGAGCGGCGGTTTCGGCGTAGTCCTGGAAGCCGACCACCCGCTTAACCTCGTCGAAACTTTCCAAGAGGTCGTCCAGAGGTTCTTCAGCCTTAAGTCTCCCCAGCGCCGACTTCATGGCCTTGATGCTCGTGCTCAGCAGACTCAGCGGGTAGCCCACCAAGATGTAGCCCATCTTGCCGAGCTCCGCCGGAGGCAGGATGGGGGTCTTTCCGAACTGCGACAATATATAATAGCGACACGAAAGAAACGAGTGAAGGAAAGGGATTATGTGGGAATGACTGCCGACGTCAGTTTATTTCCAAACCTTTGCGAGAGCTCCTAAGCGGAAAAACGTGGACGTACAGCCAAAGCTAGAAGGAACGGGCACGCATACATATTTTGAGCGACACGAGCACATCCGTCCACCCATTGCTGACGCATGCTACGATAGACGTGCGCCCTGTTTTTCCTGAGCTCCTCACTTCAGGCTCTCCATACGTCGCCGAAAAATTGGATTTGGTGAAAAATAAAAGTGCTACCGAATGAACAAGTTCATGACCTGAGTCTCTCGTGAAAAATATTGCAACACAAGGGAGAAAGTCCAACGAGATTGGATTGAGGAGCCCCCGAGACGCGTGCTCCAAGGTAGAGGTGGCACTTTTTTGACTGAATCGTTTTCTGAACAATCGGGCTCCTTAACCCAAGCTCGTCGGACTTTCATTCTTGTGACGAAATATGTTTCAGGCTATACTTCGGTCATGAGATTTCTCATCCGGCAGCACTTGTAGTTTCGCTCCAGAATCCCTTTTTGGGTGAGGTACGAGTATGACGCTCCTTAAGTGAGGAGCTCAGAAAACAAAGTGTGCACCTCTATCTCGTAGCATGCGCCCCGACCATTAAGAAGACGTTTCCGCCCAAAAGCGCTACAACCTACCTCTAGATCGTAGCACGCGTCTTCACTTGGAGACAGTTACACAGCCCCTCAAAAGCAATAACCACACCCCACGAAACTGAGTCACGCTCATGATGGGGTGCGTGGGGGGCGTGGGGTGCACCGGGCAGCAGCTGCAGGCAGAAAAAAAAAAACGCCTCGCGAGGTGATTTCGTGACGTCAAAGTTGACAGCCACAGCATCACCAAAAAGTTGCAAATTCGACGATTTTGGTTATTTTGCGCGCTAGTATATACCTGTGGTAAGTACGTTGTACCATGGGTACAGCACGTATGAAGGAAACGGAATTCACCAAACGTTTTAGTAGCTGGGGTTTTCGTGGATCTTTTCAAGTGCTCACATAGCGTAGCCGAAAAAAGCGCGCGCCAAGAAATTACGTTCCCGTTTGAGGTAGTCAAGTATTGGGCTAGCAAAAAGGGCAAAACATGGCAGCCAACAAAACTGTGGATTCTAAAATATTTGCAAACATCAGATTTTGCTTGCAAAAAACGATCGACTCTTTTTCCCAGTCGTTTGTGTTTTTTGGTGAAAAACGCTACTGGCGCGTGTATGGCAACATTATTCCTTACGGTTCTTGTGTGGCCTTACGGTATACCGACTCCTATCTCCCCGGTTTATACCTTTGTCTACCCAGCGTAGGTCCAAGTGTGTCGGTCCGACTCGAAAACAAAGACACAATAGGTTCAGCATTGCTTGTCGTTTTTTTTTTCATTTTGCATCGATTTTTGCTATTACGGAGGACCATAGTAAATAGG
>MEHQ01003069.1:0-140312 GCA_008828725.1 Saccharina japonica
TGTTTGTATCCACCCTTCCCAAGATGAGACACTTCGATCGAAACCCCGCGTTCTTCGCCCGTTTCCGTTGCACCGACTAGAAAATAAATGTGACTTCACCTTCTTCGTATGTCGCCACAAAAACCGTATGTCGCCACAAAAACCAAATCGAAAGGACAAGCATGGTGGCTGAACAAGCCGGCGTGCAATAAAGTTGTATACAAGTCAGTATACTATCGCCATGTTTGATCCCGAGGGTGGGGTGTGTTCTGCATGATGGTAGATGCTGACACGTAGATGATGAGCGAAATATGTTCCCCACAGCAGACCACAGATATACCGCCAGGACGACCAACCGATATTGCGCCTTTCACCGGCGATGCATCCGCTGTGTGTTTGTCCCCTTTTCAGGAGGCTTTGTATCGAGTACTACGCCAATCCCCACCAGCTCATGGCTTCCGGAGTCAGTTGGGGCTCTCCTGGCAGAGGAAACGAAGCTCAAGTACATCGTCTACACACATAGTCATTCGGTAAGTGTAAACATCTGTTAGTTACGAAGTCGCGTGTAGAAGCGAGGTTGGTTGTGATTATTGTTCGTGTGCTTGTATCCTAGGGGGTACAGCCGTTACCCTGCTGCCTGCTGGCGTCTTTGAGCTGGGTTTCGAACATACTGTCATTATTGCAGCGTGTTTGTTACTACAACTAGTAGTGCTGCTGTACTGATCGTAGTTTTTCGAGTCGTCGTCGCTCCTCAATAAAAAAGACGGTGGAAATGAGCGTGACAGACGTCTTGACTTGGTCAAACCCCTAACTGCATCAAAGTAATGCGTTGGTGGTTCTTCTAGTTTTACTGTGTTCCAGCAACAGTCTTGGGATTGGTCTGGATTGGTGGGAAAGTGAGTTGATTGGTGCGTCGGTTGGTGCGTGGGCTGGTTGGTCCACAACCACCGCGAACACCACTCACCAACAGCCCTTGTTAAGCGATGCGTGTCAGCGCAAAAACGTTGTGTGTTGGGTGGTAAGATGGGCGGGGAGGGGAGAGGGTACTGGCAATATCAATTAATGTCCCTAACCACATCACCAAGTGAAAACAATATTAATAACAATACCTAAAACAATATGGGCAACGACAACAAGTCCAAAAACGTCATCCACAACAACACCGAAGTGGAAAACTCACATCAAGTGAAAAACCTTGATAATATATAATATACATCAATCTATGAGAAGAATAACAATAACAATAACACCACAAGTAAGTGCAAAATACAAAGGTAACAACACAAACAAGTGCGAAACAAATAGTCAACCACGACAAGTGAGCAAAACTCAACATATAACCAAGGACTATCATGGGAGTCAACGGGACGGGAATTCCCATAGAGAACGGGACGGGACGGGTATTCCCGTCCCGCCCCATCATGAAATGTCTCCCGTCCACGACCTCCCGTCCCATCCCATCGTGTTTTTCCTACCCATTTCCGTCCCATATGGCCGAAATAGTTTCCTTCCGTCCTCCCGTCCCCACCTTGCTTCCCATCCCATCGTCGGATACTTTCTCCCGTCCCATCTCTTCCCATCCCGTTGGCAGGATACTTTCTCCCGTCCCATCACTTCCCATCCCGTTGGCAGGATAACTTATACCGTCCCACTTGCTTCCCGTCCCGCTATCCCCGTACTCCCGTTCCCATGACCATTGTGGACATGCTGCTCCCATTGTCAGTTCCCATCTTCCTCCCATTTGCGCTTCCCACTCAACCTCCCAAATCTCCCATTTGCACTTCCCACTTATCTCAGTTTCAGTAGAAGTTGTATTTCATATTTATTAATATTACAAGGCTTTCCTACGGAGTGGTCTTAATATAGTAAAGGCGACGCAAGAAAAACGGGTTACCTCGCCAGCAGCAGAGCGTCAACATAATGCACAGCAGCAGCTGCAGCAGCTGCAGCAGCAAAAAAAGACAGAAGCAACAAACTGCACTGCTGCATCTTCATCTAAAGCCGAGGAGAGCGGACAAAGCGTTTATTGTGTAGACGACGAAGGAAACT
This sequence comes from Saccharina japonica, assembly GCA_008828725.1. Taxonomy (NCBI): domain Eukaryota; class Phaeophyceae; order Laminariales; family Laminariaceae; genus Saccharina; species Saccharina japonica. Next base: position 2,029 of record MEHQ01003069.1, read on the forward strand.
AATAACAATAAACATTGTGCACGTAGATATATACGAACTCTCGTTTTATGTTTCACCATGCTGCCACCTGCTGGTCGCACATTTATGTACAGTACCTCCTACATCATTATTGATAGTACGTACTTCTATGCCGGTGTCTTCCTCTCCTTCGTGTTGCTTCGCCCGTGCAGCAGTTATCTGTTCTCTTGGGCACGCATGCTTTTCTTCTAGGGGTGCTTCTGACTCCGTGCATTTCATAATTCGTTTTATTGTCTTTACGTCCTTACTCTTTGGTTCGGCTCGTGTCGATGTGTTCTCGTACCCTGTAAGTTGACATTTCACTTGCTTTACTCATTCATTTACGTTTAATTTTGTTTGGTTTTTCTCTGTCTCACAGTCTGTGACCACATAATAATTTGTATCGCTCTAAGATTAGGGATCAGGACAATGGGTGCATGTGATATGACTGGCCATACCATTACATGTACTGCTGCAGTTAGGTTGTAAAACGCATTACAGGGTACAGTACGAGTAGAAAGAACGGGTTTCCTGTGAAGACAACACACACTGCTGTTTTATACATATACTAGTGGTACCCCGAACCACGCCAGGGCGGGGCCGGTATAAAGCGGACAGAAACAAAAGTACAAAATAAGAACTGGGTCACGATCCACACACGCAGTCAACCACGTATCAACCGACCCACCGACACCCACCCACCACCCACTCTCACTACTTACCAACATCCACTCACATCACTCACACCCACCCACCCAACCACCGACCCACCCACCCAACCACGTACGTACGTGCGCACCAACCGATCGATGACACACACGCACCAACCGATCCACCCATCCACAATCTACAATAACAGCAGAGTGAAATCATTATACAGCAGCACCAGTACGTACAGCAATAATAATAGTAGTAGCTCTTATATAACCCATCTACAGCAGCAATAACAACAACAGCAGCAGCAGTCCAGCAGTACGACTCGTCCGTACGTACAGCGGACACAAACAAAACGCCGGCATGGATGCGCAGCCCTTGTACGTACGGCAGTGTAAACAAAACGCCGGCATGGATGCACAGCCCTTGCACGTACAGCACTGGCGTTTTTTTTTTTTTTTTTTTCGGTCGATTTTTTTACGTCTGGCGTTTTTTATCTTGAAATTAGTGTAAAAGTGGCTAACTCGCGAAGTTATGGGCCGATTTCGATTTTGACCGAAGTTCTGGAGATCCATATTTTCACATCTGGGGGACTCTTTAGGAAAAAATTACTTGATTTTAGTATGGCCAGGAAAATTACTTGATTTTAGTGTGGATCTTCTTTATCTTGAAATTAGTGTGGATTTGGACCCGGGCCGCAAAGCCCTCCGAATACGCTGGGAACCCCTCCCCTCCCGCGGGTAGATGTCAGCTGGGCTGTTTGCATAATTAATACGTCAGTACAATACGTCAGTTTGGCTGTTCCGTCAGTTGCTGTTTGCGAAGAGCTCAGTTGGCCTGTTTGAAGGGCTGGTTGCGAAACAAAAGGTCTGTTTGCAAAGAGCTGTGTATCAGTTGGTCTGTACGGACAAAGAGGATCGAGTAACTACGGACCTCTAATCGTGAAAGAATAGATATGTTTATATGTGAATCTTGGATTTAATTATTTATTGTTGTGGTACGCTGTCAGCTCTCCCATTTTTTTTTTTTTTTTTCACTTTTGGAGAGAGACGCACCACACACGCACCACACACGCACCACACACACGTTCCTCATGGCGGAATCGGCCGGTGGTGCCTCGGCTTCTGAGCCTCCGGCACAGCCAAGTCCGTCATTTGCGATCAGTGGTACTCCCGTGAATAAGATGGGTGCAGGCGTTGGGAGAAACAAGCAGACGTCAGGGATTTGGAAGTATTGCGTGGAGTTCGAGCCAGCTGTGGACAAGAAGAACGTGAAGTGCATGGTGAAACGAAAGCTGCCCGCGTCGAGGCTTGGGGGAGGCGGGGTGTACGTCCCGTTGAGCATTTATGTCCCGTTGACAACGTCCCACATATCCCCAGTGGGCTTCCCGTCGTCTTTCCCATCGACACTGCCAATTTTCCCATTGCCTTTCCCGTTGTCTTTCCCATTGACAATGACAATTTTCCCATTGTTTCCCGTCCCACTATAAAACGTGATAGTCCCATCCCATCCCGTCTGAAAGATCGGAGCCATATTCGATTCCCGTCCCGTCCCCATCAATAAAAAACTCCCAGCTTCTCGTCCCGTTCCCGTCCCGTCTCGAAAACATGTGGACATTTCCCGTCCCGTCTAGAAAGCATGGGACATTTCCCATCCCGTTCCCGTCCCGTCTAGACGCAAATAGTCCCGTCCCATCCCGTCACAACGGGAGCAGAAAAACTGACGATGGGATCCCGTCCCGTTGAAACGGGAGCCCAAAAAATTTCCACCTGCGGCGGGCTAATCACTCCCGTCCCGTCCCACACGGTGCCTGCGGCACCATGATAGTCCCTGCATATAACAACCGATTGTCCTATTTGAGATTCACCTTTTCGATGAGAACGATAACTTATTTTAGTAGTTTGTCGTTTTTTAAGAGCTGTATTTCGCCCACAATCAAATTTAATCCAGAACACAAGGGCGGCCGGGGATTTGGATATCATACACCTAACCTCCCGGAGGGGTCGAAAAACAAATTCCAACGACTTCTATTTTGGTTTTTATCCAGGTTGTATCGGGGTACAGTACAGGACGCCTAACATGAAACAGACTAATAAGAAAGCCAGGCTGAGATTTAGAGGAAAACGTGAAATTCAGGAGTCTTTATCTTGAAATTAGTGTAGAAAGCACCCTCCCTCGAGTAAAAAATCCAGCCTGGACCAGATTTCCTGTTTCTGATTGGGTGTCCTGTACTGCTGTATGTGATTTGTGTGACAGTTCATTTTGGTGTTTATCCAGGTTGTATCGGGGTACAGTACAGAACACCTAATATGAAACAGACTAATAAGAAAGACAGGCTGAGATTTAGAGGAAAATATGAGATTCAGGAGTCTTTTATCTTGAAATTAGTGTAGAAAGCACCCTCTCTCGAGTGAAACTTTCAGCCTGGGCCAGATTTCCTGTTTCTGGTTGGGTGTGCTGTACTGCTGTATGTGATTTGTGTGACAGTATAATACCGGAGAGGCGCAAACCCTCACATCGAGTCAGATAACGTAAAATGACACCACATCCCTTGTGGTGCGACATATTATATCTGGTATGGTTGTTCTGCTTTGCTGCTTGGTCGAGGCTTGGTGGTACACTGCATGGTCATCATGTGCTTAATACTATACTGGCATGTTTTTTACTCGTACTTCAGCGTGCACGCTTGCCGTTTTACGGCTTAGACGAGGCACTTCATGTTTAATACATCAGTCCGTTGGGCTACTAGTAAAAGGTTAACCGATTGCCGACCCAATCTAAGCCTTATAACACTCTCCCCCCCTGGAACGGACCGGATATACGGGTCGACGCGTGTGACCAGCACGCGGTTCCTGTTTATGGGGATCAAGATGTGTTTTCAGGTTATGGGCATGAGGAAATTCGCTTCTCTTTAAAATGCGTTTTCATGGTGGTCGTGAGATTCGAAATCACGACCACTACAACTCATGTCCTGCCGTCGACGCCATTTGTTAAGGCATTAGTCCGTTGGCCTTCGCTCGACTAAGTAAGCTGAAAGAAGAGTAGAGTAGAGTATGCTAACATAAGCGACGACAGACATCGTCATGCGATGCGACGACCTTTGTACGGATGGCTTGCCTGCGACCGACTGGATACCCGGTTGGCAAATCCCTCTCAAAAGCGCGTTCTCACGCGCGATTGTACCTGACAAGCCCATGACCGCCAAAACCACCCAATTGATCGACGAATTGTTTGGACAGGCGTCGACGCCATTTGTTAAGGCGTTAGTCCGTTGGGCTACTGGTAAAAGGTTAACCTCAACCTTTTACCAGTAGCCCAACGGACTAACGCCTAAACAAATGGCGTCGACACCTGTCCAAACAATTCGTCGATCAATTGGGTGGTTTTGGCGGTCATGGGCTTGTCAGGTACAATCGCGCGTGAGAACGCGCTTTTGAGAGGGATTTGCCAACCGGGTATCCAGTCGGTCGCAAACAAGCCATCCGTACAAAGGTCGTCGCATCGCATGAGGATGTTTGTCGTCGCTAACTTAGTCGAGCGAAGGGGCGGTTGTGCACCATCTGTCTTGCTGACAGATGCAGGAAATGGTAGAGCGGAAATGCGAGTCAAGTCTCTGCTGCCTAAGTGGATGTATGCTCGATAAACAGAGGCATGCTTGGCTTTAGCGGCGGCATCGGTGGTGTCGATCGCGGCGTCACGAGCGTGGGCTAAGTTGGAAGATACCGGTTTAGCGCGGTCGTCTGTCACGGAGAGCTTGCTAAGCCGCGCTGCAGAGGAAACAACATCCACCAAAGAAGGAGTCACTCGCCTCGGGTTTGGCACCACTGTAATGACACCGTAATCGGTGCAGCAGCTCTCAGACGAGCCGGAGGAGCTCGAAGAGACGTCTGCATGCTGGTGGCCCCTGGCGTGGTCCCGTCTTCCGCCAGAGCTGCGCCCACTGCTTCCTCGGTTGCTTCTTCCAAAGCCGGCACTCTGACGGCGTCCCGTGCCACCACCAGTCCCAGACGCGCCTCCTCCGCTTCCTCTACCGCCATCACCCTCACGATCCCACGTGTTATAGAACTGGGTGAGACACAGAGTATCCCCTTGCAGGTTTGTCTATTAAGCATCCTTGGTGTTACTCACTTTCCGTATAATCAAGCGTAGAACAGAAGCAGCTTTTATTAATCCCCGAGCCAGATGACATCAGCCTCGGACGGGCTTCAAGTATGGCCCTCAGATCTTACAAATACCCCGAATACGAATGCCATCCAAGTTATACGAAAACGGACCAATTACCTATAGAAGTAATTACCGGCCTTCCTAGTCCATACCATTACATCATGATGTAATGTGTAAGTTTCGAACCCTGTTTCTCGATCTCTCCGACAGCGGCGTACAGAACATGTACAGAAGCAAGTGGGAAGGTAAGGTGACACCAGTCGCGGTCAGCCGCTCGTTTCCCTGGTGGATTCTCGTGGCACGGGTATACACAGAACCTGAGGTGTGGAAGACACCTGAGGTCTATCGATGCATGTGTCTGCCGACCCCACAGCTCTCTTTGGGGCCTTCCGGTCCACCTTCGAGAGAGCTCATAGATCATGTATACCGCTCACTACTGCTGCAGTCGCTGTCACTACGCGGCTGCGGTCATGGTCGCAGCGCCGCCCAGTAGTAAGTACTGCAGTACTCTGGAAGGCCCGGTATCAAGCAGGGGGGGGGCAGCTCTCTGCCCTCCCCTGTGTTCAGTTTTATAAGCAGGGGGGGGGGTGGCTCTCTACCGTCCCCTGTATTCAGTTTTGCAAGGACGGGGGGGGGGGCGCTCTACCGTCCCCTGTGTTCAGTTTTATATAGGTATTGTTCAGGCGTAGAAGGAGGGGACGCTGTCAGGTACCCCCGCCCCTGTCGGGAGGGTCGAAGTTGAATAATGCGACTTAGTGTGTCGGGAAAAAAACGTCCACCCTTGCAGAATATATGTTCCTCGATGGTAGGTAGCGATCCACAAAAAAACCGAATTCAGCCTTGGCAGTCTCGTCAAACAGAGGATATAAGGGAATTGGTCTTTAGGGGGGGGGTGAATCTTCGATTACATGAGACTGCCGATCTTTATTAGTATTATAGTTTTTTGTCATGGACGGTTGTCACAGATGACAATACATATTACAGTGTAAATTTCGACTCGTGAGGGAAGTACATCTCTTATAATACAAAACCCAATATTTTCGATTTCCATTCTCATAGGAAAGGAATTCTCAATTAAGAAAATCGGCTGTTATCGACAACAAACAGTCAACAACTGGCAGGGGGCGGGGGGAAATAATCAACAACACACAACACTAACACCAAGTAAGCGCTAACAAAAAACCGTCAATGGCAATCAGTTAATATCACAACACCAAATGCAAAACAAAAAACCAAACTGTTTGGGGGGGTTGGTGTAGATTAAATGCCTTCTTAAGATGATAATATATACCAGTAGTAACGAACGAAAAAAACACTGCTGCTGCTGCTGTAGACTATATTATTAGCTACTGTTGCAGTACTAACAGCAGTAGCGCATGCTACCTAAATGTAGTACTACTTTGAAATCTGATTGGTGGATATCAATCATTATTATCGTTAAGTACGCACGTATATGTAGGGTCCCCGCTTGCCTGAATTCAAGCCAACGTATTGATGTGCTCTGTCGGCTTTGTGGCTGGAAGACTCTACGTCTTCGTTTTCGCAAGAGATATTCCTTGCTGGAGTTTTCTGGCTGCAAACTCCCGAGAGGGGATGCTGCCTGCCTCACTGTTACTGTCTCTGGTACCTGGTAGACTACTCCTGTCTCACTGGAACCAAGGCTGACAATTAGAAGAGCACCTACCGCGACCAAGCTAGACGGACTCAACACGGATTTAGACGAGCAGAGGATGATGGAGTAGCTGCAAATAAGGGACCTCCATAGACACTGTTGGTGTCGAAATCGGTGGATCTTTCGCCGCGCCCGAGGGACAAAGGACAATCTACAATCCATCCACACACACCAAGTCACCTTGTACACGCGAACGTTCTCGCAAGTTTATTTGCACCTGCACACAGGCAGGCGACCCATTGAATATGGAGAGACGCCCTCGCTCGCGTCGTTCGATCAGTCATTGTACTCGCTCGTACCTGGTATGTACATGTGTATGATACGGCATACACATCGTGTCAAAACCAGTAGCATTGGTGTCGCGTCAGCGCCTTGTGCTGTGCTGCACCAAAATAGCACATATCCATATCAACGAACTATGATCTGACACTCTGAACACTACTATAACACAAGTATTCGTATGTCAGTACTGAACAGCGCGTCATGCTGCTGTGTCCTACGAGCTACGTATATCAGACGACTATGTTCAAGACATCGAACCGATAGCCTACGTACTAGCTACTACAGCAGTCGGTTGTGTACTAGGTAGCATGTACGGTAGATATCTTTAACACGACCCCGCGATGGACTGGACATAAAGTCAAGTGGTTGTTCAACTATCAAGTCGAATTACGCGATCATTGGTTCTAATGTGTACTTGCTTGATACTGCAAGTGTCATCAACCTATTTTAAGTTGTTTGACGCTCGTTACTTCGTCAGTTTCTTGTCTGAACTATTTGTCTGCATATTTACGAAGTGGAATCAATTGCAATGTCACAACAAAGTCTCATTACTCCTTTGCCGCGTCGAAACAACATAAACCGTTACTGTGCTTCACTTTCGACGGATTATCGATCCTTCTACACCTAATACAATAACTACAACGCAAAACCTGGCGACATAAAGGCATGCGACTGTTGTGATGGGGTTTGACGCATGGACTGTCAATAGCATGCAAACCGAACGTATCACACACAGAACCTTGGAACCCGTGTGGGTCTTGTATACATCTACCAGACAGATATACTCGATACGGTACGGTTTCACTCCGTACATTACAAAAAAGACTACGCCAGTCAATATTGGCCGTGTATGCATCATTTCTGAAAAAACATGAGACGAATTCGACAGCGTTAACTACCAGTGTATGGTTTGTTCCAAAAACAAAATGGATTACCATGTTTGCACTGCGCATTACGAGCTGTATCTCATTATCTTCTCAAAAATCGTCAACTACAGAAACAAAACGTGCAACAGGATCCCAGCAATATTTCAACGATCAGTTTGTTGACAAAGAAATAGAAATAACTACTCACTGCAGCGGCCGACCACGTTTCTATCCGCTCCCCCTTGTACAAAGAAGACGGGTGTGGTGCTACTACAAAAACGAACCTTGCACAAATAGACTAGCAGCCGAACCACTTTTCCGACCGCCCCCCATACAAAGAAGACGTGTGGTGCTACGTACTACGAGGCAAATAATAATTGCCGTTAAGTGGATGCGACCGAGTGATGCAGATGTTCCTCCTAGCAATCCAGATGGCGATGTCCAGCGACCCCAGGAGCGATGTTCCAGCAGCCCTAAAACGATCCAGATGATGATGCCCAGCGGCGCCAAAAGCGATGTTCCAGCAGTCCTGACGATAATGATGCTCTTCAGCGACCCTAGAAGCGTTGTTCCAGTAGCCCAGAGCGATAGATGACGTGGCTATTCCAGCAAACGTTCGCCGCTGGTAATTCCAATATAAATATGTAGATGATGGTGCCTGTGGCCCGCTCCCGAATGACACCTCTTCGGCGACCCCACAGTTTGCTGTCGTGGCAACCCGATAGCTCCGACGGTCCCAACGAACAGCGCTGTGGCCATTTCGGAAGGTGTCATTTCCAACAATTTCAAGCATTTTTTTACAGTGATCCTGGACCGTCGTCCCGGCGACCCCGCGTTATGGTAAGGCGGCCCCTGATGTTCCATGACCACATGGCCACTGTAAACATTTGTAGTTTCGATTTGAGCCCCGTGTGCTCTCGCGGGCTAATTTTCCGTAGCTCCCCGTCAACGACGCGTGCCAAGCGCGAGTAAAGCCGGCTCAAGTTGTACCTCCATACGGCTGACGTGTCGTGCCCTATATACTTGGACATAGTAGTACGAGTAGGTGATCGTTCGTACGCATGTGCAGCCGTTCTTATTTCAGTAGTAGTAGGAGGAGAAACAGCAGTGTCGGACCAACCCACTCCCCCGTTACGTACAGGAAAACACAGTCTCCCTTACTTCCCCCGCAGCCCAGCAGTACAGCAGCAGTGCAGCGGTGGTGTATAGCGTCAATCTCGACCGCTACCCATGCGTACGCACAAACCCTAAGTTTAATCGAACCTGTCCCGTCGTAAAAGACCCTGACGTACTCGTAGATCCCAGAACGAAAGTAGTCAAGCCCGTCGTGTCGTCGTAGCTGAAGACCTTGTCGTATGTAGTCGATCCGTCTTTGGAGTTGTCGGCCAGATCCTGATGTACTCCCTCGGAGTAAGCAGTCGAGGCGAGCCCCGTGACGTTTTCGACGAAAGCATTCACCCCGACTTGCTCGACGACATGTACTCAAACGTAGTCGCTCCAAAATACGCCCGCATCCGAAATAAAAACAGATCTCGACGACTCGTGTACGTACTAAAAACAATACGTTTCGCTCACACTCACGTTTCAGGGTGGCCCCGAAAAAAAAACGTTACCAGGTATATATTTTTCAGCATGTCGCTCGTCGTATCGGAAATTTGTCTTCGTCGACTATGTTCAAGACATCGAACCGATAGTCTACGTACTAGCTACTACAGCAGTCGGCTGTGTACCAGGTAACATGTACGGTAGATATATTTAACACCCACACCATACGTACAGAACTCATACTACCGTACTCTTTAGGCATATACATTACGAGTATACCTATCCCAATAAATAGCAGGCCCAGCATATACATTACGAGTATACCTATCCCAATAAATAGCAGGCCCACGGCCGGCTCCGCCTGCGCCTGATATGGCCGAGAGGAGTAGATGAACCGCGACATATATATGTATATATACTCTGCCCCCGACGCGTTCACGCCGAGATAAGCAGGGGAAGTCGTACAGATCACATACTCGTGGTACATACCTGATGTACGTACTGCTGTATCGATCGACCAACTCGTACTACTCGTCGTGCGCGTAGTTTCAAAGAGCTTCGAAGTAACGATGCAAAATGCTGACAACATATGACTCCTATACGATACCACTGCACTTATTAATAATAAACTAAGAAACACGTCAGCTGTGAAATCTCCCGACCAAAGTCCCCCCTTTGTGATTGCGCACTACAACCCCCTTTTAAAAAAGTCACCCCTTTGTGTTTGCGCGCTACCGCCCCCCTGTCAAGATCCAAAGGAATGCTTGAGCATGCCTCCCATGAAACGATACAAAGGGCTGACCACTGACCACAGTGTCAAAATGTTATTCCTTTGGCAATTGCAAACACTTTATTATTGGAGTTGATTACTGGTACTCTAATTATCTTCCGTGTTCGGGCACACGACATGTAGAGAGGCACAGAACACCGCAGCTCTGCATAGTAAAGCGTGCGCACTACTGTAGCACTCCTACATACTCGAAGTACAGCAGTATGTGCTCGTACTCGAACAGCGCTCTAGCCTACTGCTGTACCTATTCATGGAGCTGCACGTACGCGTACATACATGCTCGCTATGCACTGCGAATAAGGAACATAGGCATCGACTCTTCGGAGCAGACTATGCAAGGACTGACAAAATGTGACTCCTGTATGATACTACTATTCTATTTACTTTAAAAAGTCACCCCTTTGTGTTTGTGACTATACCCCCGCCCTGTCAAGATTCAAAGAAATGCTCGAGATGGCACCCAAGATCCAAGAATTTGCCTACTTCTCGATACTCTCTCTCTCCCCCCTCACGCGTTCGCGGCGAGGTAAGGGGGAGGCACGAAGGGCGAGGGGCGTCGGAGCCGATCCTCGAAGAGACCGCATGAAGAAATGAAAAAACCCTCGAGATATTGAGGTGCCGAGATTCCGATACTGAGGCCGGCCCGGAATTAAAATTATTTACCCTGGGAGCTTGAGGGTTGAACCAACATGAACATATATATGTATATATATATTTCATGGTATACAAGAAAAGTGAAAATGAGGAGCGTGATATATGCCTTGAAGCGGTCAACTTCCTAACCGCATTAAGCTACTGCGTTGACGGGTTTTTTTTTTACTGTGTCCCAGACTTAGTCTTAGGATGGCTTTTACTTTAAAGCGATACACATCAGATCAGAAACCTTGTATCGTAGCTGGGTGGGTATGGGTTGCTACTGGGTGCGTCGGTTGGTGCGCGGGCCGGTTGGCCCCACACCACCACCACCACTCGCCACCAACAAGTATTTGTTAAGCGATGCGCATCAGCGAACAAACCTTACATGGTGGGTGGGTGGGTACAGATCGGTGAGTGTACTGTAGATTGGTGGGTGAGTGGGTTGCTGGGTGCATCGGTTGGGGCATGAACTAGTTGGTCTCGGCAACGTCAACCCAAAAGCACTTGATTGTTAAGCCATGTGCATCAGCGCAAAAACCTTGTGTTTTACATTGTAGCGGGTGGGCTGCTGATGTATATCTGAGGAAGACCCGGAAATGGGGTTTTGATAATACACATCATTTACTATATGATAGATATGTTTTTCTATCCAAAGCATGGGCTCCGGCGAATGCTTCACTACAACGCATACAATAATACCACAACACCCCAGTACACCACCACACCACATCACAAACCACAGCAACATCGCGACGAGCACCAGCCACCACAAGCAACAAGCTTATGTTGCTCCTGCTGTTTGGCTGGTGGGGTAGGTGGTGGTGACGGTGGTAACAGGCGGCGTGTGGTGGTGTGGTGCAGTCGTGCCCTGGGTACTGTATGATACTATTATGGTGCGACCATCAAGCAAGCCCAACAACTATCAACACCGCCAGGTGCTTCAAACACCACCACCACAAGACTGGGATATTGCAAGCCTGGGCATCTTCTATGAACCTGGTAGTACTGTAGTAGTGGTAGCGCAGGTGATGGTGGTGGTAATGGTGCTGGGGGTGTTGGTGTTTGCTGGTGGTGGTTGCAAGTTGGGTTGATACTTCTCTGTATCCCTGCAGTACTGCCTCTGGTACCTGGTACACGCTCGTGTTCCTGTTCTACTTCTGCGCCACTCCAACGAAGTTTGGTAAGTAAAAGAGCACCTGCGACCACCAAGATCGACAAACTCAACACGGATTTAGACGCGAGCAGACGATAATTAAGGTGTAAATACGGGACCTCCATGGACACCGTCGGTTTCGAAAGCAGTGGGATGCTGCTTTCGTCGCGCCCGATGGACAAAGACAACCCGCACACCAACACACCAACAACAACCCTTGTACACACAGGGCAAGTAAGAATACTTTGTGTAAATATCCTTACGCTCTGGGCGAACGTTCTCCGAAGCGGTAGTTTGTCACAGGCACCTGCAGGCAGGCGACTCATTCGATCACGGAGAGACGCCTTCGATTTCATCATCACTATCATGTTTGCAACCTCCTCTTCCCTTGTGTGAGGTGCTGGGACTAATTTGTTCCGAGCTGTCGTTTGTTGTTCCTTCGGGCGATGGGGCAGGCAGGACTCGTTTCCGGTGGAGCACTTATTTACATGGCGGTCACTACGTAAAGGCTCCTGGGGCCAAAAAAACAACAGCCGCTGGCTCAACATAGGCTCCCGTCATGAACGCAGCACGTCATATGATGTATCCGCTCGTAGGGAAAGCTCTTGAGTATTCTGTAGAACATAACCCGACCGACCATGTTTTGGTTGGACCTAGCTACTACGACGGACACGCGAGGCCGATTGCGCTACTCCATCGCACCCCGCACGCTTCGCTTTTGCAGGACCACATCGGTGCCGCGGGCCTGGTAGTGAACTACTTTGCGGGGGACGAACCTCAGGTGATCTCTTCCCGCCGCACACGGTGGGTGCTGAGGAACAAAAACGAGAGCGATCCTAACACCGTATTCGGCAACACCCGTGGCGTGCCTTTGCCCGAGTGGTACCAGGAGGACGTCCTTGAGGTGGGCGGCCTTAGGTTCGTGATGGACAGACCTCACATCCACGAGGCGGGGGACTACCTGATCTCTCTCAACAAGACCGACCCTATTAACGCCAATGCAGGTATATATACGATATAACATTTTATGTCGAAAACGGAACATGTATGTACGTAGAATGCACCTGAACAGAACAAACTCCTTCCGGGCAATAGTCGCTGACTTTGCTTGTAGTTAATATACTCCCACACTTTGGGTGCACGATTTTTCCACAAGGAACACGATTTTAGATAAGTGTGTTGGCATGTTACTTTCTTTGAATGCCACGCCCTCACGTCCCTTTGAAGGCGTTGATGTGTCTTGTTACCACGGACTCTTCCAGGAACGAATGTGATAATCGCACACAAAATCGTTGCGGCATTACGGAACACATACGTACACCAATTTGTTTGTGCCGTGATGTCTTGAGCGATTTGAGCTGTGTAAGCTACGGGTTTAAAGTATAGGTTGCATTAGAAAAAGGTACATATGTAAGCAATATGCTATTCTAGCGCGTGTCTTGAAAGGGTGTTCATTGGGTTACGTTTCGTGTTTTGTGTCCTCTACGCTGCAATGAAGTAGTTGTTGGTGTAGACCGCATTTGTTTTGAAACAAGGAGAAAATGAATTGTATTTTATAACCAAGCCCTAATATTCATATTGCATGCTGGTCTCCTTGTCGTCCGCTGCAACGCGGGTTGCCTCCAATCTCTTGTCGCTCTGCTACAGGTATCGCAACGAGCGTGGTAATGGTAGTCGACGCCATCTTCCCAGGCTGGTGAGTACGTACCGCACGCACCTCCACGTTCTCTTAGCGGTAACTTCCTTTCTCCAGACTCGTCCCTATCTCTCGCGTCAGCGTGCACCAAAGTACTGCTCGTGTACGCAACAGGATGGGCGGCCGGTGGGATGTACCGGAGGCGCGTCCTATACGGTAGGGGTAGCACCGGAATTTTCTGATAACTTTCTGAGGCTCCTCAAGTTGAGAAGTCGCGTGCTGAGGTAGTGGTCCCAGTGACACGTTTTGGCCAGAATGTTTCTGGTTGGACGGGCTTCTCCACTGAGAAACTGCCCAATATGGATTTATATGCTAATCTAGGCAGTGGGGGCTGCTCATCGTGTTACATTCCTATGGCACCCCGAGATAGTGACCGAAAGGTCGTCAACGTTGATGTTATCAATCGTCTACGAGAGGTTGGGAGCACTCAGCAGTAGGACGGGTGGGATCACGTTGTGTCCGTGCCGCGCGACTCCCTTGCATTGTAACTCGGACACCAGCTTGTGTCATTCACCAATCACGCAGTGCGTCGTTGCCGTAGTCGTCTCATTCTACCGCAACGTGTTTCGCTCCGAAGTCCCATGAGGGTCAACCGTTCACTTTTCATACATTCATTTTTTGGTGCCTCCCAGTAAAGAGCGTCATAAAATATCAGCCACAGCCCTATCGTGTGTAGCAAGCGTCAGCTAAGCCAACAGCCGACTCGAGAGAAAAGTTGAAACCTAAGCCCGATGCACAGTCGCACGGGCACGTCTATATCTCGACGAATCCTTGAAATTATACACATGAAATTAAAATAAGAATCAGACGACGAACTCGTGAATCAGTGATCAACGTTTGAGCAGCCAAAAGTACAACCGCGAACCAAACATGGCGCTTCAGATGTCATCCTCCGGTAGCTGCTATTGCACCACCGCTTGCTCGTCTACAAAACGTGCGATCGCATCCGTATGTATCGTAGCCCGCAAGTACGTGGTCGTCTACCAGCTGTTGATTTCTCATGATTTAGCGCAGGGCTCCCTTCGAAAACAGTGGCCCTTCATTTATTTTAACAATGTTGAGCAGGGCTAACTTCTTCGGCCTTTCTGGCGCCGAAGACGTCCAACGCTTCCTCGAGGGACTCGATCAAGTAAACGGTGAGCGTAACCCTCGCAGGGAGCCGCAAGGGGCGGTGGTATCAGGCTTGAATGCTCCTCTCTTCTTTAACTCGAAAAAACAAAGTGTTTTTGTTTTTTTTCCGTGTGCCGGCGTGCCATCTTTCTTCGTACCCGCAGGGAGAGTCGTTAGATAGAGTGTAGACTGTCTTGCTATATATACTCGTGACTGGAATTTCTTCGGTTAAATACTCGAAGCAGTCCCGGACTCACCCCAAAGGTACTGGGTGACACGTTTTGGCTCTCATCACTTTCTGGCCAGTTAACGCCCTCAAGCGACCAACCACCGGTTTTTATGTGATACTGTCACGACAGCAGTACGAGTAGTATATTTGTTGTAGGATTATGACAACGCATATAAGTACGTTTCGGGTGTATGAGATATTGAGCTCCTCATGTAAGGGGATAAACGATACTAGACATTGTCGGATAGCTAAGATTATAATAATGATAATAACCACCACCCCTACAAGGCGTTGTGTCCTTCCTCCCCGCTGCCCCTAATGCTGGCCAGCCTCTGCCTCTTACCGTAAACCTCACCCAGTGTGCACCCTCTTCCGTCGGTGTGGATTATTGCGCGAGGAGAGAGCTGGCACCGCTCTGTAATAAAGTTACTGTGTACAAACGGGGCTTGGTCACGGTGGGCTGGTGCCCGCCGCTGCTCCGCGCGTGTGTCCGTACTCGTCGAGGGTGTTGGTAAATCGAATCCGAAAATACGACAACAGTAGTACTGCCAAAGGAGAGAATTCTGAAACTCCAATGCTTCAGGTAGGTTAAGCTGAAGCAAAGAACGCAAATACCTTTCACCCCGCTGCCTACACCTTCACACCCTACAGAGCTCGTACTACTGGTTTTAAGTGCATATAATCACGAGTATACATTATCCAGTAAACAGTATGCCCGCGACCGTCTCCGGGTGCGCCTGCGATGGTCGAGATGGGTAGGTGAGCCATAATACAATTATATAGCATGGTATATGCTCCGCGCATGTCTGTATTAGTCGAGGATGCTGGTAAATCGAGGCCAAACATATGGCAGTACCACTTAGGAGGGCATTGCGAAACCTCCATGATTCAGACAGGTTGGGTGAAAACACAGAACACAAATAGTTTACACCGCGCCACCCTGAACTCTCAGATTCTTCATAACTTGTACATCTGCTTCAAATATACCTGGTATATAATTACGTGTATACGTATACCAGTATATATATATATACCGGCGGCCGGCTCCGGATGCGCCTGCTATGGTCGAGCGAGATAGGTGGGTCGTCACATCAGTAGTAGTGACAAAATGCTGCCAGAGAGGCAGTAGGCAAGCCGAAGTCAATAACGAGAGGCAGACATTATGTATAAAAGGAGTGAGTAAAGCACGTGCCATCCGCCGGCTTCGCATGCGAGCTGCTCTCGTGATGGTCGAGAGATATGCTGGTAGAGGCGCCAATGAAGAACACCATTCGCCAAACTTATGCGTAGTACTTACAAAAGGACAAACATAATCCCTTTGCCAAAACAAAATGAACCATCCGGGATTATAACTCGACAGCCTTGATCGAAGCGCATCTACACTGCCCGTTGAGATATATGTTGTTGGCGTCCTCGGCCGGCCTCACAGCTGCCGTATCTCAAGTTTTTGCACTGAAACATAGATAATGTGGTACGCACGCCGGTTTATCCGAGTTCGTAATCCTACTGTAGTAATTAGGTAAGTAATGTCCTCTGAGAAGTTCGGCAATTATATCGTGTCCCTCTTTCGTCAAAATCAGTTAATCCCCGCTAGCATCGGACCAGGTCATCACTGCATATCACGATCACCCTTAAGACGTACTGTATGAAACATATTCCTCAACAAGCACTCACACGTGTACGCGTTTTCTTGTACGCCTGGCGAATCGAATTCCTCCCAGAGTTCGGAGTGGTGTACCACGAAGCCTGGGAACGGCACGCATCTATTTCACCTCCCTGGTGTACGCAATCGTCTCTCATATTTCACGGAGATGCCCAATCTGGTTACGTGACAACTACTGCTGTGACACGCAAACCTGAGGCCCAATGTACCCCGCTTCCCCGCCCTTGACATACCAGCTATGGACTTCGATGTGCTCGTTTCTGGTCATCTCAGCCGTCTGGGAACGAAAGAAGACGTTCAGATCAAGGTCGACTTCTTCGCCGATGTCCTTGCGGGTGCCCAGTTAGGCCTTGCATCCATCTCTATTGTCGACGTCGCAGCCGGCATCGGCCTCTTTGACCCGACCAACCCTAATGCGGGCAACTCTTGGTGCGTGTGTTCTACCTATAGCATTATAGTTATATACAACAGTTACACTGCCGTGTGCCATCGTATTCGTGCTCGTTGCAAAAAAGACGAACGCATGTTTGCGGCGCATTTACGGCAACACAGTAGACGGAGCGTCTAGGTGCGTGTAGATCACTACTGAACTATCAAAAGTTGGACGACCGCAACATACAGCATGGTTGCGATGGCGGAACGGATATGCCACGCGTTTCCGCCCTCCCAAAATTGCGTCGATTGCCCTTCTGTTGGTGCGTTCCACGAATCTTCCCAGGCTGCTCCTCAACGAGAGGTTTGTCCGCGCGCTCGACATATGCCACGACTACGTCTTGGACTCCTCGGCTCGGGAACGGGACTGGCGCGCTGAGCTCGCGGGGGTCGAAGTTACGCTCCTCTCTCACGTGCGTCCATATATGCTGTGCCAACAGCTGTATTTCAAGCCTTTATGGCGTAATAAGTTCGTGGACAGGAAGTAGAACGCACACCGCACACCCGTAGAAAAACGTTCTACACCCGCAGGTGCCAACTCGGATGTACTTGCTGCCCCAGCGGTGTGTGTATAGACGTGCTATACACGTTGGTTTGTCTAAAAACGATCCTGGCTTCGGACAAAGGTGTATTTGAGACACGCGATCGTACGTATGATTTCATGTTTCGTACGCCAAAGGACAACACGCCACCATCGGTTCTAAAACGCATGCATGCATGCGCATTGATGAAGTACCCGCTCTTGATCAAGCACCGAAGCTGTCTGCGCCGTGCTTTCCAGTTGGGCACTTGTTGTATTACAGTATTAACCTACTGCAGTATATACCATGCTGCTGAGCGCCGACCGGCAAAAACGGCAGTGTCCTTCGAGCTACGTATAGTATTTGGTAATTTATTCCTAAACATGCCTCCAGCACAGTATTGGAAACCCTTACCACCCTTTAATCCCTGTGGGCCGCACATGTTTCCGCCCCTCCCCGCCACCCCCTCCGCCTTTCTTTGCGTTTCCTTCGCCCCCAATTCGTCCTTCTGGTGCCTGGCTCTTCACAGTGCGTGGCGATGGTGAACTTCGCCGGCGGTGGCTGACGGCAGGAGAGTTCCGCGCGAGGAACGAGTGCCACCGGGTAGTTGATGTGCTCTTTGTTCTATTTCCGCAATCTCTGAGACGGACGATAATGTGCGCAAAGGGGGAGACGAGTATCCTGACCTATTTTGGACCACGCACAAAGGTACCTTCTCTTCTTATGTTCTGCAGCGCCTTTGTAGATACGTATACACTACATGCGATACCGTTTGTAGGCGATGGTACTGCCGTTGGGCTATGCCCGCCGCACGCCGCGGTGGAACCAACGTTGTACTATTCATATATCCAACCGGGATGCACTCAACACGACAATTTTATGGAAGTGCGATGAGCTTCAGCTAATATTTGGCCAGCCCGGCGGACGATCACAAGAGGCAAACGAAGTGCACAAGCGATTAGCTATTCCGTGTGCAGGCGTAGCATGCCGTGTGCAGGTACACCACGGCAGTGGAACCAGTGTATCATGCTAATACGTGGCGATCTGCACTGCGAAGGTTTCCCCTTCGGGCAAGTTTTTAGCTTCAGGGGACGGAACGTGCGTGCGTCCCGGATATGCACAATAATAGCAATATGGCCGAGCACTGTCGAGGGCAGCCAGTGATTTTCGAGTCGACCTACACTGGGGTACGTAGAGAGCAAGAGGCGGTATAGAGACGCGTGCTACGATGAGGGAAGAAGGGGCATTTTTAACCAATACGTTTCTGGCTGGCTTTTTTAGTAGCTTGATAGGCTCCAACTTCGACTGAGGAATGACCCACAGTATCGCTGGAACTTCATTTGTGTGTTTTGTTTTCACCATTTTTCGAGCATGGCCCCCAGAGCATACTGGCGTTTTTCATATCTCGGGTTACGCTTTACTCGTAGGTTTTCTCAGAGTCAGGGTTTGGGTGGGGTATGGAGATCCTCCAGGGAGGAACCTTAAAAAGGGATAGCTGCCCCGGTGCACCCCTACGGTAATGCAGCATGCATCTAGAGACGGGCGTGACAGTGACCATCGTCCGTGGCGTAAAAAGCTTTCACATGCCACCATTGTTAGTTCGAAGTACAGGTACGAGGTTATTTTCACCTCTTGTGGCTATCGTACAAAAGATGGTGTGTTGGTTATATAGCATAGACCAGTGGACTATGCTATTACTTAGTCACGTGACTGAGTAGGCCGGTGGTCTATGCTAAATAACTAACAAAATATATAATTTCGGGTTCATTGATTCTCACCATGCTGCATTGATCTCCGGGGCACTCCCCTCGCCACGTTTTCCGGCATATACCAAAAAGATGGGGAATGAAGGCATGACGTAGAGTAGAAGAGTCGACGCGGTCTGTACTGTAGTAACGTGTCGATTGACCCACCGTTGGCAAGCTCAGGCCCAATAATCCCGCGACATGTTATATTTACACGGGGTTGAAGACTCAATGATGAGGGTGTGGCATTCCACAGTGTGCCAGGCTAACAACGCAGCAGTATCACGAACAGTTCAGAAGTCGTCTGTGCAGAGGGGGTTCTTCAGGACTAGAACGGGGAACGTAGAGCACCAAGGGGGTGTTTACATCAACAGCATACATGTCTCTATCTGGGTTAATCTCCATGCGTTCATGCCCCGTTGCTACTTCGAATAGGGTATAGCAAGGTACTTGATGGTATTGGAACATACACAGAACAGTCGTGAATTGCAATTGGCATCATAGAGCTCGGGCTCCAGTAGGGCAGTGGCTACTGCTTCTTCTGTAGCCCATGCCACACCGTGAAGGGGTGATTGGCACCCATAGTAAGATGCAACGGATGTTTACGTATGCTATACGAAGTATATAATAGAGAATGGGTGGGGATATCTGCCACGGCTGCAGAGCCTCATTGTCGTGGCGCGAGGAGTATACTCAGTCCATTCATTCAGAAAGGAAAATAAACGTTTTTGCGGCGGAGTCATCAGGCTGTTTTTTTCTTGAAAACATATATTTCTTGTCAGATCGTCACGTACAGTAAATCTGCACAGAGACATGGAAAGGTCATCGGTCCCCACTGCATGATCTACATGTTTCAGGGCAGACATATTCCTGATCTACAGAGCAGTACGAGTATACGTACATATGATCCATAGCCCATGTTGCCGGGTGTGAGTCAAAAGGAATCTGCATGATGGGCATGTTTGACGCATGCTACGGTAGAGGTGTATCATGTTTTTTTTCTGAGCTTCTCACTTAAGGAGCGTCGTACCTCACCGAAAAAAATGATTTTTGAGGAAAATAAAAGTGCTTCCGGATGAGAAATCTCATGACCGAAGTATAGTCTGAAACATTAGTCGTCACAAGAATGAAAAAACGACGAATTTGAGTTAAGGAGCCCGATCGTTCAGAAAACGATTCAGCCAAAAAGTGCTACCTCTACCGTAGCACGCGTCGTTTCCTGGATTCATGTGTTACAGTGTATACAAACTCTGCACAGCACCTAACGGCAGAATGAACTTAAGCAGTGCTGCGTGTAGACGATCTACAGTGTATACGTGACGTTGTAGAAAATTTTCAGCTGTGAGGGGGATCAACTGAGTTGTTCATACATATCTTAGTACTCCAATTTGGAAGCGAGATCTGTCTTTGCAGAATTAAAAATAATTTCCCGCACTTTTTGTTGTTGTGACTTTGACAAGAAGGGGACGAGCAAAGTCTTAGAAAATACCCCAGCTGTCTGTAAGTTCCGCCGATTGAGTGGTTAGCACCCAGCTTTGCACGCTGTGTGGTCTATACGTGGGGCAATTGAGCGGATGCAGCGGGACATACTCAGAAGTGCATATCCAACGGGGTGTACGGGCCGTAAAATGAGAAAGACTTGAATTTTCCAGCAATGTTGCTTGTGGTCGTTTTTTTCCAGTGGCAACAAAACAAATACCCTGGTATGAAAAGAGCCGGCTATCAAGAACTCTGTATTTTCAGCTGTAAAAGAGGCCGGGAAATGTACAACTAGCCCATCAACACACCTGCCGCGGCTTTCATGGAAATGTACAACTAGCCATCAACACACCTACACTGGGGTACGTTTGTCGCAACTCCGGTCTGGACTGATCCCTCGTGGTCGAAGCACGGGGGTTAGACATGGCACCAATGCTTGGGTCTCCGAGCTGCTGCACATCTGCTACCCGTTCGTCCCAGCTACGCTCTCCAAAGTTAATAGGGCTTGAGCCAGCATCTCCGCCCAACGAAACCAGGGTTGCGAGGCACCTCATGACCCACGGGGTCATTGTAACGTTGGCCGTTTTCAATTTCGATGCTTGCATCGCTGGTGGTACCAATCGCCCCGTACTCGTTTGTACCAGAATTGATCGGAATCGCGGCGCGTCGGTTTTCATCTACATGAGTCAAAGGCTGACACCTCGCTACTGGAGGCTTCTATTTCGCTTCGGTGGCTTGAGCCCGTCTCGCGAGGTCAAAGGGACCACTTGAGAGGCTGCAACGTTTCATGGGGTGCCTTGTCGGGGGAGAACGGGCTGGTGTTCGAAGTCGATCCTTGGTCTGCTTTGTTGAGATCCTGCAGTACAGCTCAATATTCAGCGCCGTCCGCCCTTCCCGATAAAACCATCCTTCAGCGGATCCATAACGACACGCTCAAGCCTCACAAGATCATGAACTCCAGATCGAGCCAACGGCAGCAGCAGCTACTGGCGCTTTCTAGGCCGATGGCATCGGCGGTCATAATTGCTAGCGCTCGCCACTACGCTTGTCTCTGGACAAAGCCAACTCCTCTGCGAGGGCGAGCTAGGGAAAGCGGACTGGGCGTGCGACTCAGTCTCGCCCATCCCCCCCGAGGTGTTCGAGGAGGTTTTGCCTCTACAAGACAACGCCGGCCCTGCCAACCCCGCAAGGTATAAGCAGGTCGCAGGCGAGTCAGCATTCGACGAGAACACCGGCATGAGGAACGACACCTCGGCTGTGTTAGTGGTGGCGGGGGGGCTATCCTTCTGCATGCTGGCGGAGAGCAACGGCGAGGCTGTGCTTTTCGACGCTCCCGAACGTTTGTACCAATACAGATTGCAATAGTCTTCTAAGCAGTAGAGCGTGAGTTTACGTACTGGTACAGTTAGTGCAATAAGATTCGATCGTGATTTGTACAACAACCAGCAAAAACACAAACATTGTGAGCGTTTTTGCTCATGCTGTACCAGGTACAATACCACCTTGGTGTACACCTGGTACGTACGAGTAGTGAGCACAGATCGTTGAGTCTTTCGAATAATCGCTCTGTGCTAGCGTTGAATGTTTTGGGGACCGGCATACTATAGTCAAATGAAACATCCCGTCGCGCCCATACAGTAGTGTGGCCTCCGTCGATAGCTCCATGAATTCCGGCCTCCGTGGTACTGTAAATGGCCGCAGCAAGAGACGAACTGGTTGTAATGAGACGAACTGCGTGTCTAGCATTCGACACAAACGTATACTGTAGAGAAAATTGCTATCAGGGGTCCGCATCAAAGTTGGGCCTCTTTTTTCCCTGGAATTGTATTTGAGATCTTTTGTTTTTCGGTGGCAACCATAAAATACCGGAGAGATAAAGAACCATATTTCCAGCACGTCCACAAGCCAAGCACAGCCGCTGGTATGGGCCTGCCGGGCTTGCCATGACCGTACTGACATAGAGGTGCTAGCGAGACCACTCCCGGCTCCACCGACCTCTTGTGGCGGAAGAAAAGTGCTTCGATCTGATAAAATCTGCGAATCGTCTGTCCCAGCTGCGTTCTCCAGGAAACGTTTCAGCACCGCCGGCCGACGCCGGGCGCAGCTAAACGTTGGTTGCTACTCACACCAAGACCCACGGGTACCTTTGTCCGTGTTTGCTGTTGTGTTTCGAGGCGTTCATCGAGGAAGGTGTGTAGTGAGTTGTACTCGTTCCTGCCAGAAGCGAGTGGAATCGCGGCATAGTTACCTGGGGGTTGCATAGTCATCGTTACAAGCAGGGGAGCGTTGCGTCCACGCCGTGGAAGCCCAGAGAAAGCATAAACCACCTCCTCCTCCCGTTTCTCTTCCCCGCCCCCCTGTCCCTCCTGCCCCCGGTCATTGCAGGGACAGACGAGAAAGGAGTGTGCTTCCGGTCCGCCAGCGCAAGTACCAACGCCAGCGAGGACCATGCCGTCTTCTGGCACATTAAGCACCACAAGCGGAACGGGTGTCACCACCGACGGTGGCAGCGGTAGTGATGGCGAAGGCGGCGGCGGCGACGGAGGCGGCGTTGGTGCTGCGCAACACCCCGGGAGGTGTACGCCCCACCCACTCCAACAGGAAACGTACACCCTTCCGCAGCGGCGGTGGCTGCACGCAACGATAACAGCGGCGTCAGCAACAGCAGTAGCAACGGAAGGGACTACAGCCGGACCCATGTTTTGGCGTACTTTTTTCGACGAAGTTACAACGTATCGTCAAGGCGGAAGCGTTGACAATGGCAAAAGCGGTGGCGGTAGTGATGGTGGTGGCGGTGATGGGGTCGCTGTCGGTGGTAGTAGCGGCTGCGTCGACGCTACTGGAGGAGGCCTGTCCAAGATGACTGTGGGGAAGTGGGCCAAACTCTAAGGGGAGTGCGATGGGCCGCTGCACGCCTCGTAGGGTTTGGCTCATTCCCCCACCTCCGATAGGCCTGTCATGGTATCGTCGTCGCAGCCACCACCATCACCGGCAGCAATCACACCACCGCCACCGCCATGACCACCACTACCGCCATGACCACCACTACCGCCACCGCCTACCACTTCCGCCTCGACCATGCGTCGGACGTTCGTCGAAACACGTGCGTCACGACATCGGCCCGGCTGTAGACCCTTATGTTGCTGCTACCGCCGCCGCTGTCGCCGCGACTGCCGCCACCACTGCTGCAGGAGGGTGTACGTTTCCTACCGGAGGGGTATAGTGTACATCTGCAGATGCTGCGTTATGTAGAGGCACCACCACTGCCGTCGGTGCTCCCGCCGCCCCTGTCACTGCCACTGCTGTTGGTGACATTGTTTCCGCTTGGATTTCTTCTAGCGCTGGCAGACGGCATGGCCCTCACTGACACTGATGCCGGCGAACCGGCGGCACGTCTCGTTTCCGTCCTTCCAGTCAATGAGCGGGGGCGGAAATGAGCGGGGGGCTAAGAAGAGTAAACGTAGGAGGGGGTGGTTTTTGCTGCCCCTTGACCTCACGGAGGTAACGGCGTGGACGGAATGATCCCCGGCTTGGAACGACGACCACCGTGGTACGTGCTTCCGCCTGACATCGGGGCCGGTTCGGAGAAGGATACTTATAGAGGACTTGGAATCGGACATGGATTCGGATCGTGGCTCTTGGACGGCGGGGGTGAATACACCCGGTGGTGGTTTCCCTTGGTCGGTTCGCCAGCCCCAGCGTCAGCGCCAGTGAAGGCCGTGCCTTTTGTCTGGTCTTCAAGCATCACAAGCCGAAATGGGGACACAGCAGCGTCGGCAGCGGTGGCCCTGCATAACGAACCGGCGGAAATATACCCCACCATTTCTGCGGGAAGCGTACACCCTCCTGCAGTGGCGATGGTGGCAGCAGCTGTATTAGTGGCAGTGGTAGCAGCAGTAACAACAGAAGAGACCACAGACGGACAGATGTTTGCCCAACCGTTTCGATGAAATTCGGACTCATTGTCGAGGCGGAAGCAGTAGCAGCGCCAGTAGCAGTCGCGATGGCGAAGGCGATGGCGGTGGTGGTGGTGGTAGTGATCACGGGGACTTGTGGGGCTTGCCGGGGGTGGAGTGCGTGGCGCTGGCGCAGGACCATACGCTGCTGCTGCGAAGGGTTGTCAGCGGAGAACGTCGGGATGACGACGTCGGGGGCGAGACGCAAGTGCTTGTGTGGGGGTCGGGTCGCCAAGGCCAGGTGCTCACGATATGAAAATCAACCCCACCTCCTCTCCCACCCTCTCTAAAAATGGGCGCCGGCGGTAACGGCAGTGACGGAGAAGTCGCAAGAATAAAAATCAACACCGCACCAACCTCGGTAAATCGGTCAGGTTACAGCCGCCGCCACCGGGGGAAAATACACGTCCGGAAAGACAAAACGAACGGCCGAATGACGGATGGACAGGCGAAGCAACCTACCAACCTCGATTAATCCGCCGGCCTACAGTAGAGGCACTGCCAGGTGCGCTCACCGCCGCCGCCCAAGAGCCGCGATCCGAATCCATGTCCGGTTCCAAGTCCTCTCTGAGTACCCGTTTCCATATCCGCCTCGACTCTAAGCGGCAGCATGCGTGTGCTTCCAAGCAGAGAACCGTTTCGTCTACGCCCTTGCCTCACTCAGGCCAAGGGGCAGCGTGGACCGCCTCCTTCTCCCTTTCTTCCTCCTCGCCCCCCTCTCACTCCTTCCCCCGCTCATTGTCGGGAGATACGGGAAAGAGGCACGCCGTCGATCCGCCAACACCGATGCCAACGACAGTGAGGTCCCTACCATCTACTAGCACTTCAAGCACCACAAGTGGAAAAGGGCACCACCACCAACAGCGGCAGCGGCAGGGATGGCTGGGGCGGAAACGGTGGTGGTGGTGGCCCTGTGCAACTCATCCGACAGACGTACGCCATACGCCTCCCGCGGGATGCTTTGTACACCGTCCTGCAGCGGTGGTGGCGGCAGCAACGACAACATCGGCAGCGACAGCGGCAGCAGCAGCAGCAGCAGCAGCAGAAGGGACTACAGCCGAATCGATGTCGTACCGCACCTTTTCGACGAAATTATGACTCATTGTTGAGGCGGAAGCGGTAGCGGTGGCGGTGTCAGTGGCGGGATCGCTGCCGGCGATGGTGGCGCCAGCGTCAACGCTACTGTAGGAGGTCTGCTCAAGATGGGGGTGGGGGAGTGGGCCAAAACCTACGTGGTGAGCAACGGCCCGTAGCACTCTCCATAGTTTTTGGCCCACTTCTCCATCGCCATCTTTGACAGGCTTTCTCCGGTGGCGTCGACACAGTTACAACCACCACCGGCAGCGCCCCCCCCCCCCCCCCCCCCCCCCCCCCCCCCCCCCCCCCCACCACCACCACCGCCATCGCCTTCGCCATCGCGACTGCTACTGGCGCTGCTACTGCTTCCGCCTCGACAATGTGTCCGAATTTCATCGAAACGGTTGGGCAAACATCTGTCCGTCTGTGGTCTCTTCTGTTGTTACTGCTGCTACCACTGCCACTAATACAGCTGCTGCCACCATCGCCACTGCAGGAGGGTGTACGCTTCCCGCAGAAATGGTGGGGTATATTTCCGCCGGTTCGTTATGCAGGGCCACCGCTGCCGACGCTGCTGTGTCCCCATTTCGGCTTGTGATGCTTGAAGACCAGACAAAAGGCACGGCCTTCACTGGCGCTGACGCTGGGGCTGGCGAACCGACCAAGGGAAACCACCACCGGGTGTATTCACCCCCGCCGTCCAAGAGCCACGATCCGAATCCATGTCCGATTCCAAGTCCTCTATAAGTATCCTTCTCCGAACCGGCCCCGATGTCAGGCGGAAGCACGTACCACGGTGGTCGTCGTTCCAAGCCGGGGATCATTCCGTCCACGCCGTTACCTCCGTGAGGTCAAGGGGCAGCAAAAACCACCCCCTCCTACGTTTACTCTTCTTCGCCCCCCGCTCATTTCCGCCCCCGCTCATTGACTGGAAGGACGGAAACGAGACGTGCCGCCGGTTCGCCGGCATCAGTGTCAGTGAGGGCCATGCCGTCTGCCAGCGCTAGAAGAAATCCAAGCGGAAACAATGTCACCAACAGCAGTGGCAGTGACAGGGGCGGCGGGAGCACCGACGGCAGTGGTGGTGCCTCTACATAACGCAGCATCTGCAGATGTACACTATACCCCTCCGGTAGGAATCTTACACCCTCCTGCAGCAGTGGTGGCGGCAGTCGCGGCGACAGCGGCGGCGGTAGCAGCAACATAAGGGTCTACAGCCGGGCCGATGTCGTGACGCACGTGTTTCGACGAACGTCCGACGCATGGTCGAGGCGGAAGTGGTAGGCGGTGGCGGTAGTGGTGGTCATGGCGGTGGCGGTGGTGTGATTGCTGCCGGTGATGGTGGTGGCTGCGACGACGATACCATGACAGGCCTATCGGAGGTGGGGGAATGAGCCAAACCCTACGAGGCGTGCAGCGGCCCATCGCACTCCCCTTAGAGTTTGGCCCACTTCCCCACAGTCATCTTGGACAGGCCTCCTCCAGTAGCGTCGACGCAGCCGTACTACCACCGACAGCGACCCCATCACCGCCACCACCATCGCTACCGCCACCGCTTTTGCCATTGTCAGCGCTTCCGCCTTGACGATACGTTGTAACTTCGTCGAAAAAAGTACGCCAAAACATGGGTCCGGCTGTAGTCCCTTCCGTTGCTACTGCTGTTGCTGACGCCGCTGTTATCGTTGCGTGCAGCCACCGCCGCTGCGGAAGGGTGTACGTTTCCTGTTGGAGTGGGTGGGGCGTATACCTCCCGGGGTGTTGCGCAGCACCAACGCCGCCTCCGTCGCCGCCGCCGCCTTCGCCATCACTACCGCTGCCACCGTCGGTGGTGACACCCGTTCCGTGCTGTTGGTGACATTGTTTCCGCTTGGATTTCTTCTAGCGCTGGCAGACGGCATGGCCCTCACTGACACTGATGCCGGCGAACCGGCGGCACGTCTCGTTTCCGTCCTTCCAGTCAATGAGCGGGGGCGGAAATGAGCGGGGGGCGAAGAAGAGTAAACGTAGGAGGGGGTGGTTTTTGCTGCCCCTTGACCTCACGGAGGTAACGGCGTGGACGGAATGATCCCCGGCTTGGAACGACGACCACCGTGGTACGTGCTTCCGCCTGACATCGGGGCCGGTTCGGAGAAGGATACTTATAGAGGACTTGGAATCGGACATGGATTCGGATCGTGGCTCTTGGACGGCGGGGGTGAATACACCCGGTGGTGGTTTCCCTTGGTCGGTTCGCCAGCCCCAGCGTCAGCGCCAGTGAAGGCCGTGCCTTTTGTCTGGTCTTCAAGCATCACAAGCCGAAATGGGGACACAGCAGCGTCGGCAGCGGTGGCCCTGCATAACGAACCGGCGGAAATATACCCCACCATTTCTGCGGGAAGCGTACACCCTCCTGCAGTGGCGATGGTGGCAGCAGCTGTATTAGTGGCAGTGGTAGCAGCAGTAACAACAGAAGAGACCACAGACGGACAGATGTTTGCCCAACCGTTTCGATGAAATTCGGACACATTGTCGAGGCGGAAGCAGTAGCAGCGCCAGTAGCAGTCGCGATGGCGAAGGCGATGGCGGTGGTGGTGGTGGGGGGGGGGGGGGGGGGGGGGGGGGGGGGGGGGGGGGGGGCGCTGCCGGTGGTGGTTGTAACTGTGTCGACGCCACCGGAGAAAGCCTGTCAAAGATGGCGATGGAGAAGTGGGCCAAAAACTATGGAGAGTGCTACGGGCCGTTGCTCACCACGTAGGTTTTGGCCCACTCCCCCACCCCCATCTTGAGCAGACCTCCTACAGTAGCGTTGACGCTGGCGCCACCATCGCCGGCAGCGATCCCGCCACTGACACCGCCACCGCTACCGCTTCCGCCTCAACAATGAGTCATAATTTCGTCGAAAAGGTGCGGTACGACATCGATTCGGCTGTAGTCCCTTCTGCTGCTGCTGCTGCTGCTGCTGCCGCTGTCGCTGCCGATGTTGTCGTTGCTGCCGCCACCACCGCTGCAGGACGGTGTACAAAGCATCCCGCGGGAGGCGTATGGCGTACGTCTGTCGGATGAGTTGCACAGGGCCACCACCACCACCGTTTCCGCCCCAGCCATCCCTGCCGCTGCCGCTGTTGGTGGTGGTGCCCTTTTCCACTTGTGGTGCTTGAAGTGCTAGTAGATGGTAGGGACCTCACTGTCGTTGGCATCGGTGTTGGCGGATCGACGGCGTGCCTCTTTCCCGTATCTCCCGACAATGAGCGGGGGAAGGAGTGAGAGGGGGGCGAGGAGGAAGAAAGGGAGAAGGAGGCGGTCCACGCTGCCCCTTGGCCTGAGTGAGGCAAGGGCGTAGACGAAACGGTTCTCTGCTTGGAAGCACACGCATGCTGCCGCTTAGAGTCGAGGCGGATATGGAAACGGGTACTCAGAGAGGACTTGGAACCGGACATGGATTCGGATCGCGGCTCTTGGGCGGCGGCGGTGAGCGCACCTGGCAGTGCCTCTACTGTAGGCCGGCGGATTAATCGAGGTTGGTAGGTTGCTTCGCCTGTCCATCCGTCATTCGGCCGTTCGTTTTGTCTTTCCGGACGTGTATTTTCCCCCGGTGGCGGCGGCTGTAACCTGACCGATTTACCGAGGTTGGTGCGGTGTTGATTTTTATTCTTGCGACTTCTCCGTCACTGCCGTTACCGCCGGCGCCCATTTTTAGAGAGGGTGGGAGAGGAGGTGGGGTTGCGGGGACGGGGGCAGGGCGGGGGCGGGGAGGGGCAGAGCGCGGCGCCCTGGGGTAGGGTACTGAAAATACCGGTCAATGAAGCCACAGCCGCGCGGCTTTTTTTGTCGGCGGGATTGAGACGAAGAATTGCTGGAGGGGTTGGATTGTTCGCCGAAGCGCGCTCGGCAGGAAGCGTCTGCTTCCTGGGCAGTTAACGTATTTTGTGTGTGTGTTTTGTTCGGGCTCGTATTTGTTTGTGGCATTTGTGTGGTGTCAATGTTCGTTTGTTCGATTGGAACGAATGGGACAGGACGGGATTGGGAGGAGGGGGGTGCACTCATGCCGTGCATCGCTGTAGTCGTATGACCATCGACCCTCGCATTCCGACAATGCTGCCATGGAGCACGTCGAGCTTGTACCGACCAGGAAGGCACTGCCTACACCAAGTGCAGGGCGCCGTGAAGTGTTCGGCGAGTCGCATGAAGGGTGAGCTGCATCCCACTAAGAATCGCTTGGCGGGGGGACTTACTTGCATACGGTTGACAGCGCCAAAGGAATTGAATTGTTTTCTGGTGTGGCCACTTCCAGAAACAGTAATGAATGGTATACTATGATACGGCCTTGTGGGTGCAACACTATATACTTGATAAACACTACGTGATAAGATAATTCCCTTTGTGCGGTAAGGCTCTTCGCCCCGCACAGATGATCCAACCCGACCGCCAGCCATGATGACCGCCAAAACCAAAGCGTACCCTGGTTGTCTAGCTCACGCAGTAATCGGCGAGTTTTACTGCGCCGTTGCCAACCGACGCAAACCCGACCTATGCATGAATATATAACTCGTTATATATGTGTGTATTCGCGTACGCTTTCGGGTGTTCCAAAGAAACTGTTAGTTATATAGCATAGTGACTGAGTAGGCCAGTGGACTATGCTGTATAACTAACAAAAATATATACTTTGGGGTTCGTCGAATCTCACCTTGCTGTATTGATCTCCGGGGCACTCCCCTCGCCACGGACTAGTGTCCAGGAGCACACTACCATTACCATTCACAATGTCTCCAGCGCGCACGCTCGAAAAGAACAAAGTGTGAAATCGGCGGCGTTTGAACCCCCGACCCACCCTTGGGAAGTATATAGCACTACCAACTGAACCACTGAGTCACATTGTGAATGGTTATGATAGTGTGCTCCTGGACACTAGTCCGTGGCGAGGGGAGTGCCCCGGAGATCAATACAGCAAGGTGAGATTCGACGAACTCCAACATATATATATATATATTGTTACAGCAGTTATATAGCATAGTCCACTGGCCTACTCAGTCGCGTGACTGAGTAGACCAGTGGACGATGCTATCTAACTAACAGAAACAGTGCTCTATGCCACTCGGAATGTTCTGTAACACTGTTCGACGCGATTCGACGATACCGCCATCGTTACTATCACCGTAGACCCACAGCAAGCCCTACCTTTCGATTGGCGCGCCCAAGGACCACCTCAAAGCAAGCGGTCATCTAAGCTCCGCTACCGCTCTGGCAGCGGCTGCTGCCGCCGCCGCCGTTACCGCCGAAGACTGATCACGGCCTGCCCCCTCCCCGATGGTACTTTCGACAACGAAACCGTCGCTGCCGCCGAAGATAAAGCTGCCTGATGTAAGAATGTTGGCTCCCGCTGTGACACACGCAGCCGCGGTGGAAGCATTTACACCACCATCCACCTGGAAACGAGTAGGCCGAAAGTAGGTGGGACGGGGGGAAATAGAGGGGGGGGTGTCCTCGTGTCATGTATGGCCGTAGTCGTATGATCATAGACGGGGGGGGGGCCCCCCGGGTTGTTTGTGGCCGGAGGTTTTTGTTAAAAAAAAAGGGGGGGGGGGGGGGGGGGCGGCTTCTCGTGTGGTGTTTGGGGGGAGGGTGAAGGAAAAGGGAGAGGGGGGGGGGGGGGGTGTACTCATGTCATAGATGGCTGTAAGACGGCGATAGTTATCGCGGGTGTGAAGCCTTTTGGAGCGTATGGGATGGGATGGGGGAAGGAGGGGTGTTGACGGTGGAAGAGGTGCGTTTTTCCGTTAGGAGAGTCCCGCTTGCTGTCAAGTCGCCGGCCGAACTTGTTTTTTTATTTTGATGCTGTCTACCAGTATACCGATATGCACTGCGCTCCTTGTCCTGCATTCTGTTGTGGGCTTTTGCGAAAAACCAGCTCACAGCAAACACAGCGTGTGCAGGGGTGGTGGGAGCAAGGCATGGTGAGGTTGTGGCGCTATGCAGCGGCGGCGACGGCGGTGGTCGTGTATGCTGCATACATTCCCATGTGCCCGTAGGATCTGTACAGGGGCTCTTTTGATAACTCTTTGAGGGAAACCAGTCTACCTACCTGTTGTGCACGTACAGGATAGGGGGGACGTGCGATGTTGCGGGGGGGGGGAGGGGCGGTCCCGCGAAAAAACGTTGACGATGTGCCCCCGAGAACCCCCTCTCCCTCCCTTCAGGCAGTTACTATCAATACACCAGGTGTGTGTACGTCGCATATTGGTACGTCTACTAATAATATTTTAAAAAAAACTGATCATGTGAACCAAATGAGCGAGTAGATTAACAGGTGGGATTGGGACGTGTGAACTCGAGGGTCCCGGGTTCGAGACAGTGTTCACCTCCTGCTCCTTTTTTTTTCGTTAGAGTTGTAGTTCGTCTACTATAGAAATAAACAAACACTTCGACGGGTACTACGAATATTAATTAAAAAACTCATCATGTTAACAAAATCGGCGAGTAGAGCAACAGGTAGGATTGGGACGTGTGAACACGAGGGTCTCGGGTTCGAGACCGTGTTCACTTCCTTCTTCTTCTTTTTTTCGTTAGAGTTGTAGTACGTCTATTATAGAAAAAAATACACTTCTACTATGGAAAGAAAAAAATCTTCATGTGAACAAAATGGGCGAGTAGATCAGCAGGTGGAATTGGGACGTGTGAGCACGAGGGTCCCGGGTTCGAGACCGTGTTCACTTCCTTCTTTTTTTTCGTTAGAGTTGTACATAGTACGTTTACTATATAAATAAAAAATACAGTGTAAACAAATGGGCGAGTAGAGCAACAGGCAGGATTGGGACGTATTACCTCGTGGGTCCCGGGTTCGAGGCCCTGTTTACTACCTTCTTCTTTTGGTTTCGTTAGAGTTTCTCCGCGCGATGACAACGTACCATAGACAGATACAGTTCTGAGAAATTGATGAAAAGTGCAGACAGAATCAACTGTTTAATCAAGGAAGAAAACGGTCGAGGCTATCTTTCGAGAGCCCCTATCACGAGAGACTTGGTCAAAATTAGAGAACTCGCGTTCACTTATTTCGGGGAATGTTTGTGAGTGATCAACGTTGAAGCTCATTAATGCTGTACATTGTTGAGGATGGCAAAAACAGCACTAATAATAATAATGGTAACAGCGATCGATCGATCGGCTGATTTTCGGCGCTCCCGTCCATCGTGCTGTGAGATAGACATCGAGCGCTTCAATCGCAAGAAACTTCCTAGGCCCTCCCCCTACCCCCCCCCCCCCCCCCCCCCCCCCCCCCACCGATGCACGCTCGAAGCCCACAGTGTCGCAAGTTCTGATATAATTGCACATTGTGCACAGCTTAAAAAAAGCATGACTATTCGGGGATATACCTACAGTACAGTAGTACCTGGTATATACGTGGTATATATTAAGTTGGGGTGAGTGATGCGCTTGTGGTGCGTATCATACTCGTACACAATGACGACGTGTATGCGTATTATGTATGTATGTGCCGGCTAATAGACCGTACACAACAATATGCATGTGTGCATGCATGCATGCATACATGTTTGATACAGCAAAACTCCCTGCTGATCCTCGAAGCATATTTTACGACAGAAAATAAAATTAAATGTGCGCGTACTCGGCACATATATATATGTGGGCTGCGAGCGTCTTTTGTCAGCGCGTCATACTTGAACTTGAGGCAGGCGGGGGCACGCGCGGGCACTTGCCGCGGGCGTGTTTTTCCTACCCCCCCCCGTTTGGCCGTGCCGGGGGGTGTACTTCGTTTTCATGCATGGCCGTAGTCGTATGACCATAGACCCTCGCATCCCTACAATGCCGGGACGGAGCATGTCGGGTTTTCACCGACCAGGCAGACATTGCTAGCACCAAGCGCGAAGCGCCGTGAGGTGTTGGGCGAGTCGCATGAAGGGTGAGCTACATCCTACTAAGAACCGCTTGTCAGGCGGACTTGCATATGGATGACAGCTTCAATGAGTTAATTTAATGTCTGGTGTGGCTACTTCCTGAGACAGCAATGGGAGCACATGTATCTGCCTCATGAATGCCTTACCATATCACACTACGTGATACGATCATTCCCCTTGTGCGGAGCAAAGGTTTTCCACCCCGCACAAATGGTCTAACTCGACCACCAGCCTGGGTAACCGCAAGAAAAAACAAGAAAAAAAAACGGTAGTCTAGCTCACGCAGTGAGAGGCATGTTTTACAGCGTCGTCGCCAGGCGAAGCCAACCCAACCCATAAATACATAATGGGGGGGGGGGGGGGGCCGGGGGGGGGGATAAGTATACTCCCTTTGACCATTACCCATTTTTGAGTGTATCCACTCCAGTAAAATGGCGGTCGCATCAGAGGGTCCAAACTAATGGAACCACGCATTCGATCAGAATGTCTCAGAATGAGTATCCCAGAGAGGTCAGTTCTCTTCTTCGATCCCGAAACCTCGTGAGCAGAGTTGGTCCGCACCTCGTGCTGAAAGTACTTGATCCGATGTTAAGGAAGTATGGGTGAGACAACTCTGCACCTGATCAGTGATCAACTACAGACCTACAGAGACAAGGCAACGTAACAATTAAGTATGGGCGGGATCACGGGCCGGCGCAGGAGGCCTCATCCAATCCAATACTTACTTTAAATTATCCACGGTAGGGAGATAGAATGCATTAGTAAAATGGCGATCGCATCAGAGGGTCCAAAATAATGGAACCACGCATTCGATCAGAATGTCTCAGAATGAGTATCCCAGAGAGGTCAGTTCTCTTCTTCGATCCCGACACCTCGTGAGCAGAGTTGGTCCGCACCTCGTGCTGAAAGTACTTGATCCGATGTTAAGGAAGTATGGGTGAGACAACTCTGCACCTGATCAGTGATCAACTACAGACCTACAGAGACAAGGCAACGTAACAATTAAGTATGGGCGGGATCACGGGCCGGCGCAGGAGGCATCATCCAATCCAATACTTAGTTTAACTTATCCACGGTAGGGAGACAGAATGCATTTTTTTAGTAAAATGGCGATCGCATCAGAGGGTCCAAAATAATGGAACCACGCATTCGATCAGAATGTCTCAGGATGAGTATCCCAGAGTGGTCAGTTCTCTTCTTCGCTCCCGAAACCTCGTGAGCAGAGTTGGTCACGAAATTCTTGAGACCATCCCACCCACCCATCCTCTCGTACTACTGTACGTACTGCTGTAGTACCTTCATGGCGATATATATAGCTGATAAATAATATCAAGCGAAAGCATGTGCACGTGATGACGATTCTCATTTTCCTACATCTGGTATGTTGTAGTCGTCACTCGCTTCTGCGGGTATTTATATCTGAGATATGTGCTGAACGTACCGTTATATGTACATAGATGTGCATTTACCGTAGTACCGTACGTACTGCTGCGCCTTCATGGCTATATATACACAGCTATAATTTTATTTTATTTCATTCTCAATTGGTCAAACGGAAGTACATGGTGATGACGACTCTCGCAGTCCTATGTCCGGTATGTTGCTGTGTGTGTGTGTGTGTGTGTGTTCTTCACATTAAACCTTCCTTTCTACCCGTCGACATCCAGCACACCCGGTGTCCGTGCCGATTCATCATCCTAAAAAGGTACCAGTTCTGTGTAGTCGGCACTCGCTTTCTCCAGGTATATACCTGCGATCTGTGCTGTACTTACCATTATATGTACCTTGATGTCCATATATAAATGGCTCTAATTTTGTAGTTTATCTTTTCAAGCGGAAGTATGGCGTGGTGCTTATATCTAAGATGTTGTGGTCGTCACTCTTTTAACGGTTAATTTCTGCACCATCCATATATCTCCATGGGTTTTACAGAACACGCACTCATATCTGAGATGTTGTGGTCGTCACTGTTTTAATAGTATGGTGCTTATAACTGAGATGTTGTGGTCGCCACTCTTTTTAACGATTAATTACTGCACCATCCATATATCTCCATGGCTTGTTTACTGAACGCTGAACACGTACTTATTAGTATCGGCACGCTCTTCCCAGGTGCTACTCAAGTCTTCATAATGTTCAAACCTGCTTAAGAGGAAATTCAGTACCAGGTACTTAATAGTGCAGTACGTATAAATTGCACCCAGCGCCGCCACTGCTTATTTGTAGCGGTACCTATTAATAAGCCTGCACTGGCTGTTAGTTTCTGATGTAGTGTGCTCCCACGTCATCGATCAAGACTTTCAACTGTTTGTGTTCACCTCTCTGGAGCGCGCTAGGTCTTCTCCCAACACCAGCTCGACGAGCTCGTCGTTGGCCGCTTTCGCCCTGGCCCTGTCGCTAGCGGAAATACCCTCCGTCGCCGTTGGGGTTGACGATGCTCCCCCCGATGCGCTCCCACTCTGGACTGCGGCCGGAGGTTGGGTGGAAGTCACTGGGGCCATGGCTGTGGCCGCGTTCTGTCCCTCCCTCGCCGCCTGCCCGCTCGTGGCCGCTGGCGTCGCGCTTCCGCCTGGTAGAACCGCGGTAGGAGCTACGCTCGCTTGTACGATGGGCGGGATCACCACAACCTCGTTGGTCTTCAACAGCGTACCCGCTCTGGAGCACAGCGCTGCCTCCACCAGAGCTCTCGCCCCTTCTTCGCGTTTGAATTCCAGGGCTCCGTCCGCATCCGCTTCTGCAGCTTCCGCTTCTCGCAGAAGTACGGCCTTCTTGGCATGGGCCGTCTGGGCGACAAAGTCCCTTAACAGCTCCGCCGCTTCGTAGCGGTCCACGCCCCCCAGGTGTCTGGGCGGGTTGCTTTGCAGAAACACCCGCTGCAAGTCGATAGCCGGCACCGCGCCAAGCTGTCCGGGGCGCATGCACCCCCCCTAAGTCTGCTTGGGGAAAAGGGATGCATGGGAGGTCTTGTACCGGCGTGTCAGCCGATACGAGGGTGGCCGCTGCTATGTGGGTGGAGCTCGCCATCAAATCTCCGTTTTCCGTATTCCTCCTCTTTCCACTCCGTAGTATATATTTCGAGGCCTTTTTCCCCAAGCAGACTTAGGGGGGGTGCATGCGCCCCGGACAGCTTGGCGCGGCGCCGGCTATCGACTTGCAGCGGGTGTTTCTGCAAAGCAACCCGCCCAGACACCTGGGGGGCGTGGACCGCTACGAAGCGGCGGAGCTGTTAAGGGACTTTGTCCCCCAGACGGCCCATGCCGAGAAGGCCGTACTTCTGTTGCGCTGCGCGCAACATGCAACGCAAGGTGTGTTGCGCGCAGCGATCTATGCGCAAATATACGCCTCAAAACTAAGTAAAACGCCTTTTAATTTATTTCTGGCCTCGTACGGAGAATATAAAAAGTGCCTCAAAAGGAATAAGAGCCTACGGCGAATAGAAAAAGGTGCCTAATTTTTGTTTTCGACCACTGTATCGCGAATAGTACAAAGGGCCTAAAAGGTGTTCAATTACGGCTAATTATTAAGAAAAAAATACCCCCAAAAAAATTATCGCCTCCGGCGAGAAATAAACGCAACAAAAACGTTCGCCTGTGGCGAAAAATGTTGCGCCCCCAAATACGCGTGTTTCGCTGCGCGCAACCAGCCTTGCAGCGGCTGTTGTGCAAAACGGTTATTTTGACCAAATGTTGCGCCAGCGCAACAGCGCAATACCTAATGAGAATGCCCTGTTATACAGTACTGGCCCTCCCACAATAAACCTTAAATCGGGCTCAGGCAGATTGTATTATTCTGGGTGCGCGCGAAAGCTCACTTCCTCATGTTGCACTTTCTAGTTTCGATCCCCGACAAGACATTTTTGCTACAGTAAGTACAATTAATGCAGTACAGGACACCTATTAATAATGAGAAACAGGAAGTCTGGTCCAGGCTGGATTTGTTATTCGATAGGGGGTGCTTTCCACACAAATTTCAAGATAACGACTCCCGAATTTCTTATTTTTCTTCAAACCTTGGCGTGTTTTTATAATTATCCTGTTTCTTATTAGGTGTCCTGTACTGTAGTCACGATGTATTTTTACAGTAAGTAGTACCAGGTAATATTAGTGCGCAACAAGCTTTTTTGTTGTGAACTATATTTATTCTTAGGCTCTGACTACGAGTATAGGCTGAGAGCTTTTATCATTGTTTTCAATTTTTCGCGCTGACTTTCTTCTGAAATACTTTCTTCTGAACGGGCCGGTAATGTATTAAATGAGTGTAGAAATTATCCCATTATCGAATAAGAAATCGAGCCTGGTCCAGCTTGTCCTGTTTCTGATAAATATTCATAGGTGTGTGTATGATACTGCTGTAGTGTACCAATCAGCTGGTACGTATGTACGACAAAAATGCGGGTACCAAATACTCGAAGTAGTCGTACATTGAAAAAACAAATTGAGACACGTATATATGTATACGAACGAAAATAAAGCAATAAACCTGCTTAATTTGGCGAGATAAAGATCAAGATTGAAGATCGAAAGATCGAGATCAAGATTGCCTCTTTTCGCCAAGATTGCCGAAAAAATCAAGATTGCCTTTTATGGGGCAATCTTTTTCAAGAATTGATCGGCACTGTTGCCGGAGGCAATCTCCATCACTGATACATATATACGTGTCTCCATTTGTATTTCCAATGTACGACTACTTCGAATATTTGGTACCCGCATTTTTGTCGTACATACGTACCAGCTGATTGGTACACTACAGCAGCAGTATCATACACACACCCACCTATGATTAATTATCAGAAACAGGACAAGCTGGACCAGGCTCGATTTCTTATTCGATAATGGGATAATTTCTACGCTCATTTAATACATTACCGGCCCGTTCAGAAGAAAGTATTTCAGAAGAAAGTCAGCGCGAAAAATTGAAAAAATTGATGAAAAGCTCTCAGCCTATACTCGTAGTCAGAGCCTAAGAATACATAGAGTTCACAACAAAAAAGCTTGTTGTGCACTAATATTACCTGGTACTACTTACTGTAAAAATACATCGTGACTACAGTACAGGACACCTAATAAGAAACAGGATACTTATAAAAACACGCTAAGGTTTGAAG
Organism: Saccharina japonica; assembly: GCA_008828725.1. NCBI lineage: Eukaryota > Phaeophyceae > Laminariales > Laminariaceae > Saccharina > Saccharina japonica. The sequence goes on from MEHQ01003069.1 coordinate 40,692, forward strand.
AAAATAAGAAATTCGGGAGTCGTTATCTTGAAATTTGTGTGGAAAGCACCCCCTATCGAATAACAAATCCAGCCTGGACCAGACTTCCTGTTTCTCATTATTAATAGGTGTCCTGTACTGTATTAATTGTACTTACCGTAGCAAAAATGTCTTGTCGGGGATCGAAACTAGAAAGTGCAACATGAGGAAGTGAGCTTTCGCGCGCACCCAGAATAATACAATCTGCCTGAGCCCGATTTAAGGTTTATTGTGAGAGGGCCAGTACTGTATAACAGGGCATTTTCATTAGGTATTGCGCTGTTGCGCTGGCGCAACATTTGGTCAAAATAACCGTTTTGCGCAACAGTCGCTGCAAGGCTGGTTGCGCGCAGCGCAAAACGCGTATTTGGGGGCGCAACATTTTTCGCCGCAGGCGAACGTTTTTGTTGCGTTTATTTCTCGCCGGAGGCGAGTTTTTTTTTTTGGGTCTTTTGTTCTTAATAATTAGCCGTAATTGAACACCTTTTAGGCCCTTTGTCCTATTCGCGATACAGTAGTCGAAAACAAACATTAGGCACCTTTTTTCTATTCGCCGTACGAGGCCAGAAATAAATTGAAAGGCGTTTTACTTAGTTTCGAGGCGTATATTTGCGCACAGATCGCTGTGCGCAACACACCTTGCGTAGCATGTTGCGCGCAGCGCAACAGATGCCGAACCACTAATATATAAATGCCCTGCTGTATAACGACTCCCTATTTTCTTATTTTAGTTTTAATCCGAGCCTGCCTTTCTTATTGCGCGTTTTGTCCTGATGTGCCCTGTGCTGTACCCCAAGAAACTTCGTATTTTATACTGGCTTACCACTTCCCATACATAAAACACAACAAGCAAAATCGTTACAGCAAGGAGACATCTATCGACATATATATATACAAGACTTTCCTACGGAGTGGTCATAGTACGGGCGACGCACGAAATACGGGTTCAGAACATCAACATAATGCACAGCAGCAGCAACAACAACAGCAACAGCAACAGCAGCAAAAACGACAGGAGCAGCTAGACTGCTGCATCTTCACCTAAAACCGAGGAGTGCGGACAAAGCGTCTAGACGAAGAAGGGAATTAAAGTAAACAACGTGTACACGCATACACGAATTCTTGATTTGTTTTTTATCATGCTGCCGCCTGCTTGCAAAATACGCCGGTACAGCAGTACCTCCTACATTACTACAACAGTACGTGCTACTGCTGTTTTAGACGTACATCATTGAATATGCCAGCCGCAAATAAAGGTTTTGGCTTTGGGCCCCATTATTTGTTTCGTAGGCAACCAAAATGTACCACGGTGTATATTTTGGTATTGCTATACGAGTAGCCTATAATATAATAGCAACGTGTAGGTTGTGAGTTGTGACTCGTGTCGACTATGTAGGGGTGCGGTCTCCTGAACTGTCTCTTAAAAAAAATCGATCTCTCCCAATCTCTCTCCAATGTCGGAACACATAATTTTTTTCCTGGTCTAGATATAGAGCATACCACGACGAAAGCAACATCTAGCGGGTCCAAATGATAACTTCAAAGCCGCCGTCTGTATGCACTGGCCTTGCCCAACACGAAGCAGGTTGACTGTGGCATGATTTTATGTCGAGAGTCGAGTTCAAAGGTCTGACGTCGTACGAACTGATTTGTAGCAGCGTGTTGATACTCTGTAGTTGAACGAGGAGAAAGCAAATTGCCCGACGTGAACATTTATTTGTTTTTTCGTATTTTGTACCTCTGTTTGTACTGCTGCAAAGTAATTTGATATATATATATATTTTTTGGACTGCTGTAAAAAAAAGGATTACGAGTAAACAATATTCCCCCCCCCGCTGTTCATAAATCGCTGTAGTACACGAAGGAGCAGCGGCAACAGCAACATATGAAAGCAGAAGCAGCAGCAGAAGCAGCAGCAGCGGCAGCAGCAGCAGAAGCAGCAGCAGCGGCAGCAGCAGCAGCAGCAGAGGAGTACACACATACGCACAACTACCGCTGCTACTACTACTTACTGCTGTAGTACTGCTGCTGCTGCTCCCGGTGGTGTGGGTTACCCAGCGCGCGGAATATGGTGCACGTTTAATCTTGTCCCTTTTTTGTGTTTGTGTTTTGTTGTTGTTGAATTGATCTCGAGTTATATTTTTTCACTGCATGTACAGCTAGTACCTGTGGTTTGGATGTACACATATTTTACGTTGTACGTAGGCAAAAGCCTAGCCGTTCGTCGGGGTTGAGAACAAAGCATGCATACGGGTATTTGTAGCTGTTATAGCAGACGACTCCAGCTGGCGTGTGATACGCACGTTCGCCTCACGACCATACTACCGAGTATTGTACTGGGCTGCTGTGGGACCGCGTGTAGACGCAAGGTAGGTGTGAATGGGGGCCAGGGGTTGGTCGTACTACTGGCTGAAGCCTTGCCACGCAAGGATGGACGACCTCGCCAACTGAGGATTGTGGCGGACGTGTTGTGAGGTTGTGGCGTGTGTGTGGCATATAAGTAACCCGTAAAGATGGTACTCTCTACTTGAACTTACTACTGTAAGTCTGCTGCTGCTCCTGCTGCTTCTGCTGTGTGTAGGTTACATACCTACCTCCCAACTTCGAAAGCGGGACAGCTTCGAAAGTGGAACACTTGGCAAAGTTCAATCATAAAATATCTAGTACAACCCAGCAGTGCAAGTAAACCGTAACGATGATAAAACATTGTTTAGTCAAATCGTACAAAACACGATAAATAGTTTTTCACGCGGGGCAATCGCTGTTCATACATCGCTGTAGACGAAGGAGCCAGCAACAGCAACATACGGAACAGCAGCACAGCATCAGCAACAGCAACATACGGCACAGCAGCAGCAGCAGCACAGGAGTACACACATACGCACATCAACTACCGCTGCTACTACTGTAGTACTGCTGCTGCTCCTGCTGCTCCTCCTATGTGTAGGTTACATACCTACCTCCCAAGTTCGAAAGCGGGAAAGCTTCGAAAGTGGAACACTTGGCAAAGTTCAATCATAAAATATCTACTGTAGTACAACACAGCAGTGCAAGTAACCCGTAACGATGATAACAAATTGTTTAGTCAAATCGTACCAAATACGATAAATATTTTTTCACGCGGGGCAATCGCCGTTCATACATCACTGTAGACGAAAGAGCAGCAGCAGCAGCAACATATGCAACAGCAGCAGCAGCAGCACAGGGGTACACACACACGCACATCAACTACCGCTGCTACTACTGTACTGCTGCTGCTCCTTCTTCTCCTGCTGTGTTAAGGTTACATACCTACCTCCCAACTTCGAAAGCGGGACAGCTTCGAAAGTGGAACACTTGGCAAATTTCAATCATACAATATCTACTGTAGTACAACGCAGCAGTGCAGGTAACCCGTAACGATCATAAAAATTGTTTAGAGAAATCGTACAAAATACGATAAATAGTTTTTCACGCGGGGCAATCGCCGTTCATACATCGCTGAAGACGAAGGAGCAGCAGCAATAGCAACCCACGGAACAGCAGCAACAGCAACATATGGAACAGCAGCAGCAGCAGCAGCAGCACAGGAGTACACACATACGCACATCAACTACCGCTGCTACTGTACTGCTGTGTGTAGGTTACATAGCTCCCTCCCAACTTCGAAAGCGGGACAGCTTCGAAAGTGGAACACTTGGCAAAGCTCAATCATAAAATATCTATTAGTAGTACAACACAGCAGTGCAAGTAACCCGTTAAGATGATACGGACCTCTGCGGACCACTCGCTACTTCAAGCACAGATCTATATGTATGTCTATATCTGGTGTCGAAGCACTGGGCGCAAAGCTCAGACTATCAGCTGTTCCTAGATTGCAAATCTGGATGCCCTGACTGCCCAGGAGTCTGATGAGATGTTTTAAGGTCGTTGCATTAGAGGACAGAGCGAGAGAGAGAGAGCGGAGAGAGAGCGGAGTGCTCGAACTCTCGTCCCGCACGAGGCAAGAATTCCGCAATAACGCCTGCGAATATATACGCAACCCTCTACAACTTTTGTAACCGTCGTTGCTGACACGATCCAAACGAACATCAGCCGCCTCGAGAGACCTTTGAATGCTCAACATGTCCGAGGTAGACCGTAGATGTGTGCCGGCGTGCGGTATACCTGGTATACAGTATGGGCCTGCATAAAAGAAAGGGCATTTGGCAAAAAGGGGGATACCCCCCATATATCGTGGCATAAGGGGGGACACTACGAAGCACCGGCGGCGAGGTTCGTCAACACCAATCCAACGGCCCAGCGCATTAACGGTATACTCATAGTCATATATTGACAATCACTGCTGTGACCGATCAGCTCAACAGCTCACTGCGTGGTACTATAAGACTCTCCTCTCTTCTACGCCATGGTACGTACCTGATATACGCGTATACGTATACGGCGGTACCGGGACTACTACATATACGTGTAGTTCGCGTGATCGAAGTATCCCACTCAGCTTGCAAAGATGAGTTTCGATAAAATTCTCGATCTCACAGCTGTGTGTGTGTGTGTGTTTTTTTAATATATACGTACAGTTTTCAAGCAGTACCAAAGTAGTAGTACTACTATCCTGTGGTATGTACATATTTATATACGTATACTCGTATATGTGTTGGTGATTTTTGGGGGCCACAGGGCACAGGGCACCAACCAATGTAATGCATTGATTTGCAGGGCCACACCTTGAAACCACGACTGATTCTGAACCAGATGTGTGGGTCACAGGACCTGCTGTCATATATGGTATACAGGCAGTACTCACGGAATCGTTTGGGATATATACGTACATCACGTATGCTGATATGCTGACCACGTTTGCCTGGGTATGGGCCGTTGATCTTTTTGGCGTTACGTAGACGTCGTCTGTTGGGCGTGCCACAACAACCAGAACATGGAGTGGTCACTTACCCGTGGTATTTTTGACACAGAAAGGGGGATATTTCTCCGCAACGTGACAAAAGGGGGGACGTTACGGGAAAAGGGGGACTTTTCCAAACTTAGTAGATGGAAGGGGGGAAACCCTAGCGTAGGCAAAACGAAAAGGGGGATATTCTCACACTCCCCTTTTGATCGCTCTCGTTCACCCGCTAAACATATGAAAAAAAAAACGCTGTGGGTGGTAGTGAGATGCCATGTGAGTGTGGCAAACACATCAGGTTTTAATTTCAAGTCGATTTGACAGAGTACATGGGCGTACCCGGCGGCGAAAACCGATGTCCCCCTTTTTGTCACGATATAGGGGGGGTGTCCCCCTTTTTGTCAAATGCCCTAAAAGAAACACCTAACCTGAGAGAGCCTTGAAACCTTAACACTATTTTAGCATACAGACGGGATAATACGTACCAGTAGGATTTAGTGAGCACTCGCCGCTGAGCACGATTTCTTATTCCAAAATTCTTCATGTCCTTCCCAACGTGAGCCTTATTTTCTTAGCAGGCTGTTTCTTTTTCGTCAGCCCTATTTTCTTAGCAGGTTGTTTCTTGTTCGGCGGCAAAGGTTTGCCTTTGGCTGATGTGTGTGCATGTCAGTTGGTTTGTGTGGGGTGTAGAGCGTGAGGGTGCGTTTTATAAGGGTTTCCAGTGATATGACAAGGCGTTATTTGGGCGGGATCCAGAATACGAGATTGAAAGATTGAATCAATCGATCTTCGATTCTCGATCTAGATCGGAAGATCGGCTGCGAAAACCACCAATCCAATCTTGAGATTTTCCAAAAGATCGCGATTTTTTCAGGGCAATTCAATTCCGATCTCCATCACCCACACACATCCCAACCACAACCGTAGCGAATGATTTTTTTAATAGCGGCGCATCCAGGGGGCCCCGCAGAATAGTGTTTCGATATCTAAAATGGTCAGAATGGAAAAACAATAGAAGCACTATTGTGGTCGCTGGACGATTGAGCACAAAACGAGTTTTTTCTGATTTTTCCCGAAAACCAATCACTTGGTTTGAAAAGACCCCCCGGAAAAACAAAGAGCACTGTGATCGCTGGACGATTGAGCACAAAACAAGGGGGGGTCTTTAAAACCGAGTGATTGTTTTTTGGAAAAATTCAGATATATATATAATATATATATATAATAGCGCAGCGATCACAGTTGTGCTTCGGTTGTTTTTCCATTCTGATCATTTAAAATAGTTAGGTGTCGAAAAACTATTCTGCGGGCGCCCCTGGCGCATCTGCAAAGAAGAAAAAAAAAAGGAAAATAATTCGATTTTTTTCCAGACGTTTTTTACGCGGGTGGCTGTAGCTTTAAAGATTTTCGATTTTCCCCCCCTTGAGGTGCCCTCAGCAATGCCGCCACCACGAGCGCTATAGTTGGATGCCCAGCTAGTTGGGGTCGTTGTTATCGAGCATCTTTTTCCCAAAAACTCCAATATATTTTCCCAAAAGAACAGGAAAATAAGATAAACAGGATTTATTCGGAAAGTTTGGAATTTTAACATAGGGTAACATATTTGGAAGTCTTCGCATTCCAATATTTGGAAATTATGTTTGGAAATCCTGAAAATTGCGCGAAAACATGATTTGGAAATTTTGGAAAACAGTTGCTCGATAAGAACGACCCTTCCATATTATCCAAAAATAATTTCCAAATACTATTGGAATGCGAAGCCTTATAAATATATCGTGTGCCCGAACTCCGAAAATAATTAATTAACTCTATTTCTGGTACGAAATAATTAAATTGGAATTGCGATCTAATTATTTTATTGTTTTGCCCAGATTGCACCCCCGCACCTGAAAATAAATAATTAAACATGAACACGTTTTTGTTGTGCGGTTTGACTCGTAGAAGCACATACATACTCAAAAACAAATAGTTTGGAACAGCTCGTAACATGCGGTAAATGTGCGGTTTGACGCGTAGAAGCACATATACTCAAACACAAACAGTTTGGAAGAGGTATTATGCCGCCCGGGACATACACACACACGCGGGTTTACGAAATTTTGCCCTCTGTTAAAATTCCGAACTTTCCAAATAAATCCTGTTTCTTGCTTTTCCTGGTTTTTTTTTAAACAATATTGGAAATTTTGGGGAAAAGATGCTCGATAAGAACGACCCTTTTAGTAACCGCATTCAAAATAAAACATCGAGAGCTGTCCATAAGTTATTTCAACTCAGCTCAACTCATCGGGGTGTATGAGATATCAAGCGAAGAGCGCTAGGAATCTTCTTTGTCGCTGCTGAAAGCAAGACAAAACGTGCATCGTACAAAGACTATATTAAATAATCGATCTGGCAGTGTCCCGAATTCCGAGCTTTGAAGTTATAAAGCAAGTGTTTTCATTCCCCTTGCTTCCCAGGTACCTCTTTTCGGAGTGTTATTCGACGCTCGTTCGGTCGCAGGGAGGGCGTTCTCACCCCACAGCAGCAGCAGCAGCAGCAAGCAGCACCAGCAGCCTCAAGCTCATTGGGTTTAAGGATGTTGCCGTTCTCGTCTTTGTTGGCCTCGTCTGGTTTGCTTGTACTTGTGCTCATTGTTACGTGCGGGTAGTCGTATGATACCTCGAGTACTTGCCACGCACCGCTCACGGGGGCACGCCTTTTTACTCTGGTGGTATACATGGCAAGCCCTTGTCATACTCGTCAGAGGCTAGCTCCGTCTGGAGCTGCTCCCTGCACACTGCTCCGAGCTGCGGGCGGGGCTGGCCTCGTGAAAAACGACACGTGAAAACAAACCGACACATACCGACGAACCTCTCATGATACCCCCTGTTCCTTTATTGTTGGTGATCCAGGCGTATGAAACCATACTTGAATCAAGTCAAACCATATGCGACACGAACCGACGGCGAGTCAAAATAAAATAGTGTAACACGAACCGACGGGCGTGCGCCGCCAGTAAAATATCACCTCTCCCCGTAGCGATGAGCGTGGTAAGCATCGTCCCGACGCTCGTCGCTAGGTACCACGCATATATCATTGCGGAGTAATATGTACCATTCTGTCCAGAAATATAATCACCGTTATCATTGAATATGTATGTATAAACGGTTCTTATATTTCTGGACAGAGTGGTATAGACTAATACCAGAACGTTTCCTGGGCCGTTCTCTGAACAGCCCCAAAGGCGGTTACCGTATAAGACGGAAGAAAGCACACCCCGGTGATAACATTTTGACATTTAGAAATATTATCACCGGGTGTGCTGTTGTGGGGGGGTATGCTATATAACGCATCCCCGGTGATGAATACCATGCACGAGAGCCCTGCAGCTAGGAGGTGTGGTAGCGAGGGGGTGTGACAACGAGGGGGTGTGCTAACGGCATTATTGGTTGATAATGAGAGTTAACAGACCCCGGCCATATTCAGGGTACGCGGGAATGAGAGGGTGTGATCATGGCATATGCTTGGACACGGCGGACGTAGGAGACGTGATATCGTTGGTGTCAGTACCGGTAAGCGCGCTGGTTCCAGAGAAAAACGACATTGTCGTCGCCCGAGGCGCGGCAGCAACAGCTACAGATGGGGTCGAAGCCGCAGACGCGTTCGATCCGCTGTGAGGGGGAGCAGTAGTTGCCTCTATGCTGGTGTCCATACTGGTGCGGGTTGACGGTGAATCGTGAATGATATCCATCCACCAGGTAACGTGATAATTGTTGAGTTTGGCACTGTTTTCAGGCGTACATACTTAGGGGGTGTGTTATCTAACGTATCCCCGGTGATAAATTGACAGTAAAAAAACGAAGTGAAATATGTATCACGGGGTGTGCTTATGTGTGGGGGGGTGTTATTTAAGGGGGGTGTGCTTTCTTCCGTGTTATACGGTATGTGTGTAATAAAATGGTAATAAAATGGTGCCTTTCACTATGACAGTGTGGGCGGTTTGCGCCCGTTGCAACACCAGTGGGGTCGATGACACTGTTAAGTAACGTTAAATTACGGCCGCCCACCCACTTAGCAACCCACACACGCGCTCTTCCACCCACCCACACACCACCTAGCCACACACCCGCCACCGTAGCGATTAGCGCGGTAGGCAACGTCACGGAGCTCGTCTCCAGGTACCAAATATGTAGCACTCGGATTACAGAGGAGTCCTATATACTATAGTCTAATACCACAAAGTCCCTATTGATCGGTTATATAAACAGCCTAAAAGGCGGTTATGTGGGTGTACTGCTGTAGTGGTACGCTGCAACCCCAGTAGACTTTAAAACTGTGTTACACGTAATGTTTTATTACGGTCAGCCACCCACCCACCCACCCATCCACCCACACACCCACTCACCCACCAACCCAATAACCCAACAACCCAACACCACTCACCCACCTGCGAACCCACCTGCCAACCCACCCACCCACGCACCATCATACGAACCCATCCATCCACCCGCCTAACCAACCAGGTGATGCTGCACGACACCTGATCATATGCGTTGCTCGTGTACTGCTGCTGTACGTGAAGTGATGTTATATAACAACCAACAGCTTTCATCCCAGTGAGTTTCGAGTGGCTAAGACCCCCCGCGCCCACCTTCGGTTAATGAGGGGTCACGGCGCGCTCGGCGTGGGTTGCCGTTCGGGGCAACCCCCCGCCTTCCCCCCGGGGGCGATAAGGCCCCATCCCCGGTTCGAAAACAAAACCGTGCATCTATCACTCCAACCATCAGTGGAGGAAAACGTTGAACCCCCGGGACGCTACCGCCCCGCGCAACTTGGAAACACCAGCCCAACCGGCCAATCGCTGATTGTCTGGGGCTCGAAAATAAAGCCAGGGCCATCTGGGAACGATAGAGTCCCATCTCGGATCGTAGCCTCTTGCCCGCATCTTCAACTGCAACAACCTGGGGACGAAGAACCAAGTTCACCGTAGTCGACACCGCCCCACATGGCGAGTAAGCCGCAGCCCCACTGTCTCTTCCAGTGGTCGGCTAGGGTCCTCTTGATGTTTCGAAGCACGCGGGGAGGGTAAGATTCCATTCCCGGATAGGAAATTGCTCCATACATTTACAACTGCGAAGACCGGGAATAAAATATGTGATCCCCAGGGTCGGTACCGGCTCGAACGGTGTGAAAACCCCGCCGCCTACTGGCTCCATCACTGAGTGGCTGAAGATCGTGGTGTCAGTGCTCCCCGGGGAGGATAAAGTGCCATCCCCAGATCATGAATCCTTCCATACACCTACAACTCCGACAACACCGTGTGGTAGAAACGTGGACTGAAATATTACGTAACACGGATCAACGTGGAATTGACCCTTCTAAACCCCATTCCACCATGATTGTGCACGCCGCTGTCGAACGCGTTCTTCGTAACCGCGCGGCTATACCATGAGTCGTCAAGGAGAGAGTAGTAGATAATGTACTCGTACCACCACGTTACCAAATATACACAAACCAGTAGACCCAGTACCTGTCGTCAAAGGCCCATCATAAACACCACACAGGAGTAAGCCGTACCTTTCCGTCACGCTCCACCCTCACATATATACGGGCAGTATCTTATCATCAAAGCCCGGGTCGTATCTTAACATCATCGACTACCCCGGGTCGGTGCAGCAGCACACTTCCACCACGAGGCATACTAAATAATGCCTCGATACATAATACGAAACCCCTCAATATATGAAACCCCCAAAGGTATCCGCAGGTCTGTATCAAGCTACCGCATACCACGAACAGCCCCCCTATTCAGTGCGCGATACGATAGGTCCCGAATATATTATCCTCAATTGCCAGGTATAACGGCAAGTCCCAAATTCCACAAATGAATCATTGTCAAGGTGAAAAAGCAACCCCAAATTCCATCCTCCATCGTTGCCAAGGTAAAACGGCAACCCCAAATTCCATCCTCCAGAATTGCCAAAGATGGCAATCCCGATACCAAATATCTCAATCTTGATTCCAGTATAGAGCTCCTAAAATATATCAAGACAGTAACTACGGGAAGGGGAAAACCCAACAAACGTGAGTATGCTGGTAAAACCATTAAAAACAAATCAAAAACACCGTCTCCGCATAGATACTGTACCGCCAGATAACATCGGCCCCCCTGTTGTGTACTCTGTAAGATCACAACAACAGAACATCCCTGATATAAAACATCTCAAATCGAATCATAGCAGCCCCCCTGCTATTAATAGGTGTTCACCCCAGGAGTATGCAAAAGTCAACAACATACATACTGCACCTGAATTTAAAAGTACTATGGATACTAGAAATTTTGGGTCCCCTGTACGTTGTGCATCCTTAACCAATAACGAACGGGTACGGCTCGATTCATCAAGACCATCGGCATACCCTATTGGCGTGTTAACATTACTCGACGCATGAGTGCATCCCAATACTTTCTCCAATTCCCTAAAAATAACTATACTCCGTTCTCATCTCACCCAATACCCCAAAATACCCGAAACAAATAAAATAAATGAAAGAGATCACCACAAATTCATCACAAAGGTACGGTGAAAACGAAGCGCCTCCGTGTGTAAGGGCTTGGTGAGGAAATCAGCATGCTGCAATGCCGACGATACGTGGACAACCTCGAACTCCCCGTTAGCAACACGTTCCCGAAGGAAGTGATGACGGACATCAATGTGCTTGCTGTTTGGAGTGGTCACAGGGTTCTTCGCTAGATGTATCGCCCCCTGATTATCTTCCTTCACCGTGGTACATCCAACATCGCGGTCCGGGAAAATAAAACTCCAGAGATACCGCATGAAAATCGTCTCTCGGAAACCGGTGGCCATCGCCACATACTCTGCCTCTGTAGACGAAAGGGTAATGGATTTCTGCGTCCTAGAGTAGAACGATACACAAGCACCAGCGCACATGACAACTCCACCAGAGACAGACCTCCAGTCATTGGCCTCGTGCGCGTAGTCCGCATCCACGTACAACTCCAGCTGAACTCCATTACTCAGACCCCTCTGAAACGTGATACCGTACGTACTCGTGGATTTGATGTAATAAGGATGTGCAACGCTGCCTGCCAATGCAATAAGGTTGGGGCTGCAGAGTATCTCGCCACCGCCCGAACCGCGTTAAGGATGTCCGGGCGGGTCTGGTTCGCTAGCCACATCAAATGCTCTACCAACGACCGAAAAGGCTCATCAACGTCTGGTTCATCCTTGTCAATCACCTCAAGCTTTAGGTCGACCACCGCAGGAATGCACTTGCCGTGGGTGACACCAAACGTCCCTACGGTGCTTTCAGCGAAAACCTGCTGTGATATCGTCAATGTCCCTGCACCCCAGTCTCGAGAAAATCGGCAACCTGCGTACCACCACAACTCCCCCAGGTTGTTGATAGGAACGAACTGGTTCAGGTTCTCACTAAACTGGTCACACCTACTCTTAAGTCCCATCACAAATATGTCATCCACATGCACTACTACTATGATAGAAATGGCCCCCGCTTCCACCAAACGCATGACACACGCATCAGCCTCACACTGCTCAAAACCAAGACCCCTCATACCACGTACCAAGTGATGGTGCCATTGCCGCGACGCCTGCTTCAAACCATACAAGCTACGACACAACTTGACCACCTTCCCGGACATCGACCCGCACCCCTTGGGCAGGCGCATGTAGACGTCCTCACTTAGCTCTGACTGGACAAACTCCTGCTCGGCATCAAAATGGCATACATCCTATCCCAACTCACACGCGATGGCAGTCAGCAAACGAATACTCCCAACGGATGGGCACGGGGAATAGGTCTCGAAATAGTCAACTCCTGCACGCTGCCCAAAGCCTCTCGCTACCAATCTGGCCTTTGCCCGCACTACTCTGCCAAATTCGTTAACCTTCCAAGAATAGACCCACTTAGCAGAGATCACGTTGATTCCGTTTCGTTGCTACGTGCCTCTACCTTTCTCGTCGATCACAACACCGAACGTCTTCGCGCGGTACAGGCCGTCAAACTCAGTGTCCATGGCGTGAAACCACACGTCTCCGTGTTCATCCTCGCACGCTTCGTGATACCAGTCGGGCGTTACCAACTCACTCGCAGGGCATGAAGGCAAGTCAGGAGCGGGAATGTGCGGCGGAGACTGGTCGGCAATGACCATAGCGATATTCTCCCGAGCAGCTAGCATCAAAACGAAGCCGTGCTGCGTACCAATGCCCCCCTGCTGCCGCGACGCCGACCGCGTCACCGCCGGCGATACCCGCGGTTGCTGCTGCTGCTGCACCGGCACCTCCGACACAGGGGGCGGAGGTGCGGGCGAGGAGTCTGGCGGTGCAACCGTTGCGGGCGGCGCAGGGGGAATGGACACGGGCAAAGACTCCGGCGGTGCAACGGTCGTTGAGGTCGGCTCCTGCTGCTGCGGTACGGACGACGCAGCAAGCAGGGGCGTAGGCGAAGACTCTGGCGTTACACCAGTCGATGGCGTCGACGGCTGGTACCACACCTCGAAGCCCCGCGGCGCTTGCGGTTGCTGAGCTGGGTCACCGACAACCCCCTCCTTGGCCGGCGACGGAGACCCGGCTATCGCGGTCCCTCCATCGAACGGCGCGCGCCGAAAGCCCCACGTCACATCGGTCGAGTAGCTCGCGATGCCGGATGGCGACAACATGATCTTGCTGCAATCCGAGGCGTGGTCGTTGCCGGAGTTCAGGTAGAAGCATCGCTTGCCCTTCGGCTCTGACTTAGCCGCGCGCTTGGCCTTGTGGCGTCCCGGCATCATGAATGGAAGCACCGGGCTCCTGTAAGGCCTCTCGTGGAACTTCTCGAACGAGCACATCATGTCCGGCTTTTCATCCACCGGCGGGGGTTGAGCGCGTCGCACATCCACGTCCATGCTTCCGGCCACGTGCGATCGTAGTTGAGGGCCTTGGCCGGAAGCTCCACACCATCGAGCATGGTCTGGAACTCCAAGAATGCGGCCTGACCTCCTTCGGCAACAAGGCCTAGTTCCGCTCCACCCGCCCGTTGCGCTTCGGACCGTCCACGGACGTGAAGTCGCGGCGGATGTTGTTCTCGGACATCAGTCTTTGGAACTCAGTGGAAGTGAATTCGGTGGCGTTGTCCGTGCGAAGGCATTCAGGCTTCCCGTAGGCATTTACAGCCACCAGGAAAGTGCGAAAACCGAGGGTGACGGTGGCTGCACTCTTGTCCGTCAGAAATACCGGCCAGTCCATGTTGGTGGCGTCGTCGACGATAATCAAACAGTATCGAGCGCCGCCCGATGACGTCGGCATGGGTCCTGCGAGGTCGGCGAACAGGCGCTACATCCGCTTCTCAGCACGGCACGATGATGATTTTTCGATGGCTTTGCGGATCCCCTTCCCCCCCGCGCACCCATCGGAATACCCCAAACGTCCCGTCACCTTGATGCCCATTTGACGAGCAGTCTCACGTAAAACGGCATCGTGGGCGTGGCCAAGAGAACAGTGCAGGTCGTTGACGTCTATCCATCTCTGCCCACCAGGCCTCAGCACTGCAGCAGCAAGTGCGGGGGGGTTCTCGTGTATCGCTACACGAGTGGCCTCGACGTAATTACCGAACTTCTCCTTGCGGAAAAACACGCGCCCGTTAAGCATGTGCGCCCCTTTGTGGTGACGCATGCTACGATACGGGTGCACCATGTTTTTTTCTGAGCTCCTTACTTAAGAAGCGTCATACCACACCAACACAATTATTTTGGAGGATAATAAAAGTGCTGCCGGATGCGAAATCTCATGACCGAAGTATACTCTGAAAGATTATTCGTCACAAAAATGAAAGTCCGACGAATTTGGGTCAAGGAGCCCGATCGTTCAGAAAACGATTCTGCCAGAATGTGCTACCTCTACCGTAGCACGCGTCTGGTCAAGGGTAATTACGTGCTCCTCTTGGATCACGTTGAACGAGCAAAGGTCGAAAGGGACCCCAGGCACATACGCCACATTCCTCAGAGTCACTGCTACGTCCTCAGCACAATCATCACGAGATCGACACAACCGAAAAACTCTACTTACATTCTATTTTCATCGCCTATGGTCAACAACTTGTCATCAAGGGTAGGGGGTCTCTTGTTGTAAAGCAATGCACTATCACCAGTGCAATGGATTGACGCAGCACTATTACCAATCATAATCTTACTCGCAGGCCGTGTTGGCCTCACAAGACCACCACCAACAGAAAGAGCATGCCACTTGCCTATAGACGTCAAATGCGCCACGACGAGGGTGGGCTCGCTGCTGGACGTTGCTTGGCTCTCGATAGTTGAGGAGAGCGGTCCGCCCTCGTAAGCCCTCCCGGCTTCTCCACTTCCCGTATCTGGTTGACCTTGCACTCCGCCGCCCACACCACCCCCGTCCCAGTATGATGCGCCTCCGCCCATACCGCCCCCGTCCCAGTACGGTTCGCCTCTGCCCACACCGCCCCCGCCCCATTTTGGTTCGCCTCCGCCCACACCGCCCCCGCCCCATTGTGGTTCGCCGCCGCCCACACCGCCCTCCGCCCAGTTCGGATTCGCCGCCGCCCATACTGCCCCCGCCCCTATCGGTTGCGGCCATCCGCCGCATTTGCGTCTCCGCCCACACCGCCCCCGCCTCATTTCGGTTCGCCGCCGCCCATCACCGCCCCCGCCCCAGTTCGATTTGCCGCGCACACACCGCCCCCGCCCCAGTTCGATTCGCCGCCGCCCACAGGAAGGACGAGAGTGTCGGCGTTGGCTGGGACGGCTGCACCCTGCCAATGGAAACCAAGGCGTGAGCCGGGCTAGGACCGAGAGAAGAGCCAGTTTAGCAATAGAGAGAAAAAAAATGCAAAAGAAGAAAAAACGGAGGAGGGGACGGGCCTCACGTCGGCTGGCGAGGAAGTCAGCACGTGAGGCTCGTACGAGGCAGAAGGAGGCACTTGTGGCGGGAGCGACCTACAACGTGCGCACCCTGGCTGTAAAGGGGAAGAACGGGTATGGACATGACGAGCGCATCCTGACGAAGGTGCAACAGCTTGGCTGTGACTTCGTCGGTCTGCAGGAAACTCGGCGAGCCGGCAGGACGACATTCCACGCTGCTGGGTATCAAGTTTTTTGTTCAGGTCAGGAAGAAACAGCAGCCAGACAGGGGTTGCATGGGGTTGGTCTGGCAGTCAAGGAGTCTATATGCCGTAAGTCTGTGTATACCCACGATTTCATAGACG
This sequence comes from Saccharina japonica, assembly GCA_008828725.1. Classification (NCBI taxonomy): domain Eukaryota; class Phaeophyceae; order Laminariales; family Laminariaceae; genus Saccharina; species Saccharina japonica. The sequence continues at coordinate 56,821 of MEHQ01003069.1, forward strand.
AACGGCTTATGTCGATGCGTTTCGAGCTGACTGGTAAATACGAGGCAGTTAATTTTGTCGTTGCGTATGCCCCAACAGAGTGTACCAAAGACACCGAGCTGAAACGTGTTTTCTGGAAAAAGCTGGAGGACCTAGTCGAACAGATTCCAACTAGAGAGTGTTTGTTCGTACTGATGGATGCTAATGCACGAACTACGCAGAGACTAGGGTGCGATGATACTGAAAACAGAGTTCTGGGAGCATACGCCCGCGATTTGATCAACGATAATGGCAAACGACTCCTGTCGTTCGCTACCAATTGCAAGCTAGCTCTCACCAACACTTTTTTCAGCACACGCAAGGGCGGAATCTCGCATACTCACAACGGCACCGGCCCGAATGACCGTAAGCGCATTGATTACATCCTAACCTGACAAGTCCACCGGCCTAGAGTACACGATGTTAAAGTTGTCCCTCAACCTCCGCCACCAGCTAAGGCTGATTCAGACCACAACATCGTACACATGAAGGTTCGTCTCTCTGGACATTTTGCATCGAACCGACAAGCACGCAAGACGCCAAAAGGCCGACCGTTTGACCGCAAGGTGTTTATGTCCGACGGAAAATGTCGTGAGCGAGTAGTTGCGAGAGTCGTTTCCACTCTCAACCAACCTTTCCAACCACACAACATCGCTGGTATGGTTACTATGTTCACCTCAACCGTCATCGATGCGGTAGAAGCCGAGGTACCACCCACATCGCACCAGCCACGAAGCGTCGATGGTGTGAGACGGCTGAAGCCTCGGCTGCCTTCAAAATAGCATGGTCCGCGAGGGAAGAGGCGCGACAGCACCTACGCACCCACTCCCGAGATAGTACCGCGTGGAAGACTCTGAGGACCGCGTGTGCGAATCTTCGGGAGGTGGTCGCTGTAGGGGTACATGCGTATTTCGAAGAGTACCTAGCCGAAACCGAGAYACTCCTAGCTGATAACGACCAGCGAGGCTTTTACAAGCACCTGAAGGGTACTGTAGGGTTGGAGGGCAAGAAAGCGCGAAGCGAGCAGTTCATAAGGGACGAGGATGGCACGCTGCTACGGGATAAAGTGCTAATTCGTGAATGGTGGATGAGAGCCTTCCACAAACTCTTGAACACGAAATCACTGAAACTTGATCCCACTATCATCGATCCATTGCCACCACGACCGCTTGAACAATCACTTGGCGATGAGCCATCTGTGGACGAGATGATGGGAGCCGTTAAGACAATGCCGAATTGGAAAGCGGTAGGACCAGACGACCTGCCCGCCGAGCTACTAAAAATCGATCACCCCGATTTCATCCAATGCTTCCACCACATTCTTGTCAATGTTTGGGTAACGGGTGAAGTCCCCCAGCAGTGGAAAGACGCGATCATCAAGGTACTTTACAAAAAGAAGGACCGAACTGATTGCAACAACTACAGAGGGATTTCGCTTGTTGCCCATGCAGGAAAAGTGTTGTTGAAAATCGTCGCATCCCGTATCAGCAACTACTGCGAGGACCGAGGCATCTTCCCTGAGGAACAATGCGGTTTTCGTCCTACACGATCAACAGTCGACATGCTGTTCGTAGTACGACGATTACAAGAACTCGGACGAGAGAGAAAAATCCCTCTGTACATGTGCTTCATCGATCTGCAGAAAGCGTACGACTCTGTCGACCGGGAGCTGCTGTGGCAGGTACTTACACGCGTTGGCATACCAACCAAGATGCTTACAATCATCCGCCAGTTCCACGACGGCATGCGTGCTTGCGTCCGCACAGATGATGGTGAGCACTCTGATTGGTTTAATGTCACGCAGGGGCTACGACAAGGCTGCGTGCTGTCGCCACTGCTGTTCAACGTGTTCTTCGCTGCTGTGATACACGTTGTTCTCGTACGCTTCAGCGAAGACGAAGACATCATGAGGGATTTGGTTCACCTCAAGGAGGATGTAGTGGTTGGAAAAGAGGTACCATTGGCATGCGTGCGAAGGGCTGTATGGGGTATGCTGTACGCCGATGATGCAGGAATTGTCTCAAAGTCTGCGGAGAGTCTCGCAAAAATGATGACAGTCATCGTGACTGTCTTCGAAGCAGCAGGCCTCACGGTGTCAGAAAAGAAAACGGAAACGATGATCTTACGAACACGGGACCAGACACCCCCTCCTCCGCCGCTCGTTATCGAAGCAGCTGGTCAGAGGTATAGACAGACGAGCCAGTTCTTGTACCTCGGCGGCATTATCCACGAAAACGCTGACCTCTCACTCGAAATCGAACGACGGATCCGTCTCATGTGGGCGTGCTTCAAACGGTTCGGACCAGAGTTGTACGACATGAAGACGGCTCGACTTAGTCTGAAAATCCGCATGTTGAAGGCCGAGGTGATTGAGACCCTGCTGTACGGATGTATGACGTGGACCCTCGGTGCACAACACTTCGCCAGACTCCGCTCGGCACACCACCAAATCCTCCTGCGTGTCATTGGCTTCCAGCGTCGGCAGCGTGGCGACTATAGGACCCTCTCGTACGCAAAGGCTCTCAAGCAGACACGATGCGAGAGCATCGAAACGACAATCCGTAAACGGCGTCTGTTCTTTGCGGGAGCCGTGGCACGGCAACCCAAGGGGCGACTACCCAGTCGGATTATGTTCGGGACCATGACGGGTGGGGAGGGACGCAGACCGGGCGGACAACCAAAGTCCTGGCAGAAATGCCTTGCTGAAGACCTCAAGGTGTTTCAAGCCTCCAAGGGGTCCACGGCACAGGTCCCGTTGGTGTTTGGAGTAGAGACCGCAGTATGGACCATTGCAGCAACTAAAGTGGGCAAGTGGCACAGGGGGGTCCTCGAAGCGGCTGAACAGTTCATGATCCGGTGGCACAAGGTAGAGGCGGAACTGAGTAGACAGCGCCACGCATCCGTTGCGGGGGGTGCAAAAGGGAATGGGAAGGGGGGGGGCAACAGTCGTACGGAAACCGCGGCTGATGAGAGCAGGAGGGAAACAGCCGACAGGGTAGCAAGGTACCAGGCTGACTAGTAAGTCCCACCTAGACTACCCGTGCCGCGCACCTCTGTAGCCGCTTCGAACGCGGCACTGTTTCTGGTGGTCTTTCTTTCCCTTTGTTTGTTTGTTTGTTTGATTTTTTTTCTTATTTTTCTTTTTTTCATTTTTCTTTTTGCTTGTTGTATTGCCTGTTGTTGCTTCTCAAGGGGGGCACGACAGCGATGCTACAACCCCTCGCATCATTTGCTTCGTTTACTTTGTTTCACTTATTTATGTTACCGTGATCGCTTTTGCCTTTGTTTCTCCGCCTTCCGTATTTGTCCTAGGACTTTCTTTGGTGGCTTAGCTACGCACGTATTCATTTTGATTTTGTCATTCCCCGTTCTCTTTCCGGGACTCTCGTGTGTTACACGAGAACGAAACGGAATTGAGTTGGAAGTGCCACGTACCCGTTGTATGGGTGGCGCCCAAGGGAAGGGAGACGGAGGGTGGGGGGGGTCATAGGGAAACCAGGACGGACGAAAGCAGGAAAGAGACGGCAAACAGAGTAGGTGCCAGACCGACTAGCTGGTAGAACCTGCCTGTACTATGGGCACAAACCTGCCTCGGCTGGCCTTCGGTGTGCTCCGGCTGGCTGTCCTATCCTGTCGTTCTCAGTCTTGCTCTGTTGGCGCTGTTTCGGTCCATTTTATTTTCTTTCATTTCATTTGGTTTTTTATTGGAGGTCGCATCTCCTCTGGGAGAAGCACGACACTTTCTTTCTTTTTTTTGTCATGCTTTTTATTTGGTTGCTTGATTATTGATTTGCTTCAGTATATTTACTTTTTATTATTTTTTCTTTTCGCTTTTTTCTTTTTCTCTTTTTTTCTCTTGCATGCACCTGGATTGCTAGCAGGGTAGGTCTTGCCTGTCGTATATGGCGTTGCATTGTCTGCTCTGCTTACTGCACTGAGTGTAGTATCTCTGGGTCGTAGTTTTGTGACCACAGAACTGGTACCTTTTTAGGATGAAGAATCGGCACGGACACTGGGTGTGCTGGATGTCGACGGGTAGAAAGGAAGGTTTAATGTGAAGAACACACACACACACACACACACCGCCCCCGTCCCATTGCTGTATGCATCCGCCCACACCGCCCCCGTCCAATCCGTCGCCGTGAACTACGAAGCCAATTTGTGCTGAGGCAGAGCTCCAGGTGGTGGTGGGGCACTACTGTAGTGCTCCTGAGGTGCCCGAAGGCCATACGGAGGGGCCGCGACATTGTTTGCACGCATACGGGTGAGCGGGGCAGCACGGCACTGCCTGGCCGTGTGGCCGTAGGCTCCACAAGTACCGCACGCCCCTGCGAAAGCATTCGGCGCTTTGCAAATCCCGGATTTTTGCCCGAGGGCACCACACCGATCGCACTTGTACACTTCCTCCATGGACGCTCCTGGAGGCGGAGGGGGCTCCGACTGATACCACCCACTTCCGGTGTTGCCAACCCAACCAGCGCCCCCCGGCCTCTACTGCTGCTGGCGGTGCTGTGCGGCTGAGGTGGGCGCTGCTGCTGGAAACTATGGCCTCCACCCCCACGCTGCTACTGTTTCGCACCCCCCAACTGTCGCTGCTGCTGCTGCTGCTGCTGCTGCTGCTGCTGGGGCGGCGTGGTGCCATTGTACGGCCGCGGCTGCTGCTGCTGTGGCCCGGCGCCTCCATACTGCCGCCGCTGCTGCTGCTGCTGCTGCTGTTGTCCATACTGCCGCTGCTGCTTCTGCTGCTGCAGTGGCCCGGCGCCTCCATACTGCCGATGCTGCTGCTGCTGCTGCTGCTGCCCAGCGCCTCTAAATCGGCCCTGAACACCCTCACCAACGGCGGAGGCGTGGGGATCCACCAACGGCGCTGCAGCCATTGGCACGACCGCCGCTAACTTCCGCTCCTCCAACTCCTTCGTCTTGCGGTTAGCGTGGGAGGTGCGGACGTTTTCCTCCATCTCCGATCGCGTGATACCGGACCGAAGCAGACTGGTGCGCTGGTCCACGTCGTAAAACTCGGACGGAAGGCGACGTGTGAGTATGAGGGTAACCTCGCGGTCCGATTTATGGATACCCAATGCGAACAACACATTGAGTTTCCCCTCGGCACGGGCGAAGAAGAGCTTGGGGTCCTAATCCCCTTGCATTCCAATATTCTCGAACTCTTTTACAAGCTGATCTCTCTCGGCATCACCCTGCGGCTGATACCAAACCATCACCGCCTTCAACCCTCCCTCCACCGACCCAGCGACATGCATACGTTCCTCAACAGGCTGTCCTTGCATAGCTTCCATGAGAAACTCCCATGCCTTCTCGCATTTCTCGACTCTCTGCTGCCCATGGAGATAGATGGACCGGTTTCGCTCCTCCATTCCTCCTAAACCTCCGGCTATTCGAATGGGGTCGCTCGTGGGCTCGAGGCCAAGCGCCTCGATCAGACCCCGCGCCGACAAAACAGTTTGGAACCTGTGTGACCACAGGTGCAGCTGAATCCGCCCATCAAACTTAGGTGTCCGCATGCTATTTAGCGACGACAAGATGAGCGCCGGGGGGGTCTGGTGACGGTAGCCTGGCTCCCGCACAGGCAGCCCAACACTTGCCTGCTGCATGGGCTGCCCGCTCCGCCCAGCGGTACCCCTCTGAGCCGCTGCCTCGGCGGAGGTCCTCACGTCTCTCCGCTGACAACGCCGCGTCTCGCTCAGCCAACGTCACGTTCCGCTCAGCCAAATTGATCGACACTTCTGCAAGCTGCTGTCGAAGCAGCTCGGCCTCCTCGGTCATAACAACAACCCTTCACCAAGCTCCGGGCCCGGAAACCCACGAGTATCGTGTTTGTGTACGCCGCTGTCGAACGCGTTCTTCGTAACCGCGCGGCTATACCATGAGTCGTCAAGGAGAGAGTAGTAGATAATGTACTCGTACCACCACGTTACCAAATATACACACACAAGTAGACCCAGTACCTGTCGTCAAAGGCCCATCATAAACACCACATAGGAGTGAGCCGTACCTTTCCGTCACGCTCCACCCTCACATATATACGGACAGTATCTTATCATCAAAGCCCGGGTCGTATCTTAACATTATCGACTACCCCGGGTCGGGGCAGAAACACACTTCCACCACGAGGCATACTAAAGAATGCCTCGATACAAAATACGAAACCCCTCAATATATGAAACCCCCAAAGATATCTGCAGGTCTGTATCAAGCTACCGCATACCACGAACACACCACACTCTCCCACACTAAACCTGACATATATCTCGTAGACTATGTCAGGAACACCAATGAGATTCTGCCTCCAGAGTTCACTCCCGATTTCTCGGAATTGGAGTCAGTACACGCAACCCATTGCTCTCATCGTTATTGTCTTACTTTTAGTGGGAGATTTTACAGATTCTTGAACATGGAAAATGCTTTTTTAGGGGAATGATGATCGAACCAGCGACCTTTCCTGCTGAAAGCACCATGTCCTGCCGTCGACGACAATGTGGTAGAAACGGGGATTAAAATGTTACGTAACACAGATCAACGTGGGATTGACCTTTCTAAACTCCAATTCCACCACAACCGGGACGGAAACGGTTATCCCCGGAGACGATACGGCCTGGCACGGTGTGCAAACCCAAACCCCGCTAGTTCATAGCTGATCGGTTGTGTAGTTTTGAGGTACCCCGACCTACTGGCCCCGTCGCTGATTGGCTGAGGTTCGAAGAGCCAGCGCCACCCGGGGATAGTAAGGTGTCATCCCCGCATGATAAACACCTGTATACATTTAATAATCAAACACACAAGGGACGTAAATGGCGACCTCCCGGGTCCACACGACCTCAAACGGTGTGGAACCCCACCCCCGCCGGCCGACAGTTGATTGGCTGGGGCTCAAAAACAAAGCCAGTGCCACCCGGCGGGGGGGAGTATATATGATCCTGTCTCCGGATCCCGTACCTACAACTCCAACAAACGGGCGACAAAAAAAGTATCCCCCCGGGTCGATAAGGCCCTTTACGGCGGGGAAACCCCAGCTCCGGGTACGCCATTGTTGGGCTGAAGTTCGTAAATCAGGCGTTCCTCACTATTTTACCGTGTAGCCTAAGACCATACTGCTGCACCTGCGCAATATTGTCACAGCGACCGTCTCCATGTCCCTTGCACCCAAAATGGGGACGCTACCCGTGTTAACCAACAATACCTGCAAACGCTTAAGTGATCAGCACCCAGAGATGCTCACGAGAAGTGCGTCCGGTTTCTTAGCAGGTGCTAGGAAATACCCCCCGTCTCGAAAGGGGTGCGTGGTCAATGGTCAAATGACTAAGGCAAGCAACAAATGAGTACGCCCCCCCCCCCCCCCGCTGGTCCGTGAAACTCGACCGTGCTCCGTCCCAGTATTGTAGGGATGCGGGGGGGCATGGTAATGCGACTACGGCCATGCATGCCATGAGTATACCCCCCGCGTGCCGTTAGTGTTGTCGTTGGTTTGGTGGCAGTTTGTGCCGTGTGCGCAAACGGTTTCGGTGGAGGCTTGAGTTATACGTGTGTCGAGTCCAGCAATTCTCACTGCGGCTCTTGCTCTAGCGGCTGCTGTGTCTTTCGGGCATTATATTATTGGGGCCTTGAGCTGCGGAAACGGCAACGGCGACAACGCTCTCGTTTTGTCGAAGGCGTTGTGGTATGTCGCTGTCGCGCTTCGGGTGCACCAAGGCCTCTCAGGCTTTCCAAAGCGTCATCGTGGTATGGAAAATCGTCACCCAGACAACCAAACACCCCGAGGCACATTTTCTCCAATGTTCTAGACAAGATTATGTTTCAAAACCCACTACTGTAATGGGATATTTCATGTGTATGTAGCCGCGGACGTACCACGCGATTGGCCTTGCCTTGCCTGACGTTCGGTTATCAAAACGTCGTATGCTCACTGCTGACAGTACCCGTTGCCATGATAAGGTTTTTATCGGTGACCTCACACTCTTGGGGGTGCAGTTGCGCCGAAGGTCGTGAACGCGTCTAGACGTTCCAAGTGATATTGATCTATCAAACGGAGGCTTACTATGCGGAACGTGAATTGCGTATTATCACGAACTAGTGCACGTAGCTCGACAATATCGAGATAGATCATAACTAAATCGCGGTGCTGTGGCTATGACCTACATTTCGCCTCTCAGTGAGCCTTGTATAAAGGTCACAGCGGGCCTCTTGGTTGGGAGGTATCTTGTCTTTGAACTGGTTCCGTTGCCTATCGGACTAATCTCACCTGCCCCAGCTACGAATTTCCATACGAGACTTCAGTAGGTTCGGGCGGGCGAACTTGTGCAAACGCTCTTTTTAGTTTCCCTTCTCTCACGCTGAGTTTTCTGACCCTTCGCAAATTCGGCATACTTACAGATTGCAGGTTTAACGAGCACAACATACCCTACCGTGTTTGCGTCTTTCCTCGGGTGTAGATCCGCCCCGTCTTTAAACCTGATTGTAGCCTGGATACTACTGGCGGGATGCTTGATAGAGAGAAGCTTCTACGACAGCCTTCTGGTATTGACCGGTGGAACATTGGGGGGTTTGGGTTTCGTTCTGGTCTCATACAGAGTCAGCTGCCGCAGATATCCCGCGGGAGAATGAGACGCCCGGATCAACACTGACCGCCGGCATGCATCTGCGCTGTTTTGGGCTTCGCTGCTCCTCTACTCTACCCTATTGTGTTTCATTTTCCAGACTTTCGCCTACGATCATCTCGACGATGGGAGATCCTTTCTCCACAGTTTGGAGTGCGACACCAACACGCACAAGGCGTTCATGGCGTACCCGCTGGTGTGATGGTTGATGTATACCCTGTAGGATCCTTGCATGCTATGCGCTTGTTCTATATCGAAGCCGGGATTACCTGAAGGCTGGTCAAGGTGCCAGCACTGCTGAAGCCGCTATCGCCAGAGAGCTGTGGGCGCCCTACCGCCCCCAAGTGTATTACTACGAAGTCGTGGAATGTTTCCGCCGTGCTTTGCTATCTGGGGCTGTGGTGTTCGTGTAACCTAACTCGGCCGGACAAGTGGCTGCCAGTGTGTTGCTTGCAGTTATGTTTGCCGCTGTGCTCATGGCCCTGGATCATTTTGCGGGCCGTTGGCACGCGTGGATAGCTAGGGATGGTCACGCCGTTGTGATATTGAGCATGTACTTGGCCTTGTTGCAGAAGGTTGACGACTTTACTGACGACCACTCCAGCCAACATGTGTTTGCCTCTGTTCTGGTGGCGCTTAACTGCGGTCTGATTCTAGCCGTCGGTGTCGAGGCTTTTAGAATGTGTTCAGTCGCCGTCTTAGAAATTCGGGAAGCTGTAGCAGCGCACGTTGGCCCCAGCAAAGTGGAACGTTCATCCAGGGCGAGACGTTCCTTTTTGGGTCCCAGCTGCGCGGGTGAAACCCTGCACAGAGATGGCGCCTCCATCCCACGCATGTGACACATACACGGCGCAGCTTTGATTGTTGGCAATAAGTGTTCACGAGTCTGTCGAAGTCAGCACACTGCAAACCAGAGCCATGCACGACAATGGCGACGGACGGAAGTTTCACGTGAAACACGAACGGTAACCTGTGAACGGTGGCACATGTATCGATTGCTAAACGAATCGGTCTCGAGCTGGTTTTAGACGTGAACAGCATCGACTCGGGGTAGTGTTGGTTTTTATGCCGTGTTTGGAGGACGTTGTGTCACTGACTTCGTGTCAAACTGTCAAGCGAGCGGGGGGGCAACCGTCTTAGAAAAACCGTGGTTGATGAACGCAGGAGTAAGACGGCAAACAGGGTAGCAAGGTACCTGACCGAGCATCAATAGTAGAGACAACCTTGCCACTGCCTTGTACTCGTACCGTAATGTGGTTCGAATGCATCGGAGATTAGTTTACTTTGTGGTGCCTTTTGTCATATTTTAGTTTTCCGTGTATTCTTATTTCGTGCTTACCCTCTTAAGAAGGACGTTTTGTTTATCTTGGTGGGTAGCAAGCCTGGTTTGTGGAGCATCCTAGTTCGTTTTGATGTTTATGTGTTTTATAACGTTTGTGTTGTCTGTGGCATCACCTTCGGGGGGCACGACAACCATTCTACCAACGCTGGCGACGAAGTTCGAAACAGGTGGCATCTCCTGCACCTCTTTCGTCTGTAATTTCCACGTACATCTGCTGTTTGTTTCTCTCCTGCAGCATCTCCCCCGGTTCATCTGTCGTCTTAGGGTAAAGTAACCCTGAGCTCACTTCAACACGCATGGCAGGAGGACCCTCCATGTGGACGAGCATAACCGGGAAATCGGTATACACATGGGGTGATGTTTCTCTACAAAAGTAGTCGTAGTCTGACAGCTGTAATAGTGCTGGCAGTGCCCCTTTGTTCCTTTGTTTGTGGGTGGCAGGGACATTGGGAGACTGTTCGATTCTATGCTTCTTCAGCAATGATCGGAGTCACTTTTTTAGACTACGGCTAACATCTTCTATTCTTGGTCGAATAACTGACTGGAATATTGTTGGCGCTTGATTGTAGTGGCGTAGGCTAGTAGGTAAACCTTTGTAAACCATGCAAGTTGTAAGGTAGGCAGAGACATAGCAGACTGCTATAATGTAGTTTGTTTCCCAATTTCTTGTTCAAAAACTGATTGCTGGGGCATTCACATACTATTTGGTAGAGTACGTAAGCCACGGGTTCATATGTGCCAAGCCTACACCCATATTGTCGTCGTTTATACAAGGGCCTGAATATGTTGTTCAATTGTTGCCTACGTTCGGATATCTTCCTTGCAGCGCAACACATTGTTGTCTAGATCTTCGGGTTTACAGAGAATTCAAGTCAGTATCCAGTTTGCTCACGCAAGTAAGCAAGTTCGTTAAGGAGTGATTTAATTCGGTGTCCAATAGCAAATTTGACGATGCCACCGCCATCGAGGAGTAGTGTTAGTGACAGGTACTTCGCTATAGCAGCAGCCAGTAGCCTACCGAGTCGCTGATCGGTAATATAGTCATCTATAAGTCAGAGCACAGGAGTAGCAATATGTATCCACGTACGTACCACAACGAGATATACTTGACAAAGTGATATTGTTTGGTACTCAAAATGCGCGTACGAAGCACGCTCCAAGAACATTCTCCTGGTGATCGTTCGTCAGGTTTCGGCGCAATATCGATAAGTGACATTCACGAGTACGTATCGAGAACGATATCGAGCAAGCACCATCCGTATCGATGCTGGGATCGCTGCTAAGTATCGATACTGGGAACGTGTATGTACCTCGGGGTAGTACAATAGCCCGGGATTAGCCGTAAGGCGTGCGTCTTGCTGAGAACTGAATGATGGTGGCACCACCATCCTCCCACTCTTTCTTTTCTTCCTTCTCCTAATCGGCCAGAGATAGCCATTTCAACACCATCGATATATTTCTTCTGAGCGAAGCTCGCAACCGGACTTGCCTAACAGCAATCCAAGCACTTATCTCTCGACTATCATCATAGTCGGCCACCTTCCATCTTCAACAGCGTCATGGTATTCCCCACGGGCTGTCATTGGACGCCATGTCACTGTCATGGCGCGCCGTGGCATTGCCATCGCGTACCATTGCAGTCGGTATGGCACTCCATAGCATTGCCATGGCAATTGTCTTGGCAGTCCATGGCACGCCATGACACATCATGGCATCGCACGAACTGTCCTCGTGCTTCATGGCGGTTCCATGGAGGTGCCATGGGTGTCCATGGCAATGCCTGGCGTTTAACGGCATGCTATTAAAAACACCATGGTATCTGCCCATGCCATTGCCAAGGAAAAACCCATGTAAACTAAATGGTAACGCCATGATACACTGTGGTGATTTCATGATGGTCCATGGGATTGCCATGGAAACCCATTGAGGTTCATGGCGATGCCATGGCGCGCCATGAGGGTTCATGGCAATGCCATGGAGACTCGGGGAAATATCATGGCGTGCAATGGAGGTTGAAGGTAATGCCATGGAGGTTCAAGGGAATGCCATGGCCGGCGATGAAGGCTCATGGGAATACATGGCATGCCATTCAACAATATAATATTGAAGAGTGTGCATCCAATTATGATGATGCCATGACACCACCATAGCATTGCCAGGTCGTGTTTCCATGACAATGCCATGGCATTCCACAAAAACGTCGAAGAATGTACTGTAGATCCCTATTGATTGTGCTTGGTACTCGATACAGCAGGTATGATGACGGTTACATATATTGGGGAGTTCATATACTTGGTGAGGCTTTATTGAGGTATAAATGAGTGCCTGGTTTCTCCCCCTTGACTTGACTTCCTCGACTCCGCTTCGAGCTCAACCTGCGAGGTCCGATAATATATATATACTTAACTACATGGTTTATGTCTACATGAGGAGCGCTCCAGCTCGCTGACCCTGCCCGTCTGTGCTAGGCCCCGTCATGCGCCCGAGGGCGTATCAACACGCTATAGCGAGTCATTGTCGCTTATGACCTCGGGTTGCTTGGGGCATCAGGCAGTGGTGGCTTCCTTCACGTCGAGATGGATGCCGCGGAGTCTGAAAGATGGAAGACGGTGCAGCTGATGGGAGTTGTCGACAAGCTGTATGCCGAGCGCTTCGTCCTGGTTCAACGCATCGTGCACTATGAAGCTTGGGCTGCGTGTACTGGACGGGTTGCCGTGCTTGCGAACGAGAGGGCTCGTCTCACGGAGGTGGATTTTCGGATCAACTCGGCTCAGCACCAGTTCAAGTGGCGGCAAGAGGTAGTCCACCCGATCCGACCTCAGCAACATCGTGCCGCCTTTGCCAGACGTGAGCCGGCGCTGGTGGAGCCGCTTGCTTCTCGAAGCACGAGCAACGCAGGCGAGCAGCAGCCGGAGCAGCAGCAGCAGGAAGACGAGATGGACGGGGCTGCAGTGGCAGCTCTTCGCGAGCAGATGGAGGAGATGAGGAGAGAGTTAGCAGCAGCGAAGCTGGCAGCCCTTCGGAAGAAAATGATAGCGAAGCTGCGTGCCGCGCCGAATGAGGCCCAGCGCGCTGATTTGCAGAGGACGGCGGCAGAGCAGAGGAGAACAACAGCAGTTGGGACGACAGTGCGGCAACAAGGGCAGGAGGCCCACGTAAGCAACGTTGGCCACTGCTGGAAACCATACCCTCTCTACGTCCACCCCCGAATTTGATGAGGAAGCGACGAGAGGAGAAAAAGGAGAAGATATGGGTGACGAGGACAGAGAATAACAAGCTGAGGAGCTTAGTGGAGTGCAGACCTCTCGGAGCGGTAGCAGTGCGCAGGATGGGCAGGAGGCCTTGCCGCAGCCGCTTCCGATTGAGAGAAGCCCCTTTGAGCCGGTTTTTTGGGTGAGCCCGGGCGCGCTAGTAGAGCAGGTGGCTCTATCTGCGCGCTACGTTGAAACCCACCCTGCGGTGACGAGAGAGATACCGCCGCACGCGGAAGAGAAAGAGGTCGGAGAGATGGTTTTATGTACGAGTGGCAGGGGGTTTCTGGCGGAGGAGCATAGAGTAGGAGATGGAGAGGACGGCGTTGGGATGGGCAAGGAGCAGGAGTATCAGCCGTTGCCACCGCCGCTGCCGCCACCGCCGCCTCTACCACCGCCTCCGCCACCGCCCGCGGAAGGCACGCGTGCAGACCTCGAGGCGGAGCAGCACGCCCTGGTAGTGGCGAGCCGCTTGATACTGGAACACGGAGCCCTGTTATAATTCGAGCAACGGAAAGAGGAGGAAGAGGAGGAGAAGGAAGAGGAGGAGCAGCAGCAGCAGCAGCAGCAGCAGCAGCAGCAGCAGCAGCAGCAGCAGAGGAGCAAGGACGGGTGGGGCGGCGGCAAGCAACACCACCTACAGCAAGGTTGTGTTTGGACCAGCATGGAAGCTGGGCCGAGGTAGCGCCTGGGCGGTGGGCTCATCCCCCCGTTCAGCCCTGATTGAGGTATACGCTTGGTTTGCGCTGCTTGATTGATTGTTTGTTTTTCTTGTTTTAGATGATACGTACGAAGATGCCGCTACTGCTGTTCAGGTATATTAATAGGTGTGTCGTAGGTTAGGCTTGTTTGGACCACCTACTATTTATACTGAATACGAGTAGTGGGTTCTGGTATCTTGCGTTTTGTACGCAGCGGTTTGTGTGCTCTTCCTCCCTCCCTCCCTCCCTCCCTCCCTCCGTAGCGAATCAGTTATAGGTACGAGATTTTTCTGATCATTTATTTATGTAGCACGCATGCTATGTAAGTACTTAAAGCAGGAGGAGTATAAGCGGGGTATAGGTGCTTTAACCACGTAATCATAGCAGCTTCTGTGCTCTTTGTTGGCGATGTGGAATATGCTCATGCACCCGTCTGACAACGGCATTCGAATCTTGATAAATACATTAATGGATTTTGTCTTCCGCGCACTACTATTGGTAGGTTAAAAAGCTGTTCTTAAGGAATTTTTGCTTGGTGATAAAATAGTACACTTCAGAGCTTTCCTTGTGTGGAAATCGCTCGAAGGTTCTTGATTATACAGCAGCTCGTGGCAAGGGGAGATCACGTTTCCCCGATGATAAGTTGGCGTAATAACTACTGCTGTTAGCTTGGAACCATAGCACGCGGTCGGATAAATTACATTTGCGTATGTATGAAATGAGGATTTGAGATTTATTATTTTATTTTTACAGTCAATCTCAATGGTGATACCGTCTCTGGCTGTCTGGCCTGGGCGGCTTTCTGGTAGTTCGGAAAATACATTGATTGACTGGTTGACCGACTGAAATGAGGATCTGAGATTCATTATTTTAGTTTTAGAGTCGATCTCAATGGTGATACCGTCTCTGGCTGTCTGGTCTGGGTGGCTTTTATGATAGTTCGGAAAATACATTGATTGACTGGTTGACCGACTGAATGAGGATTCGAGAATGGAGGATTTTGATTGAGTTTCTGATTGGGCTGGTGGGGTTAAGGTTGGGTTGTGGTTTTTGATTGATGGTTTTCGGGCATTGAAAATTCTGCCTGTTTACTGATTAAAATAGTGGATACTGCTGTGCGGATATACTGTTTTTGGTCGGACCGTGATCGGGAGCTGTATTGTTGATTGTCAGGGAGATATTCAATGATGATAACGGCTGGTCTGGTAGTTCCGAGAATACATTGTACGGTATTGAGATTTGTATTGAGGATATTTTAGGTTTAGATTTTGGTATCTGAATTTAGTACT
The DNA here is from genome assembly GCA_008828725.1 of Saccharina japonica. Taxonomy (NCBI): domain Eukaryota; class Phaeophyceae; order Laminariales; family Laminariaceae; genus Saccharina; species Saccharina japonica. The sequence continues at coordinate 72,031 of MEHQ01003069.1, forward strand.
ACTGGATAAACCCGTATCGACCTATTGACACCGAGCTGATGGCCGTCTGATTATCGAGGCCTTATGCCCTAGTTTCGGCAGCTGAGTGTCTTGGAAGATTGTTGAAGTTTGAGCCAGTATGGTTTAGATTTTGGTATTTGAGTTTGAATGAATGTGCTTGAATTTCTGGTATTCGGTACTTTGAATTTGCTTGAGGTTTTTATGAATCTTGTGGCAATCGGTACTTTGAATTTTCTTGAGGTTTTGGGACATTGTGGTCCACATTCGGTACGTGAATTTGGAATGTGTGATATTGATTCGGGATGATGATTTGTGGTTTTCGGGACAGGTATGAGGTGTGACCATACTATTGTGATGCTTTATTGCCATACTGTTCACCATGCAGGGAGGTCATTAGTTGATGGGACTGTTCACCTGCTCGGTATGCATACTACGGATGTGTGGTGTCGCACAGTATCGATTGCAAAGCAGGGAGGATATTGATTGTGCTTGGTACTCGATACAGCAGGTATGATGACGGTTACATATATTGGGGAGTTCATATACTTGGTGAGGCTTTATTGAGGTATAAATGAGTGCCTGGTTTCTCCCCCTTGACTTGACTTCCTCGACTCCGCTTCGAGCTCTACCTGCGAGGTCCGATAATATATATGTACTTAACTACGTGGTTTATGTCTACATGAGGAGCGCTCCAGCTCGCTGACCCTGCCCGTCTGTGCTAGGCCCCGTCATGCGCCCGAGGTCGTATCAACAATCCCTGAATGAACGATGCGTTCCGTCCAACTGAGACAAACATATGTCAAGCGGGCAAGTGCTCGCCTCCGCATCTGCTGGCGTTTGACAGTATTTATCTGATTTCCTCTCAGGCAACCGCTCGTGCGACTTGCCTTTTGCATATACCTCGCTGTATTTGCCGTCTACCATGCTGTGCCCCCAACGAATATGAGGCCGAGGCAACCAATAAGTTGTACGTTAAGTACTGTCTCGGAATATATATGACGGGGGGAGAACTCACACAGCAGTAAGCACATTAGGGCTGCATAAAACAACAGGGAGCCAAGCGAGCGGTTCCGATCCACGGGGCAGGGTGCGCACGACATGTACGGTGACGGTTCTGCGACCGGGTCCTGTGCTCATGCCCCTGCTTTAATTATGTCCTGTTGCCTGTGCTGATCATGAGTCCGCTGGTATTGTGTCTTGTCGTGATTCCTTGGACGAACTAAAATGTCGCCGGTCCTGAATTAATTGTCTTCAATCTATTCGTGTCGGCGGTGGTAGATTTCATACACGGTAAGTTCCTGCTGCGGCCATCCAGACAGTGGTCCTGATTGTCAGGCGCGGTCAAACGTAGAAGCTCGATCGGAAGAAGCAATATGAAACACTTGTGGTAGGTATCACGGACACACAGGTTATCCCAACTACAGTAACGGGCACAACGAGTCTGTGGTTTGCTTTCGCCCATGTTAGCCGATGGGTGCAATCAACCACTGCCTGAAGACCCCGCTGCGCAACGAACCATCGCAACAGCACGTTACGCGAGGCTCGTGTATCTGTGAGTACTACGTAGTTCATGCTGGGCGCCGCTGCGCTGTATACCTTGGTTCTCGTAGCAACTACCAGCTACGACGGGATATATACCTACATATAGATATGTACTTGAATCTGTGATATAAGAGGGGGAATTGTCCGAACACAGCTAGTTGTAGAGATTGATGTAAAGCACAGTAAAATCAAGTCAAGTGTTTTGTTTGCTATTTTTTCGAATCCGTGGTCCGCTGTAGGTGATCCGTGATCGTCCGCACTTTCCAACACTCGGTCGGCAGTGTACTTTCTATTTTTTGTTCCAAGTAGTCTTCCTGTCGTGAGCTGCGTGTCGTCGTGCATGGGAGAAGAACACTTCTACCTGGCCGGGCTGGCTGAACCTGGTACTCGATACGCGGCGCAATGAACAGCATGCATGCGGCTAGTTTAGGGAGGCATCACAACGCAAATTCGCAGGAACCTTCCCACGTGGGATGTAATCAGCAAAGTCCCAGGCACCGCAGTATCCGTACAGCGGGCCTTCGACATGAACACCGGCCCCAGCAGTAGCAGGACCAACCCGTCATCATTACCACTACCGTGTGAGCCAGTCCCTGCCAAGTCGGCTTTCAACTGCATGTACGTCTGCGGACGTGGGTGCCAAGAGGGCACCGATGGAAGCGGCAAAGCTGTGTCTGGGCCATGGCACAGAGCAGGTGCCCCTCGTGGAGCTCTTTACAACGAAGACCGTCTAAACTGGGATGGAATATGTGAGCGGCACTGGCCGGAGACAAGCAAAAGCTTGGGCCTCAACTCCAGGAGTGGTTCAAGGCTTAGGCAAGCGCCAGCATCGGATTCGCAGCACGACGGCATAGATGATAGGGGCGGGTCTGGAAGGAGCCTACCTGCGCCAGACCCACGTGCCGGGGATACTGTAGGCACAGGACCCACTCGTGCACCTGGGCTTGGGAAGGTGCGCAGGATGTCGAGGCCCTCTGTGGCCGAAGAGTTAGCTAAATTGGCGCAGGCCTTTGACGCGCGAAGGCCGCTCGATACAGACCGTGACGCGCCGCTACCACCGCCTCGACGTCAGCAGCGGCACGTGGAAGCGACTTCGCAAACTGTGGAAGCAGTGGTCACAGCAGCTGTTAATGACTTTGCCACAGGTATGCCGTTGCCGAGAAATGACCGGACACTGAAGACATTCGGAAGCCAGCCAAGTCGATGGAGCGTTCGCGGAGGGGCTGTAGCATACGTGCCACTCGGGCACCCATCGCATCGTGCTGACCTCTGCAAAGGCGACGGCAGCTGGTCTGAAGGGTCCAAGCTGCAGGCGATGAACCAGTTTTTGGTCACCGGCACCATCGTCTACATCGTCCCGGAGGTGAGTATCTTAGCTATGAATAGCTCCTCTGCCCGTGACCGGTACATAGCTCGACGACATATGATGGCGAGTTGCTGTCCCTATTTAAACTACCTTGTTGCTACGCTGCTATTTAATAGTACTACGTATGTGTAATATGTACATAATGTATGTATTGATTCATGAGTATTGTTTCTGTACAACATAAATAATAGTATAATAGTGCCAGTATACCACAATGTGATATTCTCCTACTCTGTAAACCACTGGTACTGCCCGCCTCGTACTACCTGCCGCATAGTGTCTGTGTGTGTGTTATTCACATTAAACCTTCCATTCTACCCATCCACATCCAGCACACCAAGTGTCCGTGCCGATTCGTCATCCTAAAAAGGTATCAGTTCTGTGGTCACAAAACTACGACACAGAGATACTACGCTCAGTGCAGTAAGCAGAGCAGACAATGCAATGCCATATACGACAGGCAATACCTACCCTGCTAGCAATCCAGGTGCATGAAAGAGAAAAAAGAAAAAAGAAAAAAGAACGCCAGTACACTTAATTAACTGTCCGACAAGAAAAGAACCCGTACTTTGTTTTGGGCAAGGAAAACGGACAGGAAACAGCCTGTATCTGGTCAGCACAAGCAAGCAACGCATGGTTTGCCATATGCCACACATAGGCCACAGCCCCACGACACGTCCGCCACGAATTTACAGTTGGCGAGGTTGTTCATTCTTGCGTGGCAAGACTTCAGCCAGTAGTACGATCAATCCTTGGCCCCCATTCCCACCTACGTTGCGCCTACGCGCGATCCCACAGCAGACCGTACAGCACTCAGTAGTATGGCTGTGAGGCGAGCGTACGCATCATACGCCAGCTGGAGTTGTCTGCTATAATACCTAAAGGTAAGTATGCTTCGTTCTCAACCTCGACGAAAGGCTAGGGTTTTGCCTACAATGTATATATAATATGTGTACATACAAACCAGGTACTACAGTAGCTGTACATGATATTACCAGTAAGAAAGAACAACGCAAGATTAATTCAACAACAAAAAAGGAAAACAAGTGACCGTGCACCAGATTTCGCGCAGCAGCGGCAGCGGTACTACAGTAGTAGCAGCGGTAGTTGTGCGTATGTGTGTACTCTTGTGCTGCTGCTGCTGCTGTCTTTGCTCTTTCAAATGTTGCTGTTACTGCTGCTACTGCTCCTTCGTGTACAGCGACGAATGAAAAGCAGGGGGGAGCCAATATTTGTTTTACAGCAGTACAAAATACGTTATACAAATATTGTTTCACGAGGGGCAATTTGCTTCCTCCTCATTCAACTACGAGTATACATTCCGCGCGCCGAGTATTCCACAGCAGAACCAGCAGCAGCAGTAGCAGTACTACAGTAGTAGCAACGGTAGTCGGGCGTATGTATTTATCCTGTGCTGCTGCTACTGCTGCTGCTTCTGCTGTTTCATACGTTGTTGTTGCCGCGGCTGCTGCTCCTTCGTGTACAGCAATGCATGAAAAGCGGGGGGAAACTTATTGTTTTATCAAATTGTTTTACAGCAATATCAAATAATTGTTCGCGCGGGTCAAATTGTTTTCTCCTCCTTCAACTACAGAGTATAAACACGTTGCTACAGATCAGTTCGTACGACGTCAGACCTTTGAACCCGACTTTCGACATAAAATCAAGCCACGGTCAACCCGCTTCGTGTTGGGTATGGCCAGTGCATGCAGACAACGGCTTCGAAGTTATCAATTGGACTCGCTAAATGTTGCCCTCGTCGTGGTATGCTCTATATCTAAACCATGAAAAAACAACTGTGTTTCGAAATCAGAGAGAGGTCGGGAGAGATCGAGATTTTCAAAGGGGATAGATCAGGAGACCGCACGCCTGCATGGTCGACACGAGTCTCAACCTACAAGTTGCTCTTTTCTTATAGGCTATGCAGCAGTCTAGTTGCTTCTGTCGTTTTTGCTGCTGCTGCTGCTGCTGCTGTGCATTATTTTGATGCTCTGCCGCGGTTGACGTAACCCGTATTTCTTGCGTCACCCTTACTATGACCACTCCGCAGGAATACCTTGTACTCCACTCCTGTTGTGCCATGCATGCTGACAACAACAACAACATAAAAAATATCAATAGCAACAACAACAACGCCTACCGGCTTGTGTGGTGACGTTTGTTTTGCGCCACAGCGCACGTAACACTTTCCGTTGCAGGACGGATTTGTGACGACCTATCCACCCCTTCTCCTGTCCCCGGCATCACGCCGACCGAATCTGTATATATAAAACAGAATATAAGCCGTAGCCTGTACGTTTTGTATGACGTCGTTGTACTGGATTAGTGAAGTCCTCGCGGGCCCACCGCTCCGGGGCGTTTCAGCCCCGAACCTCGACGTGGGCATGGGGACTGGGGTGTGCACCCAAGGCAAACACAGCCGTCTCGAGTCGCGGCCGCCCACCCGGAGGCACGAGGGAAGCACCGGTGGGGCCCCGAGTGAGCTTACCGTATAACATGCATGATTGCATACACCCCTTAAACGATACGGCCCCCAACAAGAGCACACCCGGGGTAATATATTTGGTATTTTTTCGACCTTCACTTATCACCGGGGATACGTCGAATACCACACCCCCTGCGAAGGTACGCTGAAAAAAGCATCAAAGTCCAAAGTCAGTACACCCGGGGGACACCAATCGTGCACAACTACTGTAGCATCGAAATGCATCGATGTGGATACCGGCACAAGCATGGAGGCAACGGCTGCACCCCATTACACAGGGCCCGTCCCGGAAATTGTCGTTACGACCAGCGTGACTGCTACGGCATTACCGTGACAGCAGGTTTAGGCTGGGTGTGGGCTACGAAGGAGGGTTTCATATCAAGATGTCACCAGTAAGCGTTTCAGTGAGACAAGGCCTCTGAGGTGCAATCCTCGGGAGTTTCATCGTCGGATGTGGTACCGGCGACCGGTAACCGTTCAGCAGCATCTCAACAAGGCGGTATTTTCACCGCCATCCTCCGGCTATAAGCGTATTCCTTACTACCGGTAAACACTCATGAACACCGAAACAAACAAAGCCAAACCCTCCAAACAATAAGAAGAACCCACAAAAAATCTCGAGCCTCTGACCAACGAATATAACAAAAACTACGAGTATGTATAACATGAAAACCGACCAAACCCCCAAAACCAAGAACAACGCAAGAAACCACAAGCACCAAGCGAAACCACCCAGATCTTCGAACTGATCTTGTTGCACAAACTCCGACGGATTCGAGGATATATACGCACCGCCTTCATACTTGATTGACTTCAAACGAAATATTGAATTATCGGACAGATTTTCATACATGGCAACACCGGAAGTCTAGCGAGAGGCTTAAACCTGCTACCCTCGTGCCTCCAAGATCGGGCAATGACAAAACTCGAAAACGCCAAAGCCCCTCCCCCTGCCAGAGCCCGCCAACACCGGTCGAAGCACTCTCGCCCTTATCGAATCCCCGCGAAGGCTACGTACGACGCGTGCTACGATAAAGGTAGCACTTTTCGGGAAACGGTTTTTAGACTGACGGGGCTACCGAACTGACAACACTACCCTGCATCGTTAACTAGTTGTCAGGTTTTCGTGGTGTACCCAGAGCATCAATTGTTTCGTCGGGTTAACCGTTCCTGCTTTCTCAGAGCCAGGTTTTGGATGAGGTAGACAGCTACTATACTATAATCAAGATAATCAAGTGAGGAGCCCCAGACAGATTCGAGCACCCATACCGTTTCATGGGTTTTACCTCTTCCATTTTCAAGTACACGCCTGACCTTGCTGCATCCTGTGCCCCAACTTTCGCGCCGGCGCCGCGAAGAGCGCCAGCCCGCGCAACGCAAGACTACGTGTTTCGCCCTTTGTGCATCCCGATCCCACGGTCTACGGCGAGATCAGGGGGAGAAACTCCCTACGGCAGCGCGCCCGCGAGGCACATACCGGAACTACGGCATACCTTCCCGTTTTTGCGTACGTATATCTACCCATACTAAGAGCCGGTGAGACAACAGCTCTACATTCTGGCCGGTAGGGCTGGTGTATGGCATCACCCCTACCGTGATAGGACTGCGGTTAGCGGTCTACAATGGCCTTCTTCCGGTACCGTCTAAACCAGTACGGTATCGTGCCACTTTGCCGTCACAGTTCAAAGCAGTTTACGCTCGAAGCCGGTAACGTTCAGTTCAGGCATGTACCACCGGAACATGTGAAGTTGGAGATGAACCATTTGTTTTTCAAAGGTTCTTCCCTCGAGGTGCCCTCTACTACTATAAAGTCCTTAGTACTCTGTACTACTATTAGTAGTATGTCACCCAAACAAGCAATTCCAATACCAACTAGAAGAGTACCCGATGAATAATCCCACGGCCTAAGTATACCCAAATCACACCGCCAAATAAAAGGGTGGCATTCCGAAACTTATGGGTGAAGGCGACCCTTTATCCAGAGAATATTTGATCCAACCCGTTCCACCGCAAAATCGTAGCACGCGTCCACCGTGTTCCCCGCTGCCGTTGGTGGTCCACGTGAAACAGAGTTTCCCATCTAGTGCCGCTTGAGCCTTTCGTTGACAGTGTGCTGACGTCGATGGACGTATGGATGGACACCGCTTGGAAATTCGTGAGCGGCGAACGCACGCCTCTACACAACTTGGGTACGCCAGAGGCGCCAAGTCTCCGTGAATGGTGTCACTCGTGCAGCCGAGGCATAGCTGGAACGTCTTACCCTCGAGGATGGTTTCGTCCTCCTGGCGGCGACATGTGCTACAGGCTCGTGAATTTCTGACACGGCGACTGAACACATCCCAAAAGCCTCCACGATGACGGCTAGAATCAGACCGCAGTTGAGCGCCACCAGAACAGAGGCAAACACATGCTTGCTGGAACTGTCGTCAGAAAAGTCGTCAATCTTCTGCAACAATGCCAAGTACATACTCAAGATTACAACGGCGTGGCCAGTCCTCGCTATCCACGTGTGCCAACGGCCCGCATAAGGATTCAGTGCCATGAGCACAGCGGCAAACAAAAAAGCAAGCAACACACTAGTGGCGACTTGTCCGGCCGAGTTTGGATACACGAACACAACAGCCCCAGATAGCAAAACGCGGCGGAAACATTCCACGACCTCGTAGTAATACACTTGGGGACGGTAGGGTGCCCACAGCTCTTTGGCGATAGCGGCTTCGGCAGTACTAGCACCGTGACCAGCCTTTAGACATTCCCGGCTTCGATATAGAACAAGAGCATAGCATGCAGGGATTCCTACAGGGTATACAGCTATCATGACGCCAGCGTACGCCATGAACGCCTTGTGCGTGTTGGTGTAGCACTCCAGACTGTGATCCGCGCGAAGAAAGGATCTCCCATCGTCGAGATGATCGCAGGCGAAAGTCTGGAAAATCGCAGACGAAACGGTAGAGTAGATGAGCAACGAAGTCCAAAAAAGCGCCGATTCATGCCGGCGGTCAACTTTGGCTCGTCCTTCTCGATCGCCCGCGGGACATCTGCGGCAGCTGACTCTGTGCGAGACCAGAACCAAGCCCACGACCCCCAAGGTCCCACCGGTCAATCCCAGAAGGCTGTGGTAGAAGGTTCTTTCGACGAAGCATCCCGCTGATAGTATCCAAGTGATATTCAGGTTGACCACGTCGACCCACCCGAGGAAAGTCGCATACACGGCAGGGTATGTCGTGCTCGTCACACCTGCAAACTGTTAGAATCCCGGATTCACGAAAGGTTGTACTCAGCGTGAGGGAAGATAACGTACAAAGAGTACTTGAGCAAGTTCGCTCGTGTAAACGTTCTGAGCCCCCATATGGTAAAACATAACTGGGGTTCGTAACATTAGTCCGATAGGCAAAGGCATCAATCCAACGACAATTTACCTCCCAAACTAGAGGCTCGCCGTGGCCATTATACCCAACGGACCATAATATATTAATGATCACCTTTATCTCGGGCTCGTCGAGCTACGCACACTAGTTCGTGGTAACCACGTAAATCACATTCCGCATGGTTGGCCTCCTTCTGATAGGTCAATATCAGTTGGAATTTCAAGTCGCGTTCATAACCTTCGGCAACTGCACCCCTAAGAGTGTAATGTTAGCGATGAGAACCTGTTCATGGCGCTGGCTACTGTCAACAGTGAGCATACGACCTATTTATAGACCTAAGTCAAACAAGAAACGACCAATCGCGTGTTGCGTCCGCGACAAAATACACAACATCCCATTACAGTAGTGGGTTGTGGAACAGAATAATGTCGAGAACATCAGAGCAGTCTTTGCGTTGGGGTGTTTCCTTGCCTGAGTGACGATTTGCCATGCCACGATGACGATTTTGAAAGCCTGAGAAGCCTTGGTGCATTCGAAGTGCGACAACGACGTGCCACAACGCCCTCGAGAAGTCGAAGGCGTTATCGCCGTCGTCGGTTCGGCACCTGAATGCCCCAGTACTTTGATGCAGACTGCCACCATCAAAAACACAGCGGCCACTAGAGCAATAACCACAGTGAGAGTTGTTGTTCGACGAAACCTGCTGCACTCGACACAAGTATAACCCAAGCCTTGGCCGTACCCGTCTGCACATACGGCACAAACTGCCATCACAAAAACATGACAATGAGGGCGGGAGGCGGGCGGGCGGGCGGGGTTATTTTCTAGCGCGTGCTAACAAACCGTACGCCCTTCAGGTGGGCCTCTCTGGGTGTTAGTCACTTAGGCGTTTGCTGGCATTGTTGTTTCACACAGGTAGTGTACCTATTCATTGTGGGTACGAGGGACATCAGCATAGTCGTTGTGACAATGACGCCCAGGTGCAGCTGTATGATCGTAGGCCACAGGGTGAAATTAAAAGCAGGATGCATTTCCACGGGCAAAGCTCACGTACACATCTTCAGCAGTGTACTCACAGGGCCCCTCGTATCCAGACGCACAAAGTTCTTGCGTTCCACCAACGCACGCAGCAGACTCGTAGCACTCTCGGATGTCCCTGCTCGAGGTTGAGCGCCGCCAGTATCCCGGAAGCACCTGCAGCGACTGCAACGTCCCATCTGGAGCAAGGCTAGTGGTATGCGCAAGAACAGGTTCGCAAAGCCGCATGCTGCTGTTGTGCGCCATGGAGCAGTTGTTTCCTTCTACGGGACAAGAGTCGCACGCGATATCGTACACAGAGGTCTGAGCACCTCGATGCACGTACGTATAGGCAGCGGCGGCAGCCAGCGGTTGGCGTTGGAAGTCAAGTGTTAGCAACCAAACCAAGGACAGACGAAACGCTTGCTGTAATATATGTTTCATGGATCACCACTGCGGATGCCTCGTGCGCAGCATGCCTCGGTACATATGAACTATTACCTCAGGGATAATTTCGGACCGGTCAAGCTCCTGTAGTGAGCAAGTACCGTCCAGTATGTGGCATGTTTACTACAAGGCACAGTAGTATATATGTTTTAAGACTTTTGCATAGACATAATGGCCAGGTTGTGCGAACAAGCTTCTTCGAAAACAAGTTTCGGGTGAGACATCGAACTCTTCATGTGAGGAGCCCAGAACAACAAGCCACCACCCCTATAAGGTGGCCTTGCCCATACACAATACGTGAGGCAACGATTTATGTCGGATACGAGATCATCTCGTTGACTTCAAAACGAAACGATCGGTACTTACGGCAGTGATTTGGGGCTGATAGGGCGTAGCTCTGTGCTCGTTCCATCATATCGGGTGGCAGTCGGTGTCACGGCTCAGGAGTGGAAATCGGTACGGCCACAACTCCCTCGCCCTGCACTTCATTAACCGCCCAGACCTTAAGTCACACCTTACGCCACTCACAATGTTCCAGTCGAGAAAGTTTCCATCGTCGCATAGGAGTTGGTTGTCGCAAACGTCTGTCCCTTCGAGCGTGACCGACACTGCGTTGTAGATTCCTGGCCCCAGACGAGCCTCATTTTTCGCCAGGACGCAATGCCTAACTGTCACAACACCCGATGCCATTATAGCACCACCAGCACGTGCTGAGACGCGCAGTACAAGGACGGAATGGGCGAACGCGTGGGAGTGAGCGGGGCGTGGTCACTGGATAACCAGCTGTCGTGTAGCATAAGAGGTTAGAGTCACCCGCGATCGGAAATTCCTTGCTAAGGCCCTCTCTCTCGCCCCAGAGGCGCGCTACGATACAGGGGAGCCCTCGTTGGTGGATATGACTATGATGTTACTTCTCAACCTAGACTCATATCGGTATCTCGTTTGGCGTGTTCAATACACCCTTTATGTATCCTTAGGCTTTCGGGTTAAGCTTCCACCTCGTCGCGGAGTCGAGTTTGGGTGAGGTACATGGAGCCCCTGCACTACAATCAATGTGAGGAGCCTCATAATTATTCGGCGATACTCCTTGATCGTTGCGCGCGTCTCAGTGCCATCTGATGTAAATCAACGTCACCAAATGTCATCCGTAGGGATTACAACCAAACCAAAGCTCTACAATCTCCAGCGAGAGCAAGGGTGCTGTGTCCTGGAGGGCGCGTTGGTGGTGTAACGCGATTGAAGCGGCAGTCGCTGAGGCCACGAACCGAACTATAATCACTCGCTTCATTGCTACGGAGGGAGAGAAGGTTGTTCGTGAGCTCCAGACAAGGTGTATTTTATGTCTTACATTATAGTATCAGTCCCCCTCAGGGAGATATATACAGAGTGTTCTCTGGTGCTCAGATGTCATCACACAATCTCAAAAAGACTCAAGTCCATGACCTATAATAGGTCGATAGCCCGAACAGACACGTAACTGACGCGTAACTGTAATCGCTGAACATAGTCTAAATCAACAAAGATGTGGCACCCCCGGCCTGGAGTTATTAGCCTGGAACCTCCCGCTGAAGCGTACTTCTGGTCTCATCAACGATGGTGTCGTAGAGGAGACCGGTCGCAGTCCCACACGTAACTCGCTCTTGGCAGCTGTCAAGATTAGCGTCCAGACGGGTTATTGTTTGCCCATCCCGTTTATTGTCTTCACCCTTCCTTCCTATCTCCTTCTTAGTCGTAATTCAGATTTGGGGTCACTAATTATTATTTTATCCTCCCTCCCCACTATGGTGCATGCCTTGTAACTTGTATCGCGAAAATATTTCAGCATTTTCCTCCCTCGTCAACTCGCGTCGAACTAGGAACGCGTAGTCCTAAATTTAGTCCTTCGACCTGCCATTTTTTGCTCGTCATTCATGGTGTGCTTCACAGCCCCGCTGTCTAACAGCATCGAAAACTCGCGGCTGTGGGGAAGAGGCATCCGTCCTTCATCTTACGCCATCGACTATTAATAGACGCTGCCGTTGAAATCGTCGCTGGAGTTGAAGACCGGCGCTTTCGTTTTGTCGTCATGAGGAGCTACCTCGTGGTGGACTAGCTGTGCTGTGGGTGTAATATCCGTTGCACATATTCGTTCCTGAGCGGAAAACTACTGTTGTACGTCGCCGCCTCCTCCAACAGATCAGGCCCTTGCTCCAGGGCATATCGCCTTCCTGCCTTCTTGCCCGCGCCCTGCTTGGTGAATCTTCCGGCTGAAATCTTGATGGTATTATTGTAGGCGGGCACACGGATGTTTGCTCGAGATACGTCCTGCCTTGTCGCCAATTTGCCGGCAAAACAAATGGCTGCACTGACACAGTCACACCACATAAACGTAACCCTACTGTCGTGTGATGCTGCGGAACTGGTCATACAGTCCAGAGTACCGTTTGAGTGTAGATTGTCCGCATGACAGTTGAGGTCGTCGGATTCGTTGCAGATAAGTGTTACCAGGTATGATGTATCCGATCGTGGTTGATAATGCAGCGACAAGCGCGGATACTTCCCGGCGGCAGCCGAACTGTAGCAATTCGGGCCGGATGCGCGATAGTGAACTCGCACCCGAGAGGTCCTATCCATAGCAGCACATTACTCGCAGTTGTGGTAAACCTTAGTTGGTGTCGTGCAACAGTCGTTCCTCGGTGTCAGGGACCTCTGACCCGCAGTACCTCGTGGAGTACGTGCATGAAACCTTCTGACAGTACAAGTGAAGGACGTTCGGTAAAGTTAAGGGTCTAAGAAGTAGTGGTGTGTTGGACCCGAGACTTCCATTTCGCCATCCGACAGGGAATACGTACTGTAATCCTTCAACCACAGCAGCACTACAGTAGTTGTCTCAAACGCAGGTGTCGTACATACGTGCAGCAGGGCCAGGGTCGATATCAAGGCTGCTGCGGCCGCCTTGCACAGTACAGCGATACGTTGCTCGTTCTCCAATGTCCTCGAAACGCAGTATTACAATAGTATTACATCGACCGAGACAGCCGCAGTGGCATGGTACATTCTCGGATCATGTTTGTCGTACCGATAACACAGCCGTCCCGGCAATATAGCAATGGCCATTAGTCCAGTCTGACAGTCCGTGGTCCGGCAGAAGAGACTCGCGGCACACGACAAGCTCTTGCCGTGTATCACTCAGCCCCCATAACTGTAGCAGCTTGGGTTCGCGACGTGGGTAGTAATATACGCTGTTCTCGTAGAAGCAGTTGGACAAAGTTGAGGCTCATACCCTGCGGGAAATATGTACGACCAGAGTTTGCCTTCTGGATATTAACAGGCAAGTATGGTTGCGATCCTCGGCTTATAAGAGCGATAACGTGTGTTAAAAAGGAGGCCCCGGGCCAGAAGAGAGAATGCTGCGCCCTGAAGCGTCGATTACTTGAGGACTGGACTGCTATGCTCTTGACGCCGAGCCCTAGACACCTACGGTGTCTAGACTACAGTACAACAGTCCTGGTTTAATATTCATGGCAGCAGTAGGCGCCAGCCGCGATGAACGATTGCTATTAATTCTACCGTACGCTTTCTTCAGAATATCTGGTACCGGTACGTTTTATGTACAAAGTTTCTTCTAGAAGATGTATTGAAGCAACCATTCGAATGGCGGTACTGCTGCCATTCCAAATCCAACATCCGGGTGTTGTATTGCAGACATATATTGAAGCACCTGAAACCGGATCGTTTGGAACACAATGTTGAAAATCCAAGCACGTAATTTCTTACAAAAACGCGTGACTTGTTCAGGTCCTGTTTAAGGCCCGTGGTCAGTCAGGACATTGTTTCGCCGCTACCACCAGCCCTAACGCACCAACTGAAAACTATATGTGTGGTCCCCTTCCACTGTTCATGGCAGTCAGTATGATATCAAATATGTGACATATTGCAACGGGCATTCGTGTCTGACAAAAATTGGGCGTTCAACTTGAACCGGCTCGTATTCAACTCTCGAAATAATTGTCTTCAAGCAAAATATTGATTGCTGCACGCCGCCTGTTGCTGTCTGGTATTTTACACAATCTGTGTTTCCTGCTTTTCGTCACGTCCGCAAAAACAAAAACAGTAGGAAAGGTGCCTGCTTGGGTGATGGGTGGATCCGATCAGTTGAGGGGACGGTGGTTGCCTTACGGAGAATGTCCAAGAAGGGTGGGGAGCGTTAGAGGCGTACAACAGTAGTATGTTCGGCCAAGGCATCTGCCATTGACGGTTTCGCTAGTCTAGCAAAAAATGTACAACCAGATCTCACGCACGAACGCAACTATGACGTTTCGACCTCATTTTGCGCGTTGTTTGTAAGCCTCAGGCGAATTCCAAGCGGTTGTTGGGGCACGAGAAGAGTGCTCTCAGGGGCCACAAGGCAAGACTCAAATACGCCGTAAGATAGCCCGAACCGGCGCCTGACTGCCACATTGTCGAAGAGTCCAAACCAAGAGGGGATACGAGCACCGCTTCAATATATCGACTGGTTGCGGAGATACGATACTTGCTTCGCACGAATTCAAGCCACCACCAGCTTGTACTTGTATTACTTTCTTAGGACCAAAAGTAAGCTGCTATTTGAATATGGTTATCGCGACATCAAGAGCACGGTGTAGGGGAACTTATTTGCTAAGACACGCTCTGACCACCACTCACCGGCCCTGTTGTGCTCGAATGTAGAGGCGGCAATATTGACGAACCCACCACCGACGAATAAGGCCCCCCCAGCGTCGTCAGCCTCGTTCTGCGTGAAAACACACCCTGAGACAGTTTCGACATCGAATGTCCCGGTTGAATACATTGATATTGCCCCGCCAGTTCGAACCGCCTTGTTTGCATAAAAACGAGCTCCTTTGATCTGTGAGCTGCCGGACCCCTCGATAAATATAGCCCCGCCCGATGACGACGCAAAATTGCCTGTCATCGTAGTATCACCAGTTATCGTGACATCAGAAATGGGCGATGTCGCGATACCCCCTCCTATCCACGCACGGTTCTCGGTGAAGGCTGCTAGGCCCTCAAAGATAACCTTGCTCTCGTCCAGAAGACGGAGCCCCCCGCCGTAAACAGCAGTGTTGTTGTAGGAACTGGCAATGCTGCTGGACGAGAACAGAGCCAACGCACGATATATCAATAGCCCGCCACCGTCGTTTGCATTGTTCGACTCAAACTAACACGACCCGAGTACAATGAAGGTTGACTGCTGCGACATCCACACCCCCGCACCCTGCGCTGCTACGTTGTTGCGGAAGTCAACTAGGCCGGAAACAGAAACAGTGACATTGCAGAGGTCATAAAGCCGCATACCCGCGCCGTATGGCGCCTGGTTTGCCGAAACGAGCGCGACGCCCGTGATATCGATATCAGAACGGGCAGCGTACACAGCCCCACCACCACCTTCGGCAACGTTGTTTGCGAAAAGTGTATATCCATCCATGAAGAGCACAGAGGCTTCTATATACGTAGCACCGCCGACTTCTGTTGCTTCATTTCGCTTGAACACGACTGTGCCCGCCATAAGCACGGAGGAACTGTTGGAGACGAACATCGCACCACCATACCGTGTCGCATTGTTGGCCATGAAGTCTGAGCCATCACCTAAGGTGAGGGTCGAAATGTAGGCAAAGATCGCACCGCCATAGGTGGTAACATTGTTTCCGAAAAAAATGGTGTTGTTGGTTTCCATTCTTGATTCCCAGACCAGTACGCCACCACCGAAATTTGCAGTGTTTCCCAAGAACGAAGAACTGGCGACATGTATCGAGGAACCGATCGACCACACCGCACCTCCTCCGGAAGCAGTGTTGTCCTCAAACAGCCCGCCATACCTTACGGTTACATTTGAGTCAAGGGACACAATCGCACCACCATACTGTGTCGCACTGTTCGACACGAATACCGTTTCCTCGGCCACAACGCTGCATTCACGGAGTACCAGGCTTCCGCCGTAAGTTGCTGTATTTCCCGAAAAAGAAGAACCGGCGACGTGTATCGAGGAACCCACGGAAGCAATAGCACCCCCTTCAAGCGCAGAGTTGTCGTCGAACATACCCCCATACCCCACGGTTACATTGACGTTTTCGGCGTGAATTGCTCCGCCAAAACTTGTAGCATTGTTGCCGACAAATGTCGTGTTGGCCATCTCCATAGTGGAATTATTGATCAAAACGCCTCCACCAAAATCAGCAGTGTTTCCCGAAACGGTAGAATCGACGGCGTGTATCGAGGACGCCACCGCAAACATAGCACCTCCAAACGACGCATTGTTGTTCCTAAACAAAACGCCATTCCTCGCAGTTACATATGAGTCGTTTGCGTAAATGGCCCCGCCCAAAACAGCATCGTTGGATACAAATGCCGTTTGGACAGCTTCAAACGTGGAGTTTAACAGACAGGAGCCTCCCCCATAATATGCCGTGTTGCCGACGAAGCTGCACCTTGCTGCTGTTATCCGAGAGTCTTCCCCAAGTATAGCGCCTCCGCTGTACGCATACCCGCTTGCCAGAGTGAGGTTGGACAGGTGTAGGGTCCCGCCAAACACTTCGAATAGAGAAGTATCATTTCCACCGTCTACAACTGAGGAGCTGCTAGACGCGCCGGCTACCCTGAGCGTCGTGCCGTTCGCCACGCGGATTGGCTGTTCAATCTTGACGAGTCCGCTCCACTGGACATCGAATGACCCACCGGAGCAGTTCACGGCCTCCGCCAATTGATAAGCCCCACTTGTGTCTTCTACCGTTGTTGGAACGTCCATTTTTAGCATGCTGCATGGCATAGCAGCTGATCTCCTGTTGACGAGGCATAGCAAGACTGCACGCGGGGCGAGGCGGCCAGCACGCATTTTGGCTTCCTCGCTGGATGCGAAAACCTAGGCAGAAGTGGAAAATACGCGGCGAGGGCAAACACAGAACGCACATGGGCTGTGAAGAATATCGCAGAGCAGCTTAATCGTGGTAGCGGTGCATGCTTTGATTAGGAAATGCTGCAGACCAGGAGTAACGAGGTGGCAGGTATCCACGATTGGAGATTAATGATCAACGCGCCCACACCGCAATACCACATCAGCTCGTGGAACCCAGCCGTGCAGCTCCGTATCTAGCTACGCCGTAAGTGAACATATCTGCGAGTATGGAGTTTTTGCTACGCCGTTCAACGCGGACCCGATCTCGAATACTTGCTGCCTTTGATGTTTTCACCGTTAACTAAGCAATTGAGTTCGACGCAAAGGGTTTCGTTGCATGATTTACAGTGAGTGGCGAAACCAGTAACAACAGTAAAATAAGGCCACAAATAATACATTTCCCGAATGGGTCGGGCAGAAACAGCGGTAGGGCGCACACGCAAACGGATCACCGAAACAGCGGGTTTGAGGCCGCCAGTGAAACCACTATCTTGGAAATTGTAGTATTCAAACTATAAATTAAAACGAACAGCTGAAGATATTCTCGTACCGCCGCTGTGGGGAAAACGTTTAAAACAAAGTGTTCTTCTTTACCTGGTATATTGATTCACTAGGAATAACGTTTATTCCACGCTGTAAATGACAACACGCCGTCAAACAATCAGTTCATGCGACGATCGATCTCACAGCTGGGTTTGCCCACCACGTTGTCGTGGTCTGACTGGCGGTACAGCAGTTTGGAGAAAATGTCGTTCACTCCCAGCAACCCCAACCAAACACTGCATCTACACGTTGAACACCAGGAAAATGCTGGTTGCTATACTGTGATATATACTGCTGCTGCTGTGACTGTTTGGTTGGACCAGGCTTTCATGCGATTCCAGTCACGAAAACGCGTGGATTGTCCATGTTGTCCTTCTTGTGTTGCTGATGCCTGGTGGCGCGTTGTATTATTGTGACATATCATGCAAAGTCCGATATGCAGGTTGAGAATTCAGTCACGAAACAACGCCAGGCGTGGAGTCGCTAGTGAAACGTCTTGTACATGTTTCAGTTTTCCTTACGTTGCCGATACCTCGTGGTGCGTTGCGTCATCGTATGATACCATTAAATGTTCTCCACGCGCTCAACTCGGTAAAGTAAAGATTCAGGTACCATATGCTATATTGTTCGGCCGCAAATAAATTTTGGAATATGGTGGAATATGACAGATGGATGATATATTTCAAGCTGACACACATCGCAATGTTTCCAGTCGAAGACGAACCCCGAGCGCACAGAAAGGCATGCGTGACCGCCGTCGATGCGGATTTCCGTTAGGCCTAGCATGCGCAACGATAATCTACGGTGACACAGTTCAGCATATGCCGTAGATCCTGATACTGCTACTTGCTGGCCTCTACAACTCCCTCGCACGTGATGCGCGATTCGGCAAACTTTGAATAGCTAGGTCAAGTTGGGCAGGTAAAACAATTTATACAGTCGGTCGAGTTCCTACTGTAGCTGTAATATATGTGTATGAGAAATACGACTGCTACTACTACTGCTATAATACTACTACTACTACAACGACGAATGCTACTACTACGACATACTACGGCCACTACCACGACGTACACTTACATAAACATGTATAATTTATTGTTGATTCCACCGTAAAGCACGCAGGATAAATCATTTTTATTTCGGGCCGGCCTCAGTATCGGAATCTCGGTACCTCAATATCTCGAGGGCTTTTTCATTTCTTCGAGCGCCCTCTTCGAGGATCGGCTCCGACGCCCCTCGCCCTTCGTTCCCCCCGTTTACCTCGCCGCGAACGCGTGCGGGACAGAGAGCGAGAAGCGAGAAGTAGGCACAATCTTGAATTTTGGGTGGCATGTCGAGCATTTCTTTGAATCTTGACAGGGGGGGGGGTAGTCACAAACATAAAGCGGTGACTTCTTAAAATAGTGGAGTAGTATCATGCAGGAGTCACATTTTGTCCGCCCTTTGTATCGCCGAGGTCCATTTTTCTTCGCACGACGGTGTAGGTGCTCTCTACATTTCACAGTGCTGTTGTGGCGAGAGAGTCGACTTCAACGCCCCTCACACTTCGTATTCACCGTTGAATACCTCCCTGTGAACCGTGAACGCGAGCGGGATGATGTCAAGCGTTGTCATTCAATCTGCCGCTCTCACAAGGGCAGGTTGCTTCAAACATTAATGATATTGGCACCTGACTCTGTCCAAAGACTCGGATTTTATCTGTGAAAAATGAAAGGTAACTTTAGAACTACACCCGGTTACAGTAGAATCACGAGGAGAATGCAAACACAAACAAATGTTTTCCTCGGGGATGAATCATCTCTACCCAAATGTCCGATTGTTTGTTTATGGTATTCTTGCACGAATAACAACGGGTGTATGCAAGCTTAAATATGCTATTTTTAAATAATAATGTACAAGAACTTTCGAAGCCGGATTTTAAAGGCCTGTTTTAAGCGTGAAAAAAATGCGGTGCATACATACATGAAGAAAGTATGGATTGGATGTGGTTAAAACGATGGATCATGCATCCTGAGCCAAGCTGCACACCCGGCAGTTACACGAGCATGCGCATACAGGTTGGTCCGAGTGTATGCATGTACAAAGAGGGTACACGTATGTATGTAAGAGCGAGTAAGAGCATTCTAGTTTTGATCTACTACTACTGCTGTACAAAATTCACGAAAGACCATGAACCGGTCCCCCCGGTGGTCTAGCAGGTAACCACGAAGAATGCGAAGAAATAAGGTTGAAGTCAGGGGTTCGCGTCTCCGCAGTATGTAGATGTGTATTCTCAAATGGCATCACCTACCTGCCGAGAGCGCCTTTTATAGCGTGGGTAGGCACAATGTGACGAGAGTCGACGAGGGAAGAAAGTGCTAAAATATTATCGCGATAAAAACGCAAGGCACATACCGTAGTCGGGAGGGAGGAGGGAGGGAGGGGGAGAGCCTACTTAGTGCTCAGTGATCCCGGAACTGAATTACGGCCGAGAGAGAAAATAAGAGCGAAGATAACCAATGGGATGGGGGGTGCTATTCGGAAATCACGATGACCCAAAACACATGTATCTCCCTATATCATGAGACACCACATTTCGTTATGAAAGTTTGTGTCCTCCCGTATTTAGTAATACACATTGCGTTGTGCTTTAGTAATAGTAGCAAATAATCAGAACCCGCGATGGATGCAAAAACCCGACATCCCCATACAGGATATATTGACACCATATTATCATTATCACATTTCTTTGCCATCCGACAATGTGCAGCATGAGCTTCAACGTTGATCACTCAGAACATTCCCGAAAGCAGAAAACCAGACACCATACGTATTAGTTTCAGATAAGTTCTCCTGTAACACTGCTTTAACTACAATAAATGAACCCTATACGTAATACGACTATTAATACTACTTTGACTGGTGACCATAGTGACCATAGTAAATATAGGACCAAATATTATTAGTATTCCTTTTATTTACCATCTGACAATGTACAGCTCGTTTTTCAATCATACCATTCGCATATACCTAAAATATCACAATCATCAATCATCTCTGAATGCTTGACAAACGTGTACCAATAATAATGTAATAATACCTCCCCCCAAGCGAATGGCTTCACCGACTCCTCGCCGATGTTTAACCAATCAAACATTGCAAAGCTGAAAGGGTGACATGTACTTTTTCACGAAACAATCGATAACCCTTACATCTAGACATCTAAAGATGGTTCGCAACGACCGGCCTGCAAAATCACACGGAGATATTTCAAAAATATATGGTAGTCTTTTGTCTATACCGTAGGTCCTACTTACAACAGTCCCCCGTTAGAATTACTACCTGGTATGTACTACTGCTACATTTGCAACGACTACGAGCCCTACCACTTCTACCACCACTACCACTACCACTACGAGTACTACTACTACTACTGCCGCTACTAGTCCGACTGCGACTGCTATCGGAGTTTCCTATATATCGATCGTACTCTTCGTATTAATAGTATCAAACACGTAGTATACCAGGTACAATTATTTTCGACGGGAGGTCTGCATCAGCTTTGACAGCGTGGAGTGTTTTAATCGTACTTTTGGTTTAAAACAGTCCACACAAGCCACACGTGAAATGGCTTTTCAAGGCGGCCAAGAGAAAGACTGGTCGGATCCGACGCTCCGGACGGACGATTACTAAAGAGGTTATACTCGACGTACGTATCTCACTGGCACCATTCAGGAAAATGGTGAACCCCGTCGAAAACATGTCTCTTGGTCAGAAGGCTTGGTTTTATCTGACTGGGTTACCCCAGAGCGGTACAACCAATACTATGATGTATATTATGTGAAGCTCTAGCGTTCTTCACGGAATGCCTACGTTCCAGATATCTGCTTTCATAGTTTAATGGTAGAATAACGGTCTTATTGCCCTCACTCGGCTTGCTAGCTCCGCATTCGCCCCAAACGAATGAAGGGAGTTACTGCATGGCCGGGGTGTTTTTGCGTTTTGGTTTAACCGTCGTGCGTGTATTCCGGGTGGCTACGTAGTTTTCGCTGAAAAGGGGCCTCCGGGGCCGGGCTGGGCGCTTACTACTGAAGCATTGATTGTTACGGTATATGACATTCGCACGGGTATGTAACTCTCTGCCCCATGTACCAAGGTGTATTCTTACTATCTGCCTCTCACGGGTTTGAGCCCCGGCAGAGCTGCTCTCGATCATTGCAGGAATATGTGATTCATTACTTTCAACAAAACGAGTTTACAGTAAATAACACCATCACCAATTGTCAATATAGTATTCGGGTCGATTTCAGTGTAAGCAATGCGCGTCAGCGCAGAAACGTTGAAGAACTACTTATTAATAACTGCCCCAGACGACACTTACCACATCTACTACTCCCACTACGTACATAGCACATACTGTAGTACTATGAATAACACGTAAGTAGTACTACTGCCATACACTACAGTACTACTACGCTAAGTGTTGCTTCCCGATACACGACAAAACTTTCGCCCATTCGACGGGCAGACTGAAGATATATACCTGTGCCTAAACTGGAACAGTAACTACCGGTATAATAAGTATAATTATTACAGTTGTTGTTTTCATTTTCGACGATAGGCCTGAGGCCTGCAATAACCTTTGACTGCTCGCTATTCATCGGGATTTTGCCAGCTCGCGCTCTTGAGTAATCGTATACCAGGTACATAAGAGGCTTAATGTGAAGAATGTCGTTTGTTTATGTGTGATGTCTGTGTCGCGGTGTTGTTGCCATAGAGTCGGCACGAGCACGAGGAGTGCTGAATGACCACGGGTAGAAATAACGCGGTTTGATGTTAAGAATATAGTATCAATACACATACCTGATGGATGCGATGTTGGTAGAAAACACGACCTGGCCTTGATAATTGGCAACCACACTCTATCAAGAAAAACACAAGTCGCGTTGCACGCGTTTGCAAAACGATACTATAAATATGATTTTTAGGAGTTTTGAGTTTCGCACTCCTTCGCACACGATGAAATTGATGTTTGATTTAGGAGTTGAGCGTTTCTGTTGAAATCGGATAGAAAATATTAAGAGGCAAAACAAACATTCTGAAACGGACTGTGGACAGGTGTGTGTGTCGATGCATGGAGTTATTCGGAACTGTCTGTACACTAAGAATGCATCGGACCACACCACCAACCAGAGTATAGTATACTAACAATGCATCCTGCAGTAACAACGATACGAGTACTAACAATGTATCGGACCAACAAGTGCCAAGTATGTGAGGTCACTGCTTGCTGTTGCAAACACCTCTACTGTATAGGCCTACCCCGTCGACATCCAGCGCGCCCGGCGTCCGTACTGAATACACATCCTACATATGATATGTATTTACAGCAGCAAGTAGTAGATAACTACTGTACTACTAAGTATATATACTGCTGTGCGAGGAAAATTCGCTAGGCCGGTCAAGAAAGTGAAGACACCAGCCGAAACGTGGCAGTGGGCGTATTTCTAGCTGAAACACCCAACGATTACTGCCTACTACTGCTGTGATACAATGCCCTGAGTTGTTTGTTTGTTCGCTGTGTTGCCCTACTATTCCCTGCCAAGTCGATGGTACCCTGCCATTCTGTGTCGGCTGCGTCACCTTTGTTTTGTTTCAATTATCCAATATTGCGTCACCTTTGTTTTTGTTTATGTTCTGAATATTATGTTTACGTGTGTTTCATCCCCCCCCTTTGTCCGTCTTTGTCTGTCCTCTTGTGTGTCTCTTGTGCCGTCCTTGATCCACCACAGCTGGATAGAGGACTGCTCGGTTTTGCTATTAGCTCTTTGCCTCTACCCTCTCCTTGCCTTTCATGATTTCGTCTGGTCTTCTTGTGGCGCCCCTGTGTTGATCCATCAGCTAGACAAACCATAAGAATAATCCTACCTGCAAACGGCAGCCTTGTCCCCTCGAGGCTCGGCCAGCGCCCTGAGCGCATGTTTGTTAACTTTCCTTTATTTCACTTTTTTCCTTTCTGTTCTTTCTGCTTTGTTTCGTTTTTCACCCTTCATGATAAAGTTTTCTCTGTCTTCTTATGTTTTCGGGAGTACATATAATACCATATATATAAACATTCCCCTCCGGGATGTTGGTCACTTGAAATCCCGGGGGAGTTGCAAGTTGAAAAGGGATCACACACTCGGCCGCACAGAATTCGCAAACGGGTTTTACTTGCCCTTCTCGGCTCGGTCGAATGGGACGGGGTACCCCGTGAAACGGACTCCACGTTTTCGACTTCGCGAGCGCGCCACACGGGCAACGAGCCTCGAACGAGGGCGAGACTGGCGGGGCACGTAGCCCGCTCGACTCCCCGTCAGCCGACTCTAGCGGCGACGAGATCGGCCGCGCGACCGCGGAGTGAAAACGCGCCGCCTGGAGAAAAAATCAATATTAAGTATACTGTGTTAGAATATGCATATCACCTGGCATATCATTTAAGTTGCAAGCGATATGGGATACGGGATAGATATACTCACAGCTCGTTCAGTACGGTTCCTTTACGTATTGGCACTTCTGCCGTGCGCACTATTTCGTAATTGTTTATGCTTTCTCCCATCGAAATGCATTTTTTGTTTCAGCCTTGTTTTGGGAATACAGGCAGTATTAATACTTGATACCAGTACAGCTCGATACGACAAGCACAACGCACAAAAGCCAGCAACCAGACACATCGCAAGACACAAATGTTAAAAATACAAAAACACTTCAATAAGAAAGCTGCGCGGCACGTTGTATATTGATTTCCCCCTTTTGCTAACTTTAAATATCCAACAAAATACTTCAAATTATCTCAGTTATATATACCATGTTATAATGCCGGTACGTTTTTGAAAATAACGATCGAAAAGTCTTACCAAGGTATTATTAGTATAATAATAGTACTTATTTTATACACAGAAAAAACTATCACCGCGGGAATCAAGCACATAAATTAGTGCCACCAGGTATCAACAAGATGACTTTTGGAGAGTAAGACTGCCCAAAACACAGCGCAGAGCAGTATTTTGTTGCTGTTGCTGGTGTTATTTTCGTATATAGTCATCGCCAAAAGTGAGTCTATGGTCATGCGGGACAGGCTCCGAGAAGAACTTTGCAGTCGACGAATACCTCGTTATTAAACTAAACATGTCATGGTATTGGTCTTTATACTTGCATGTACACAAATACTTCATATTACTCTGTAATTCTACAGTACAACGGTACGACTACTACTGTAGCACGTCCACCACTTTTTTACTGCGGCTGAAGCATGCGGACACTCTGATGCACTGACCCAGCGCGGTCCACAGCAGCTGCTGCAGTACACCCATTAGATCACACGTAAAGTCTCCCCCTGGCCTGATTGTCACCTGGCTCTCACCTGCGAACCGGCTATAGTTTGAACGTGCTCCAAGCAGCCCCCACTCAGGCTGCGAGCTTCACCGCAACACACAGCGTGAAGTAGACGATGTATGGATGCCTGTATTATTAGGTCACTGAACAGACTCGGCGGGGGAGAATGATGGAGTGGGCTTGTTGGCCGTAGCCATGAGCGTGGCACATGCATTGTCCCGACGCTCGTCTCCAGGTACCACATATGCAACAATAGAATCCCAGAGTAGTCCTGTGTACTCGTACTTCAGCCTAATACCACAAAGTCCCTATTGAGCGGTTGCATAAACAGCCACAAAGGCGGTTATGTATACTTCGATACTTCGGTACTCTGTTGTACAGTACTGTAGTACGCTGCAATAAATTGGGCTCTAAAACACTGTTGTTACGCGTAACGCTTGAATACGGTCAAACACATCTACCATATACACCCACCACCCCACACACCCACACACGAAGCGGTTGGGGTATGGCTGATTACGTGTGCGGACTAACTACCGAGCAATTGCGTAGTCGACGTAGGTCAAGGCCGCCCCAGTGGGCTAGCAGGTAGCCACGAAGTAAGGTTGGAGTCAGGGGTTCGAGTCTCCGTATGGAGATTTATATTCTCAAATTACACCAACTGTCGAGAGAGCCTATTGTGGCGTGGGTAGGCATAATTTTGACGAGAGTCGGCGATGGTAGAAAATTATGGCAGCTACTCGCGATGAAAAGGCAAGGCACGTACCGTAGTGCGGAGGGTGGAGAAGAGCGTACTTAGTGACCCTGGACCCGAGTTACGACTAAGACGTAGAGAGAAAATGAGGGCGAAGATAATAGGTAAATAGCCATTTGGGGATATACCCCCTGGTTTTACGGCCATTTGGGGGTAGGGTCAAAATGCGCCCGCGGAACGTGCTCCCGCGGGCCCGAACAGGCCTCAAACGCCATTCCGAAGCCCTGGCGAGATGCCCGAAGCCCATGCCAAGCACGCACATAACTTTTTCATTTTTTTTCAGGCACGTCCTTGGGCCTAACGGGACGGCGGCGCACGAGGGAGCAAACAAAGTCCCCCCTTTGACCACACATTGGGGGGGGATAACCCCACGTACCTACTAAATGTATCTACTCCCCCCGATTGACCACTTTTTTCAACCCGTTTGACCGAAACCATACCCCCTTTTGACTATCTGCAACAGCCTCAGAAACGACTACAGCAGTACGTATCCACGTCACCGCCTAACAGCCCGAATAGACCACGGGGCGGAACATGCAGAACTTGCGAGTAGTCGGGATCGTTGCCTCCCAAAATCTCGGCGGAAATATATACAAATCAAATATTTATAGACGATATGAAGATATCGGCTCTTCTGATAAACTATCGGCTCTTCTGAGAAAACATGACGGTGATGGGAGAATCAGAATACATACGCGTACGAGGTAGTTGATCGGCGTATGAGTCGTGGGTCGTGGGTTGCTGGGTGCTTGGTGCTTTGTTGCTGGGTGCTGTGGTGGGGGCAAAGCGCCAGAAGCGGTGCCCAGACCAAATTGGCTCGACATGGCGGGAAGGAGTTGGTCCACCTGACTCTACGGTCAAAGCCACTGCGGGTCTGTGCTGTGTGTTGGACGGCAGGCTGGTGTGTTCGAGTAGGATCACCCGGCAACGAAGCACCAAGCACCCAGCAACCCACGACCCATACGCCGAGCAACTACGCGTACTCGTATGTGTTATGCTCCTCCCATCGCCGTCATGTTTTCTTAGAAGAGCCGATATCTTCATACTCGTATCGTCTACGAGTATAAATATTTGATTTGTATATATTTCCGCCGAGATTTTGAGAGGCAACGATCCCGACTATTCGCAAGTTCTGGATGTTCCGCCCCGTGGTCTATTCGGGCTGTTGGGCGGTGACGTGGATACGTACTGCTGTAGTCGTTTTTGAGGCTGTTGCAGATAGTCAAAAGGGGGTATGGTTTCGGTCAAACGGGGTGAAAAAAGTGGTCAATCGGGGGGAGTAGATATATTTAGTAGGTACGTGGGGTTATCTCCCCCCAATATGTGGTCAAAGGGGGGAAATCGTTTGCTTCCTCGTGCGCCGCCGTCCCGTTAGGCCCAAGGACGTGCGTGACAAAAAAACTAAAGTTGTGTGCGTGCTTGGCATGGGCTTCGGGCATCTCGCCAGGGCTTCGGAATGGCGTTTGAGGCCTGTTTGGGCCCGCGGGAGCACGTTCCGCGGGCGCATTTTGACCCTACCCCCAAATGGCCGTAAAACCAGGGGGTATAGCCTCAAACGACCATTTCCCAAGATAATAATACCCCTTTATACTGCAGTGGGTACGGTACCACCCCATTTTTTTATGTTGGTGGCGTAATAATACCCCTTTTATACTGCATTGGATACATCGTATAAAAATACATAGGCCGAGATAGGTGAACTGTTAGTGTCATGTCACAGCGTTTTGGTGGCTCGCTTTGGCGAGAAATTGGTTTGCGGGAGTCGTGTGTTGGTGGTAGCGAAGTCACAGTGTTTTGGTGGCTCGCTTTGGCGAGAAATTGTTTTGCGGGAGTCGTGCGTTGGTTGGAGCGAAGTCACAGTGTTTTGGTGGCTAGCTTTAGCGAGAAATTGGTTTGCGGGAGTCGTGTGTTGGTGGGAGCGAAGTCACTGACCCTAACCCACAGCCTGGACGAGTTTTCCTGTTGTTGTTGTTCTCACCTTAACTCATCGCCACAGTGCAAGTCTGTCTGTGGTCACACTTGGGTCACAGGACAAATTCACAAATTCCAGTATTTCTGGAGTAGAATACTGCCGTACGTACGTACAAACACGTACAGTACAGCAGTACGTTTCTGGTGTCCTGTGCTTTGCCAGGTTGGCGTCTTGCCAATACACTTGTATGTCGTGGGTCGTGGTGTTGTATAATCGGATCCGCGGGGGGGAAAGCACCTCTGTCGTACTGCCACACGCCAGGTGTTGTTCTGATTCGAGCGACATGTTATTAGGAAAGGTGAAAAGTTTCGGCCGGCAGACCAAAGGCAAGTCAATTATACTTCCCACACTTAGCACGCCCAGCGAGAGGTACCGCCGATCTGCCAAGAAGTTAGGTTGAAGAAGAACCTCGAAGTCCGAGGACCGCTTGAGTCTGTCGATGCTGTCAGAAAGCTTGAAACCATCGTGCGAGCCCGCTGCCCCATGAAGAGACGAAGAGGCGGGCTTACCCCGGTGGCTGCACATTGCCGTTGCAAGTCGGCGACGGACAGGGCGCGGCCGGCCGTGACGTGGTGGACGATGTTGTCGGCGACTTTCGCTTTGAGGCGGCGAATGTTACCCATCGGATGCTCGTAACTAGTCCTCTGCAATGCGAAGGGGATCATTTGGCGAGGAGGGGCGGACGGCATGATGAGGAAGTGTGTGCGGATGTGTGTATGGGTCACCGTGTACAACGCCGAAGGGGGTAACTGCTGCTGTAACACACGGACACACCTCATAGTACGCACCGATCGCCACGCAAGCACACGCGACGCACGTAACCCTGACATATGAGCGCTGGAGGAAGGTGAGTTTGGTATACGTTTGCCAAGCAGAGGACACACGACCATGACACGCTCAAACACACACACATGTACACACAAATCTTACAAACACCACTAGGTACTACTGCTGTATGTGCATGACTGCTTCGATATACGTCTGCAAAGGAGAGGACACACGACCATGACACGCTCCAACACACGTGTACACACAACACTTACACGCACACACATCACTACTGCCTTATGTGCATGACTGCTCTCCACGAGACGTGGACGGAAACAGGACCTGGTGTTAGAGTAGATATGTGCGCAGTGTATGAACAGTGTTTGTGGTGCACCCATCTGTCCCAAGAAGCGGCAGTTCCCGTTGAGCAGAGAGTGCCAGCCGCAGTTGCCATCCCCTCTGCACGAAACAGTTGAGATATTCCGGAGCTGTTGGACGAGGCCGCTTGGACAGTAAAATTGCTGAATGGCGTGCAGTTGTCCTCGCAAGGTTGCAGGCCCCCAAAGGAAGACGCTGGGTGAGCCGTGTGAAGGTGTGATGGAAGAGGTGGTCTCCCCAGCCATCGAGGTACCGCTCTGGAGGGACGCTCTGCGGCATGCAGGGCAAATATACCGACTCAGCACCAGGAGGTGGTACGCCGGAAGGTTTGAAGACGGCGAAGAACACGCAGCCGAAGACCAACAGAAGTCTAGTACGAGCAACCACACGAAGGGTCATAGCAGTCACCCACAGCAGTCGCAAAAGAGGAGCAGCGACAGCAGCGGGGCGGCAGCTGCAGTATAAAGAGGCGGCAGCTGCTGTAGAAGCACACAATCGCCGCCGCCGGATACACACCCGGCAGACCACGGACAGGATCACATCGAAGTTCACAGAACACCCACCAGACGGAGGTGTGCCCAACTTGGGACAGAGGTAATGGGTGTGCGGTGTGCGCGGTGCGAGTGGGTGTGTGTGCTGAGGGCGAGAGGATGAATGTTGCGGAACCGCGTTTGTTGGTATCGGTGTTTGAAATTTGGGGTTTATCTTCTAGTAGGCGGCGTTTTCCAGGAGGGGATTTATTTCCGTAGCCCAGGGCACAAAGAACTGAAATATTTGTCGGTAAATCATGGCCCAATGACCAGCAGAGGTCTAGCACGAGGAAACATACGAAGGTTCATAGCACACACCCACAGCAGCAGTAACTACTACGTGATGAGTGCTGCAGCAGCAGCAGAGACAGGAAGACGACGAGTACAGCTCGCAACAGCAGCCGACCAGCTTTGGTCTAGCACGAGGAAACATACGAAGGTTCATAGCACACACCCACAGCAGCAGTAACTATTACGTTTGAAATTTAGGGTTTATCTTCTAGTAGGCGGCGTTTTTCAGAAGGGAATTTCTTTCCGTAGCCCAGGGCACAAATAACTGAAATATTTGTCGGTAAAGCATGGCCCAATGACCAGCAGAGGTCTAGCACGAGGAAACATATGAAGGTTCATAGCACACACCCACAGCAGCAGTAACTACTACGTGATGAGTGGTGCAGCAGCAGAGACAGGAAGACGACGAGTACAGCTCGCAACAGCAGCTGAATGAATGATGTGTTGGAAGCAGGTGCGTCATTGTGCGTTGGAAGGATCCCGATGGGGTGCGTCGCAAAATGCCTCACCCGTGTTCGGTTGGCACGGCAGCCGAACAGAGCTTGGATGCAAATTGCAGTGTCGGGGGGGGCGGGACGCGCCCCCCGCCCCCCCCGGGCCCCCCGAACAGTGTGCGTTCGAAATGTATGTTCTGTATTTTCAACAAATATTCCTACGTTCGATGATAGATGCACTCGGGGATACGCCAGGGTAGTTTGTGTATCTCACCGTCTTCCGTGACGTCCACGCTGAACCGGAGATATTCGCCGATGGCGATGTAGCCGACGGTGTAACCGCCATTGTCCAAAGCTTGGATATCGACCGCTTCATCCGGTCGAAAGGCCTGCCATCGTATCAATATCAACATCAGGGAGCCAAGGAACCCCACAACAGCACATTGTAAAGCATAGCCGAAGACACGCAGAAGTCTAGCACGATGAAAGATGCGAAGACTCATAGCACACACTACCCACAGCAACACAGCAGCAGTAGCACGGGTTTATCTTCCAGTAGGCGGCGTTTCTCAGAAGGGATTTGTTTCCGCAGCCCAGGGCACAAAGAAGGGGGATATGTTTAGGTAAGACATGTCCGAAGACGACGATCAGAAAAAGTCTAGCATGAGGAAACGTACGAAGGCTAATACCACACACCAACAGCAGTAGGATGTAAGTACTGGCGTCATACAGACACACAAAGACACATGGTGAAGCCCACAGCCCCCCCGACAGTGTGCGTTCGAAATCCAGTACCAGAGCTTTAACACAAATAGCAGTGCAGGGTTAAGTTGGCACGGCAGCCGAACAGAGCTTGGATGCAAATAGCAGTGTCGGGGGGGGGCGACGCGCCCCCCCCCGCGAACCCCCCCCTCGGGCCCCCCGACAGTGTGCGTTCGAAGTCCAGTACCAGAGCTTGGACGCAAATAGCAGTGCAGTGTTAGGTTTGCACGGCAGCCGAACAGAGCTTGGATGCAAATTGCAGTGTCGGGGGGGGAGGGACGCGCCCCCCGCCCCCCCCGGGCCCCCCGAACAGTGTGCGTTCGAAATGTATGTTCTGTATTTTCAACAAATATTCCTACGTTCGATGATAGATGCACTCGGGGATACGCCAGGGTAGTTTGTGTATCTCACCGTCTTCCGTGACGTCCACGCTGAACCGGAGATATTCGCCGATGGCGATGTAGCCGACGTGGATGCCTGTATTATTAGGTCACTGAACAGACTCGGCGGGGGAGAATGATGGAGTGGGCTTGTTGGCCGTAGCCATGAGCGTGGCACATGCATTGTCCCGACGCTCGTCTCCAGGTACCACATATGCAACAATAGAATCCCAGAGTAGTCCTGTGTACTCGTACTTCAGCCTAATACCACAAAGTCCCTATTGAGCGGTTGCATAAACAGCCACAAAGGCGGTTATGTATACTTCGATACTTCGGTACTCTGTTGTACAGTACTGTAGTACGCTGCAATAAATTGGGCTCTAAAACACTGTTGTTACGCGTAACGCTTGAATACGGTCAAACACATCTACCATATACACCCACCACCCCACACACCCACACACGAAGCGGTTGGGGTATGGCTGATTACGTGTGCGGACTAACTACCGAGCAATTGCGTAGTCGACGTAGGTCAAGGCCGCCCCAGTGGGCTAGCAGGTAGCCACGAAGTAAGGTTGGAGTCAGGGGTTCGAGTCTCCGTATGGAGATTTATATTCTCAAATTACACCAACTGTCGAGAGAGCCTATTGTGGCGTGGGTAGGCATAATTTTGACGAGAGTCGGCGATGGTAGAAAATTATGGCAGCTACTCGCGATGAAAAGGCAAGGCACGTACCGTAGTGCGGAGGGTGGAGAAGAGCGTACTTAGTGACCCTGGACCCGAGTTACGACTAAGACGTAGAGAGAAAATGAGGGCGAAGATAATAGGTAAATAGCCATTTGGGGATATACCCCCTGGTTTTACGGCCATTTGGGGGTAGGGTCAAAATGCGCCCGCGGAACGTGCTCCCGCGGGCCCGAACAGGCCTCAAACGCCATTCCGAAGCCCTGGCGAGATGCCCGAAGCCCATGCCAAGCACGCACATAACTTTTTCATTTTTTTTCAGGCACGTCCTTGGGCCTAACGGGACGGCGGCGCACGAGGGAGCAAACAAAGTCCCCCCTTTGACCACACATTGGGGGGGGATAACCCCACGTACCTACTAAATGTATCTACTCCCCCCGATTGACCACTTTTTTCAACCCGTTTGACCGAAACCATACCCCCTTTTGACTATCTGCAACAGCCTCAGAAACGACTACAGCAGTACGTATCCACGTCACCGCCTAACAGCCCGAATAGACCACGGGGCGGAACATGCAGAACTTGCGAGTAGTCGGGATCGTTGCCTCCCAAAATCTCGGCGGAAATATAAGAAAATCAAATATTTATAGACGATATGAAGATATCGGCTCTTCTGATAAATATCGGCTCTTCTGAGAAAACATGACGGTGATGGGAGAATCAGAATACATACGCGTACGAGGTAGTTGCTCGGCGTATGAGTCGTGGGTCGTGGGTTGCTGGGTGCTTGGTGCTTCGTTGCTGGGTGCTGTGGTGGGGGCAAAGCGTCAGAAGCGGTGCTCAGGCCAAATTGGCTCGACATGGCGGGAAGGAGTTGGTCCCCCTGACTCTACGGTCAAAGCCAGTGGGTGTCTGTGCTGTGTGCCGGACGGCAGGCTGGTGTGTTTGAGTAGGATCACACCTGGCAACGAAGCACCAAGCACCCAGCAACCCACGACCCATACGCCGAGCAACTACGCGTACTCGTATGTGTTATGCTCCTCCCATCGCCGTCATGTTTTCTTAGAAGAGCCGATATCTTCATACTCGTATCGTCTACGAGTATAAATATTTGATTTGTATATATTTCCGCCGAGATTTTGAGAGGCAACGATCCCGACTATTCGCAAGTTCTGGATGTTCCGCCCCGTGGTCTATTCGGGCTGTTGGGCGGTGACGTGGATACGTACTGCTGTAGTCGTTTTTGAGGCTGTTGCAGATAGTCAAAAGGGGGTATGGTTTCGGTCAAACGGGGTGAAAAAAGTGGTCAATCGGGGGGAGTAGATATATTTAGTAGGTACGTGGGGTTATCTCCCCCCAATATGTGGTCAAAGGGGGGAAATCGTTTGCTTCCTCGTGCGCCGCCGTCCCGTTAGGCCCAAGGACGTGCGTGACAAAAAAACTAAAGTTGTGTGCGTGCTTGGCATGGGCTTCGGGCATCTCGCCAGGGCTTCGGAATGGCGTTTGAGGCCTGTTTGGGCCCGCGGGAGCACGTTCCGCGGGCGCATTTTGACCCTACCCCCAAATGGCCGTAAAACCAGGGGGTATAGCCTCAAACGACCATTTCCCAAGATAATAATACCCCTTTATACTGCAGTGGGTACGGTACCACCCCATTTTTTTATGTTGGTGGCGTAATAATACCCCTTTTATACTGCATTGGATACATCGTATAAAAATACATAGGCCGAGATAGGTGAACTGTTAGTGTCATGTCACAGCGTTTTGGTGGCTCGCTTTGGCGAGAAATTGGTTTGCGGGAGTCGTGTGTTGGTTGGAGCGAAGTCACAGTGTTTTGGTGGCTCGCTTTGGCGAGAAATTGGTTTGCGGGAGTCGTGTGTTGGTTGGATCGAAGTCACAGTTTTTTGGTGGCTCGCTTTAGCGAGAAATTTGTTTGCGGGAGTCGTGTGTTGGTGGGTGCGAAGTCACTAACCCTAACCCACAGCCTGGACGAGTTTTCCTGTTGTTGTTGTTCTCACCTTAACTCATCGCCATAGTACAAGTATGTCTGTGGTCACACTTGGGTCACAGGACAAATTCACAAATTCCAGTATTTCTGGAATACTGCCTTACGTACGTACAAACACGTACAGTACAGCAGTACGTTCCTGGTGTCCTGTGCTTTGCCAGGTTGTCATCTTGCCAATACACTTGTGTGTCGTGGGTGGTGGTGTTGTATAATCGGATCCGCGGGGGGGAAAGCACCTCTGTCGTACTGCCACACGCCAGGTGTTGTTCTGATTCGAGCGACATGTTATTAGGAAAGGTGAAAAGTTTTGGCCGGCAGACCAAAGGCAAGTCAATTATAATTCCCACACTTAGCACGCCCAGCAATAGGTACCGCCGATCTACCAAGAAGTTATGGTGAAGAAGAACCTCGAAGTCCGAGAGCCGCTTGAGTCTGTCGATGCTGTCAGAAAGCTCGAAACCCATTGTGCGCGCCCGCTGCCCCATGAAGAGACGAAGGGGCGGGCTTACTCCGGGGGTTGCACATTGCCGTGGCAAGTCGGCGACGGACAAGGTGCGGCCGGCCGTGACATGGTGGACGATGTTGTCGGCGACTTTCGCTTTGAGGCGGCGAATGTCACCAATCGGATGCTCGTAACTAGTCCTCTGCAACGCGAAGAGAATCGTCTGGCGAGGAGGGGCGGACGGAATGATGAAGAAGTGTGTACGGATGTGTGTATGGGTCACCGTGTACAACGCCGAAGGGGGCAACTGCTTGACGGACAAACCTCACAGTACGCACAGATCGCCACGCAAACACACGCGACGCACGTAACCCTGACAAATGAACGCTGGGGGAAGGTGAATTTGGTATACGTTTGCCAAGGAGAGGACACACGACCATGACACGCTCAAACACACAAATGTACACACACACATATTACAAACATCACTGCGTACTACTGCTGTATGTGCATGACTGCTTCGATATACGTCTGCAAAGTAGAGGGCACACGACCATGACACGCTCGAATACACATGTATGTACACACAAAACGTACACGCACACACACATCACTACTGCTGTATGTGCATGACTGCTCTCCACGATACGTGGACGGAGGCAGGACCTAGTGTTAGAGTAGATATGTGCACAGTGTATGAACAGTGTTAGTGATGCACCCACCTGTCCCAAGAAGCGGCAGTTCCCGTTGAGCAGAGAGTGCCAGCCGCAGTTGCCATCCCCTCTGCACGAAACAGTTGAGATATTCCTGAGCTGTTCGACGAGGCCGCTTGGGCAGTACAATTGCTGAATGGCGTGCAGTTGTC
The DNA here is from genome assembly GCA_008828725.1 of Saccharina japonica. Taxonomy (NCBI): domain Eukaryota; class Phaeophyceae; order Laminariales; family Laminariaceae; genus Saccharina; species Saccharina japonica. The sequence goes on from MEHQ01003069.1 coordinate 107,334, forward strand.
CTCGCAAGGTTGCAGGATGCAGTAAAGCTCCCAAACGAACGCTGGGTGAGTCGTGTGAGCGTGTGATGGAAGAGGTGGTCTCCCCAGTCATCGAGGTACCGCTCTGGAAGGACGCTCTGCTGCATGCAGGGCAGATATCCCGACTTAGCACCAGGAGGTGGTACGCCGGAAGGTTTGAAGACGGCCAAGAACACACAGCCGAAGACCAACAGAAGTCTAGTACGAGCAACCACACGAAGGGTCATAGCAGTCACCCGCAGCAGCCGCAAGAGAGGAGCAGCCACAGCAGCGAGGCGGCAGCTGCAGTAGAAGAAGAAGGCAGCTGCTGCAGAATCACACACACGCCGCCGCCGGATACACACACGGCAGACCACGGACAGGATCAAATCGAAGGCCACAAAGAAGGGAGTAGTTACACGCAACAGAACACCCACCAGACGGAGGGGTGCCCAACTTGGGACAGAGGTAGTGGGCGTGCGGTGTGCGCGGTGCGAGTGGATGTATGTGCCGAGGGCGAGAGGATGTATGTTGCGGAAACGCGGTTGGTATCGTGTTTGAAATTGGGGTTTATCTTCCAGTAGGTCGGCGTTTTTCAGAAGGGAATTCCTTTCCGATGCCCAGGGCACAAGAAGTAGAAATGATTTGTTGTGGGATACAAACGAGGAACATCGAGATGACTCGACCCAAGCAGAGCAGCATATGCACGAGGCACAGCAGCAAGACAGGAAGGTCAAGAACCACAGTGATGTAAGCTCCGTCATAAAGCACGCCGAATGTAAAGCATGCGTGAGACAGACAAGTGCTAGCAGCGCACAGAGACAAGGAAGACCGAGTATGCATGCATGCTCGCACCGCACAGCACTGCACATAGCAGTGCACGGGTTTATTTTCAGTAGAGCGGCGTTTTTCAGAGGGATTTTTTACGTAGCCCCAGGGCACTAAGAGACCAATACTGTCTCGTAAAGCGTCGCCCAGAGACCAGAACGAGGAAACACACGAAGGTTCATAGCACACACCACAGCAGCAAATACGAAGTGCTGCCAGCAGCAGCAGAGACAGGAAGAACGGCGAGTACAGCCGTAACACGCAGCCTGAATGTAATGATATGTAGGAGTTAGCAGCAGCAGGCAGGTTGCCACTTATGTACAGTTCGAAGATCTCCGATTGCGACGCAAATAGGTAGATGCCTACGGTTTTCACGGCAGCCGAACAGAGCTTGGATTCAATAGCAGTGTCGGGGGGGGCGAGGGCGCGCCCCCCGGCCCCCCCCCCGCCCCCCGACAGTGTGCGTTCGAAATCCAGTACCAGAGCTTGGACGCCAAAAGCGAGTGTAGTGTAGGTTGACACGGCAGCCGAACAGAGCTTGGATGTCAATAGCAGTGTCGGGGGGGCACGCCGCCCCCCCCACCGACCCCCCCCCCCGGCCCCCGACAGTGTGCGTTCGAAATCCAGTACCAGAGCTTGGACGCAAATAGCAGTGCGTGTCAGTTGGCACGGCAGCCGAACAGAGCTTGGATGCAATAGCCAGTGTCGGGGGGGGGCGACGCGCTCCCCCCCGACCCCCCCCCGCCCCCCGGCGGCGACAGTGTGCCGTTCGAAATCCAGTACCAGAGCTTGGACGCAGATATAGCGGACGTGTAATGTTAGGTTGGCACGGCAGCCGAACAGAGCTTGGATGCAATACCAGTGTCGGGGGGGGGCGACGCGCCCCCCCCAGACCCCCCCCCCCCGGGCCCCCCGACAGTGTGCGTTGGAAATATATGTACTGTTTTTTTAATAAATGGGATGAATTAAAAAAAATAGAAAAGGAGGTATTTTGCTGTCATTGAGTATGTTGGCTGCTCTATGCGAAATGCAATGTCTACTCTACGAGCTGGTTCCAAGAAGCTGCGTGAAATCAAATCTTCGGGCAATGAAAAGGATAATACGTTGATACTTTCAACACTAAAGATATCCACATGACCACATGGACAAGGGAAACATATGGGTGAAGAGAGTTTAGGTGTGCGAGTTGTAGTTCGCGGAGGGGTGGACGTACCTTGATAGTAGATATTATCGGGGTTTTGTGCTTGGCGCCTGAAGCCGAGCCTCCAAACCGAACCCTAACCCTATGTCAGTGGTCAGTGCTGGGATGCTGTGCTTGGTAAGACTCTAGGTGGACTCGGCCGGCGTGGGTGCTGAGCTTGGAATGACTCTACGTTGACCCGGGATGTTGTGGCTGGGAGGTACTCCAAGTTGATTGAGCCGCGTGAAGCATACCCTTAGCCAACCAGAGTGCCTAAATAGCACTATCTATCATGCTTCGTTCACTAATGAGTTCGCGAGGTATGGGCATTGTTCGTATTACTTGGGGAGGCGTTGTTTCATAGGGATTTTACCTTGATATATAAAGTAAAACCTACAAGGTCCCCTTCGGGACGTTGGTCACTTGAAATCCTGGGGGTGTCGCAAGGTGAATATAGATCGCACACGCTTCATAGTTTATTTTTTGGGGCAAACCTGTGGCATAGACTGTAAACGTAGTAGCGACGGCCATTCCTAACGAAACAACTGTCACGAGAGTATATCGTATCTGAGGTACAGTGGGCTCCCGGTGTTAAGAAACTTCAGTTTGGTGTCCAGGCTCAACGACTTGTTTTGTTTCTGAAGTCGATCTAACTATTTTTTGTAGGATTTAAAGTCGATCCCACAGTGGTACTGTAGTTATCACGGCTGTTCTGCGCTGTACAGCTGAGTAAACAGAATATAGTTATGACAGAGCTGTTGCCCGACGAGTCCCGCCCCGGTCCTAAAAACGAGTATTCACTCGTACGTAATACGTTTTCGGCGGGTACCCTGGTACGCGTTCAGCAGTCGAGTACTCGTCTAAGGATACCCGTCGAACAGCTGGATACCCGGGTGCCCTGGGCCCAAATTCTCGGCGAGTATGAAGTGTAATCCATACCCGTGACGGGTAATAGCGGTTTCGTTGTTTTTAATCGCTGCTGTAAAGCGCAGGTGCTATTAAAATCAGTGGGGGAGGTTTTGCTGGAATGGCATACATCAAACACACACGTATACACAATGAAAGACAGAACACAGCAAAGCAGTACTCGTTGTCCGTAGCTGTCACAACTAAATCTGCTGGATTCCTCCTGCTACTCGTAGCTGTTTACTGCGGGTCCGGCGCACGCATACAGGACACAACAACAGCCGCCACAAAGGCAACAATCTGAACAGCGGCCACTGCGTGTTCTGCAGCTTCTTTTGCTGTACTACTGTGCTGTTTGGTAAACGGCGAGTTGGCTGCTCTGTAGTTTGTAGTCAAGACTAGAGACATGCACCCGTAAAGTACAGCAGTAGTGCTACTGTACCAAAATACTCGTATTCGTACGTGTGTGGATCGGCCTATCGTTCGTACTCTTAGATCTGTGTATGTGTACTTTACGTAGATTCCAAAATATTGGCACCAAATTACAAATTTCATAAAATGCGCCTGTAATTTTTCAAGCGTCTCCTACAACTGCTACTACTGCTGTACGCAGCCCGGACAGAGCAGACGCATGCAACATGGCATCAACTACTGCTGTAAGACGCTTGATGTGTGCTTTGTTCGATGTCAGTGTGGCCCTTGTTTTCTCGTGCGTGGTGCGTGCTTTGTGTGTTCCGTTCATACGGTGGGTTAAAAACGGACCATCATAGTTCATACGGATGAAAAAACAGTCGTACCACAGGTTTTTCAGAGTAGTTGCGAGGCGGTGTCAAGTCGGAACGTCTCCCCTGAGTTATTTGCCAGAATTCGCGACTTTGAAGGCCCAGAGCACGCCCCACGGACCTCGGCCGGGACCCGTACTTGCGCCGTGGTGTACACGCGGCCCCCCTGCGTGCCCCGCAGCAGACAGCGCGAGGAAAGACCCGCGGCCGGAGATGAAAAGTGAAAGTATTCCGGAAGAATGTCCATTTGGTACCTATACATATACTATTTGTATTGAGGCCATACATCGGTCAATACGACCAATAATTCGGCACTAGCCGTGTTTAAATGATCGCATCAACAAGGGAAATACGTCCATAGTACGTGCTTGGTTTTGCGAGCCGTACAATTCCCCCCGGCCTGCCTCCCTGCTGAGGTAGGCCGAGGTCCGTAAGTGGACTTAAACCTCGAAAGACCACCCAACCCAGACGGATACACGGTCCCTAGCACCGTTGAGAGGGGGATCCTGAGTCTGGCAGTCGGGAGTTACCGCTATCGTGAGATCAGGGTAACTCGTGACGCAGCCAGCTCGGGTGTCTGCAGATGGGGTTAAACCCTAACGCCCCGGCTTGGACACTGGGGCCATGCAGCAGCAGAGAGCACGGAGAGGGTGGCGGAGTGACCGCACACCGTGTGGGTATGCACCAGAGAGAGGAAGGAGGAGAATCCAGAGCTGGAGGGTCGAGCCGCTCCGGGATGAGGCGTATCTCTGGTACAACAGACAAGCACCGGGATAACTTTTTTTACTATACCCCGAGAGTGCGCAAAGCAATCAAGAAAAAACAGAAAAAAAAGGGCACGAAGGAGGAAAAGGAGGGGACGGGCAAAGCGTTGGCTGGCTAGGAAGGCACCACGCATCGCCCGGGAGAGGCAGCAGAGTACACTTGTTAGGGTAGCAACCTGGAATGTGCGGACTCTGGCTGTAAAAGGGGCTAACGGCTATGGGAGAGCCTGCAGCATCCTGTACGAGGTAGCGAGACAAAACGTTTCGGTGTTAGGGCTACAGGAGACAAGGAGGGCAGGCCGAACGGAATTCGCAGCAGCGGGGTTCCGGGTGTTCTGCTGTGGCACGGAGACAGGTGGAACACACGGTGTGGGAATAGCCGTTAAAGAGTCAATGTGCAGGAACTCTGCATACACCACCGAATATATCGATGAACGCCTTATGGCCATGAGGTTTGAGATAACGGGCCACCGCGGAGCGGTCAACTTCGTAGCTGCGTACGCCCCAACAGAGGCCGCCACCGCCGACAGCAAGCATAGGTTCAGGGAAAAACTTGACAGCCTCGTGCGGGGGATCCCTGCCAAGGAGTGTGTCTATGTACTGATGGACGCCAATGCGCGGACGGGAGAGAGGGTAGATGGAGAGGACGAACGTATCATGGGCGAGCACGGGCGTGATAAGCTGAACGACAATGGCAGGCTGCTGCTGACCTTCGCAACGGACAACAGACTAGCAATCACGAACACCTTCTTCCCCACACGTAAGGGTGGGATATGGCACACATACAACGGCGTATCGGGGGACGAATGCCGGCGCATCGATTACATCCTCACGCGACAGGCACACCGCGGCCGAGTGTCCAACGTAGTCGTCGTTCCCCAACCGGTACGCCCAGTAAAGGCGGACTCAGACCACAACATGGTGGTAGCCACCGTCGACCTCGGTGGCAGACTTGCCCACAACCGAGCAGTGCGGACCAAACCGAAACAGCAGCAGTTCAGCCGACAGGAATTGCAGGTCGAAACAGCACGACGGGCGGTGAGCGAGCGGTTCATCCACAACCTCGACCAACAACCGGGTGAGCCAGCGACCACCACAGCGGGGATGGCGACGATGTTTACCAATGCCCTCCTCGACGCGGCGCAGACAGTACTACCCGAGGAACCACGGAGACGACGCACGCAGGAGTGGTGTGAGACCCCAGTGACGAGAGCAGCTTTGCAGGAGGTCTTTGCCAAGCGGCGGGAAGCGCGCCGCGCGATGAGGGGCGATTGGACCACAGCGACATGGAGGACCCTCAAAGCAGCATGTAAGGGAGTGACCGCAGCAGTCGAAACGGGCATCTATGCCCACCTCGACAGGAACGTGGCGGAGCTCGAAGCGGTCTACAAGGACCGCGACATGAGAGGGCTGTACAAACACCTTAAGAGATCAGTGGGCCTCAGCGGGAGACAAGCGGGGGGGAAACAATTCGTCACGGACGAGAATGGCGTGCTGCTCCGGAGCAAGGAAGACATCCTCCAGCGATGGGCGGGATTCTTCGGCACCCTCCTCAACACCAAGTCCCCCACCCTGAACCCAGACATCGCCGAAAAAGTGACGCAACGACCAGCGACGCGAGTCTCCCGACGGTTGGGAGCGGCGCCAGACCTCGAGGAGGTGGAACGGGCAACGAAAGGCCTGCAGAACTGGAAGGCACCCGGCCATGACTCTCTCCCTGCCGAGTTGCTCAAGATCGATGATGACGAACCCGTCGTCCTGGAGCGCCTTCATGCCATCCTCATCGACGTGTGGAACGGAGGAGAGATCCCGCAAGAGTGGAAGGGTGCAACCATCAAAGTGCTGTACAAGAAGGGCGACCGGTCCAACTGCAACAACTTCAGGGGGATCTCGCTACTATCGCACGTAGGCAAGGTCCCCGCCAAACTCATCACCAACCGCCTAAGCGTCTTCTGCGAAGCCAACAACATCCTCCAGGAGGAACAGTGCGGCTTCCGACTCGAGTCCTCCACCCCGATTATAAACGCAGACATGATACGGGGGAAGGGAACTATGGTCCCGTGCTACTGATGTACCCCCGGCCTGCGAGCAGTGTAACTGCAAAAGGTCAAAAACAACGGAGGGAAAAAGACAAAGACAAAGACAAAGAGACAAGTCAAAAGTACAAGCAAACACTCAAACAAACAAGACCACAGAGATAGCACAGACACGTCATCCCGAGGGGGTGGTGCAATGGTGCGGCGATGGGGGGAGGGGAAAAAGCAAACACACAAACAGTCCAGGAGAGTCAATCCGGCACATATCGCGCCACTCGGTCCGCCATTTCTCGCTTGTTTTCTTGCCTCGCCGATTCGTCCTTCTTCCGCACCCCTCCGGTCCCGTTGGTTCTTGTCGTCTCTTTATCATTGCTGCGCTCTTTGTCTCGCTTGGTCGCTCGTTTTCGGCTAGCCTCCTCTTCGTCCTTGTGCCAGGAGGTCATAAACCTCTCAGCTCCCTGCAGCACTCCCTTATACCACTGCCTTCCTCCCTTCACCTTCGCTGCTTCCGTCCAAACTGAATTCGGGACTCCGAAGACACATCTCTCGTCGTCCGTAGAGCCGTGCGTAGCTCCGAACGCCTTGAAGTCGTCCTTCAGGCACGTCTGCCASTTCCGCTCCGGGCACCCCGCGCCCGGGTCCTTCCCCCCCACCAGCTCCCTGACCATCAGTCGTTTCGGGAGTCGACCGTCTGGCTGCCTTGCCACGGCCCCCGCGAACAGCAGGCGACGCTGCCGGACAGTGGCTTCCACGCTCTGGCACCCGACCCTCTTCAGGGCCTGGGCGTAGGACAGCTGCCGGTAGGTGCCTTGCTTGCGCTGGTACCCAATAACTCGCAGCAGCAGCCGGTGGTATATCGTCCGCAGCAGTCGGTAGTGGTCGCGACGTGGGGCCCATGTCATGCAACCGTACAGCAGTGCCTCCATCGCCTCCGCTTGAAGCAGGCGGGCCTTGAGTCGAAACGGTGCTCCCGGCCTATCGAAGAGCTCCGGGCCATACCTCCTCACGCACGCCGACGCTACTCTGCTCCTGAAGTTGATCTCCCGGGTGAGGTCGCCATGTTCGTTGACGAGGCCACCCAGGTACCGGAACTCGAGGGTTCCGGTGTATCTCTGCCCCGCTGCTTCGATGATCAGCGGCGGCGGGGGCGGTGTTGGCTGCTTCTCCTTTACGCGCATCAGGAGAGTCTCCGTCTTCTTCGCCGCGGCCCTAGAGGTCGTTATTGTACGATTCAGCGAGGACGATGCTATCATGCAGAACCTAGTGCTACTGAAGGAGGAGACGGGAGCGGGGACGAAGACACCACTCGACCGCGTACGGAGGGCGGTGTGGGGGATGCTGTATGCCGATGACGCCGGCGTTGTATCGAGGTCCGCCGACGGACTGGCGAGGATGATGACCATTATCGTGCAGGTGTTTGGGGAGTTCGGGCTGACGGTGTCGGAGAAGAAGACGGAGACTCTCCTGATGCGCGTAAAGGAGAAGCAGCCAACACCGCCCCCGCCGCCGCTGATCATCGAAGCAGCGGGGCAGAATACACCCAAACCTCTCGAGTTCCGGTACCTGGGCGGCCTCGTCAACGAACATGGCGACCTCACCCGGGAGATCAACTTCAGGAGCAGAGCAGCGTCGGCGTGCGTACAGGAGGTATGGCCCGGAGCTCTTCGATAGGCCGGGAGCACCGTTTCGACTCAAAGCCCGCCTGCTTCAAGCGGAGGCGATGGAGGCACTGCTGTACGGTTGCATGACATGGGCCCCACGTCGCGACCACTACCGACTGCTGCGGACGATATACCACCGGCTGCTGCTGCGAGTTATTGGGTACCAGCGCAAGCAAGGCACCTACCGGCAGCTGTCCTACGCCCAGGCCCTGAAGAGGGTCGGGTGCCAGAGCGTGGAAGCCACTGTCCGGCAGCGTCGCCTGCTGTTCGCGGGGGCCGTGGCAAGGCAGCCAGACGGTCGACTCCCGAAACGACTGATGGTCAGGGAGCTGGTGGGGGGGAAGGACCCGGGCGCGGGGTGCCCGGAGCGGAACTGGCAGACGTGCCTGAAGGACGACTTCAAGGCGTTCGGAGCTACGCACGGCTCTACGGACGACGAGAGATGTGTCTTCGGAGTCCCGAATTCAGTTTGGACGGAAGCAGCGAAGGTGAAGGGAGGAAGGCAGTGGTATAAGGGAGTGCTGCAGGGAGCTGAGAGGTTTATGACCTCCTGGCACAAGGACGAAGAGGAGGCTAGCCGAAAACGAGCGACCAAGCGAGACAAAGAGCGCAGCAATGATAAAGAGACGACAAGAACCAACGGGACCGGAGGGGTGCGGAAGAAGGACGAATTGGCGAGGCAAGAAAACAAGCGAGAAATGGCGGACCGAGTGGCGCGATATGTGCCGGATTGACTCTCCTGGACTGTTTGTTTGTTTGTTTTTTCCCCTCCCCCCATCGCCGCACCATTGCGCCACCCCCTCGGGATGACGTGTCTGTGCTATCTCTGTGGTCTTGTTTTTTTGAGTGTTTGCTTGTACTTTTGACTCGTCTCTTTGTCTTTGTCTTTGTCTTTTTCCCTCCGTTGTTTTTGACCTTTTGCAGTTACACTGCTCGCAGGCCGGGGGTACATCAGTAGCACGGGACCATAGTTCCCTTCCCCCGTATCATGTCTGCGTTTATAATCGGGGTGGAGGACTCGATTTGTTTGCCTGACCGGCGTGAACCCGGCACGGAACACCCCGGCATTATAGGGGCACCAAGATAGAATCAGGGGGCGTATACCCCCGATTGGTGATGTTGACCTTTCCAGTTTTATTTTCACCTTCACATAGCGTGTAGAGGGGAGCGGAGGGCTCCAGATTATCTGTTTTTGACTGACTTTGATCGCTTTGCGGACCCTTCGGGTTCCACTTTTATTTCAGTATACCTTTTTTGGGTAAGTTAGCCTGTGACCACGGGAATCGACCGTGTCAAGCGTTGGATTTGTACGGACAGATGGAGGTACTGGATAGAGAGACCGGCACGGTTTTTAATGTGAAGACAACAACAACAGGTCTATTGTAAGAACGCCTGTCAAAGTAATGAAACAATGTATTGAGCTCTTTGGAAACCCTGAGAAAAAATTACTCTTCGCGGCAATCATTCTTACGCTTTGTTTTTTTTAGGGTTGAAAAACGACATTGGCAGGGCTGTGCGTAACAACCATCCAGAAACCTGACGGCTGGGCTTTATTTTATAAATGTTTCGTGCATGATGAGGGGCGGTCAAAGTTGCCGAAAAACATAGAAAAATGGAAAATGTACCTACGAAACTAAACGTTATTGAAAACGTCCAGTCCTGAGTTTTTTCGTAGAGTTATGACGCACAACCCTGACAAAGTTCGGTTTCCAACTCTCAAAAACCGAAGCGCGAAGTTGCGAAGGTGTAAAGCTCTGGGTGTCGCTGAAAGACCCATTGCATTGTCTTCCCATTAAGTTATGTTACGTGCCTCGCCAGTCGACATTACGACACCCACAACAACAGAGACAACTTCAGCATTCTTTACATTGACTTGTATTGACTGGCATTGATCATGGAACTGCACGAAGTTCGGCAACGCTACAACTCCGTTTTCAACAAAATCGACAGCTAGCTGTGGTTGTTGATATTCCACATATAGCCCAAAGGCAACGACGTCGTCTAAGGACAAGTACCCGCTGGCACTGGCCATGCAGCCGTATAGTGTATCGCATGACACACAGCAGGCGCCACCGAGTATACCATACAAGGAGAGTATCGCACTTCATTGCACACGCCAAGCACACACTGCGTAAAAAATTGAAACTTGCCTAACGCAAGCATCACAATCGACTTGTACTGTAGATCAATTAAAAACCTGTGCATACGTGGCGTAATGATAGTTGTATCAAACGAAGAGCAAGGGCTTGAGCAAATGGTAAAACGTTCAAAGCGTGTGAAAAAAACGACTTAAACAATACCAAAGGCTTGCAAAAACAAAAACGACCGCGCTGGGGGGTGGGGAGGTGTGAGGCACGTTTTGTTTCGGACGCTCTCTTGCTGAGGTGTAGTGTTGGTAGTCAACTCAAAAAAGGGGTTGCTTGATTGTTGACTATTGGGGATTTTAGTTGCTTGATTAATCATGATTAGTTGCCTTTTAGGCAAGTTCGTGATTAAATCAACTTTCTCAAAAAGTTGCTTCTTTGTTGCTTCTTTGTTGCTTATTGTTGCTTTTTTTTTAGAGGAATAAACGGCGTTTTCATGCCGGGAGTGGTTTAGAGCGTCGTTTAGAGCCTACGTTTATAGCTACCCCCCCTAAGGCTCCAGTACCCAAGCACGCAGCACACAGCACACAGACCACACCGCAGTTGTGCCTTGGGCGTCCGGGTTGCTCCGTCATGAATGGCGCCGGGGAAGCTTTACCCCACACACACTCCAAGTATTTTCCCCCCAAAAACGGGGGTGCCGGGTGCAGTTCTAAACCCGACTTTACAATCAAAAAGAACATCAGCAGCAGCACTACGTCGAAAACAGTTCAACACACAGGGCATCAGCACCTCCACCCTCGACCCTGTAGAGGAAGTGATTCCGTCAGTAGCGTGCTCGAAGTCGTCGGAAACCACGACCAAGTTGGCAGTACTCGGCCACGTTGCCCCCCCCAACCCTTGGTTGAAAAGGCCCCCACACGTGAGTTGTTCAAGGTGAGCAGGCCATTGAGCTGGGTCAATCTCCTGGTCGAAGTAGTCACCGAACTCCAGACATACGACTAAGTCCGGCCAGGCCACCGCCTGCACCCTGTCGTCGAACCTCTCGCTGAACACCATCTCCTCGACGTCGGCAAGAGCGGACATGTAACGAGCCAAGACCGCAATTGACAACAGGTCCCACTTGACGCTCAGCACTCGGATCCGTGGCACGCGCGTTCCATGATCCAACCCGTTGTTGTCGGGAAGTGCTTCGCCAGCTACCGCAATCGGCAGTAGTGAGGGGGGGGTGTTGTCCAAAATGAACCAGTTTGCGCGGGGCAAGCTTCGCACAGCCGCACAAACTTGCAAGGACGTTTCCTGGAGCTGCTTCGTCGTTGTTTACCACCTCTCTCCATCCATGTCGTTCATGACGACGAGCAGGGCGGCCTCCGCTGTTCCTACCATGCTGACGGGGTGGCTATGACCGAGGTATACAACTATACAGCAATGATAAGTATGAAGTAAAATAGTACCAATAAAGCAAATAATAACGACAAATCACCGAAATAAAGTTGGCATGCCTTTTGTTATAAATCAACTAAGCACGGCCTTAGTTGCCTTGATTATGCCTATAAAAAATCATGCCTAAAAATCAAGTAACTTGCCTTTTTGAAAGTTGGTTACCAACACTACTGAGGTGGTTCAAATTCCCCAAACAAAACAAACAAAGGCTACGCGAGATCTTCGGGAGGACTAAGTCGGTCGCCCCGATGATCTAGAGGTAACCTCGAACGCTTCTGAACGTTGATGTCTGGAGTTCGAATCTCACGTGGGTCGGACTTTTTTATTTGCAAAAATAAAAAAAACGGAATCAACTGCTGAGAGCGCCAAGTAATAGTATCGTGGGTAGGCACAATTCGATGCGAGTCGACGAGGGAAGGAAAGGCTGAAGTCTTCTCGCGATAAAAATGCAAGGCAAGAACCGTAGTGGGGGAGGAGGGAGAGGAGCCTACTTTGTGACCCCGGATCTGAGTTACGACTAGGGAGGAGAGAGAAAGGAAGGGCGAAGATAATAAATGGGATGGACAATACTGTAGAAGGCGCATGCAAAAAATCACAGTCTGACTCGAAAAAACGGCGTGGACTTTGGCCCGGGAACAATGTTCGGTCATCGAAATAGAACCAGCCTGTACAGTATTATTACGGGGAACCATAGTAAATAGGACCGAATATAGATAGTAAAAATAGGGAAATATATAGGCTTTTGTGTGTATCGTAGGTCCCATTTACTATGGTCCCCCGTAATAGTACAGGGGTCCGCATTTGAGATTTTCCAAAACATATGAAAAGTAAAATAAGGATAAAAAAAAAACGTAGAATCACAAATGAAAACAAACAGCCCAGAATGAAGATACGCATCAAAACCAAAGGCATTCTACCCCAACGATTGACATGACGAAAACGAAGGGCTGCTCGGTAACACAAGATATTGGAGCTCCCTTCGACCCAACCCTTGCGTCATTTGAGCCCTTGTGGCCGGCATACTGCTCTCCGATCTGCCGGCAATGCGTGTGTCTCCGAGCTGCTGCAAATCTGCAAATCGCTCGTCCCGAGTACGCCCTCTAACAAAATTAATGGGGCTCGAGCCAGCATCTTAGCCCAACGAAGCCAGGGGTGGCAGGCACGCCACAACCCACAGGGTCATTGTAACGTCGGCCTTTTCAAACGTCGTTGCTTGTATCGCTCGCGAGGTCAATCTGCTCGTACTCGTTCGTATCAGAAGTGAGTGGAGTCGCGGCGCGTCGGTTTTCGTCTACATCATCCTCGTAGATCAGAGGCTGAAACCTCGCTGATGGAGGCTTATTTTTGGCTGCGACGACTTGAGGCCGTCTCCCGAGGTCAGAGGGACCACTTGAGAGGCTGAAGCTGGTCATGGAGTGCCTTGCCGAGGGAGAACGAGCTGCTGTTCGAAGTTGGTCCTTGATTTGCTCTGTTGAGATTTTCGGGGTATATCTCTCTCTTGGCGAATCTGGACGGAGGGCAGCCCTACCTCTGAAGGGCGAGACCATTTGCGTTGCCGATTGCTCTCCTCGAACCCTCTAGTAGAGGACAACAGCCACGCCAAATGTCCCTTGCGCCCCTCTTCCCTAGGTCGAGCACGAGTTGCACCCACAAGCAGCAGAATCTGCGTAGGTTTCCTCGATCGGCAAAACGATATTATAGTAGATATTTTGGTTCGAGTACTCGTAATTTGCGCCTTTCTTACAGCAGTACCTGCACCGAACAAGTACGAGGAAATTGAGCCCGCGAACGATACAAGCAACGAAATTGAAAACGGCCGACGTTACAATGACCCTGTGGGTTGTGGCGTGCATGTCAACCTTGGTTTCGTTGGGCTGAGATGCTGGCTCAAGCCCTTAATTTTGTTAGAGGGCGTACTCGGGACGAGCGATTTGCAGATTTGCAGCAGCTCGGAGACACACGCCTTGCCGGCAGATCGGAGAGCAGTATGCCGGCCACAAGGGCTCAAATGACGCAAGGGTTGGGTCGAAGGGAGCTCGCAGATCGGAGAGCAGTGTGCCGGCCACAAGGGCTCAAATGACGCCGGGATTGGGTCAAAGGGAGCTCCAGTTCCTTGTGTTGCCGAGCAGGCCTTCTTTTTCGTCATATCAATCGGTGGGGTAAAATGCCTTTGGTTTTGATACGTATCTTCATTCTGGGCTGTTCGTTTTTATTTGTGATTCTACGTTTTTTTTGTTTTTTTTACTTTTCTTAATTTTTGGGAAATCTCAAATGCGGATCCCTGTAGTGCAACCACGAATATGTGGCGAAATCAAATTGTTTCAAGACAAGTCTGCTGGTCGTCGATCGTCACGAACAAGCGTCAAGGAACGCTCACGAGCAAGCATCGAAAGAGCCTTCGTGTGGGTCGGTCAGTACGATAGAATGATCCTGTAGAGTGTATCTTCTGGCCGTAGAGCCAGGCGTGTCGAGGCTAGTTGAGAATGCGCCCACCAAGCTCACAACAACCTTCTCAGCTCTTCCTGGTCTTTTACTTCGTGCTCTTCATCTTGGCGCAGAGAGAAAACAAGTGTAACATCATCGTACAGCCCTTCTGGGAGAAGCTGACAAAAGCGCCTAACCGCGGCTCGTGCCAAGCGTCTGGACTAAACCGCAAGGCCACAAGCGAACACCGTCCGCAACAGTCACCACTACTACTAATGCACATTCTTAGACCATATGGACGTGCAGCCGGCTGCAACCAATGCAATCGTAATAAAAGTACTGTAGTAGTTTTGACGCGCAGTGGCCGAGCAAACGAAACTACGGGGGAAAGGTTGGACAATATCGCCCTAACGAGCATTTGGTTGGACAGCACGTTCCATGGTGAAGCCATATGGCATCGACCATGGGTCACAGTCCGTGGGGTTAACCGTGACACACATTGTGGTAAATCCATGGGTTCATCCATGACCAACGCCGTACATGGATCGTGCGATGGCGGGTGTACATGGGGTTTTCCAAGGGATACGGCTTTTTCATGGTCAAACATGGCATCTATCATGGTGCAACCCATGGAAAGTAACGTTCCCCATGGAATGAAACATGACACAAGGCACAGTCAATGGGTTATGGTGTGTGGCCTGGTACATTCCTTGGTAAACCGTGGTCTACAGTGGGTGCCCGCAGGTAAGCAAAAAAACATTGCCGTCCAGGTCAAGGCCCTATCTTATGTGACCTTATCAGTATGGCCAGCGTGAATTCCAAAGTGTTGGTTTCTTATGTTTCTCGGCTCAAATTCAACCGTTTTGAGATTATCATGTTTCGTCATATTTTGTGTACGGCCAGTCCACGGATTACATTGATGTTGCAGAGGTTAGCGGAAACCAAATATTCCTATATTCGTATACGATACTACCTTGGCGGGGGGCGTACGCTCTCGAGCTCCTCAATCAACAATACGTAGAACGTTGCAGGCCCGCGCGGCTGATGCCGGTGAAGTCGTGGCCTGCTGTACCCACCACGACGTATGCCGAACGTCAGGCGGCACTAAGGAATTCCAAAGCCTCCTCAAGCCTGTACCACACACCAGGCATATGGATAGTGCACAGCAGCACAAATACCACACGGGCCAACTCGGGCAGGTGCGCGTTCCACACGGGTTTCCACATTCGTTTGTGTTTTAGGCAGCAGGGGATATGTTTTACTGTGTAACTGAAAGAAAAATGTGAGATTTGTTTATATATATTGGGAAAAAACGTTTGAACAAGACGTCGGCCCTTACGTTTGGTGTTCATTATTCCATGCCACACTCCGGAGCAACCTCGTTTCTAAATATGGGTAAAAGTCAGAAGCGTCTGTTTATTATATAGCCCCCAAAAAAAAACATACGCTCGTCACCCACTGCTCAGAATTTCCCTAGTACCGGTACGCAATTATATGTTGAGGTTGACGCGATATTTGAGAAGTTAACTCTCTAACACCGCGATATTTGAGAAGTTAACTCTCTAACACCGCGATATTTGAAAAGCTAACTCTCTAACACCGCTTAGGCTTCCACCCGTTGGCGGCCAAGATGGCCTCGATGCCATCCACGTGCGCCAGGCCGACCACTGCCACGGTTGATTGCCTCCCCGGCAGGCTCAGAAGATTGGTGGCCATCACCTGTGACCATGGCCATCAAGACAATCGACGCAAAATTGAGGAGCATGAATTATTAACCTCGTCAGCCCTGCACCAAAACATCAGGTGGAAACCGCTTGGGAAAATTGTGGGACATTTTCGCGGGGGTCAACAGGTTAAGAACCAACAATATTGTAATAGGTATGTATATAAGATTGGTCTAATAACCATAGAATTCCCGGGGGGGGGACACCCCCAACCCCAGTAGGCTGGTTGGTGGCCATGACGTGTTGCGACAGCCGACCGGCCGGCAACATGTGACACACATTTGACAAAAACACGACGATTGTTACAAGGGGGCGTAACAATCATAACCTGAGATGGATCAAAAAATCGCACCCTCCACATTGCTTCACTTTACATATTAACTTCCGTGGAAGCTTCCATGGAAGTGAAACATGTACTTCCATGTTCGACAAACTTTCATGGAAGTAAACGTAGTTCCATGGAAGCTTGTGGAAGCTTCCGTTGAAGTAAGTTCACCCTTCATGGAAGAAACTACTATGGGAGTTCGTGGAAGCTTCCATGGAAGTGCATGCAAACGTCCGCTGTTGGTGGAAGTGGATTCATTCGCCAACTTGCGTCAACTGAAACTTCCACAACCATATTCGGTGGAAGCTTGTGGAAGCCTGCAAGAGATTCCCTATACCCCCATCGATTTCCACCTCAGTGCCGCGGAAGACAGCCCAACCTTGTCAAATCCAAGACACAGGTTCACCTTAATTCCTTATCATAATTACCTTCTACTTCTACGAGTCTCCCCAACTTGCATTAATTTCCACGAGAGTCCACCGCTTCCAATACTTTCCATTGGCTTCCATAGACTTCCATCAACTCCCACAATTTGCCGAAGCTTCCAGTAACGACCACCGACTTCCACCTACTTCCACTGCGTAGCTTCCATGAATTCCGTGCATGGACTTCCATTCACAATCACTTCTTTATATTATCTACGTTCATGAAAATTGGTGGAAGCTTCCATGGGAGAAAATTACTTGCATGGAAGCAAATTTTTACTTCCACGGAAGTAATATGCACGTGCCGTAAATATCAATTAAATGTATGTACCTTAGACGTAAAGCTTACTTCCATTGGTAGTAAGTTTGGGAAGTACTTCCATGAGAGTAATACGGAAGCAAAGTGCACTTCCGATGGAAGTAAAGTTGGAACTAAATATTCTCCCCTGGATCTTGGTGGAACCTACCACTGAAGTAAGTATATCCATGGAAGTAACTCAAATGGGAGTTTGTGGAAGCTTAAGCTTCCACGGAATGGAACCTCTCCCTGTCGGTGGGAGTGGAAGCATCCACCGACTTCCATCGACTGAAGCTCCCACAACCACATTCGGCGGAATCTTGATAGAGCTTCCCTATACCCATATAGATTTCCACTTACGAGTTTCGTGAACCTTCATTTACTTCGGCAAGCGTCCACCGACTTCCAGTACTTTAACCAGCTGCCACAGACTCCCACCACCTTCCACAACTTGCCGCATTTTGGTGGAATCTTCCATGAAGTTGGTGGAGACCCTTCCATGGGAGACTGGAAGTTGGTGGATGCTTCCATGGAAGAATGGAAGTTGGCGGAATCTTCCATGGAAGAAACTTTACTACAATTGAAGTAAAACTCGGGGTGCATGAAGGTAATATTGAAGCGACGTTTTTACTCCCATGGAAAAAAATTGAAGCAACGTTTACGTCCGATGGAGGTAAATTCGGAAGTGCTTCCACAGAAGCAAACGCTACACTTCGATGGAAGTATTATGAAGGTAAATTTCACTTCTATGGCAGTTATTTGGAATCAAAGTTATATTCCAAGGAAGTGTATTCAAGATTAAGTCCCATATAAGTTGGTGGGAGCTTCTACTTATGGAAGAAAATCCAAGTTATAATTCAAAGCAAGTTCAAGTAAATTTGGACGTACTTATATGAATGTAGGAAGTTTACTCCGATGAAAATAATGAGGAAGTAAATTTTACTCCGATGGAAGTTAATTGGAAGTAAAGTTTAATTCCAATGGAAATAAATCTGGAAGGACTTGGATGGATGCAAACTGTATTCCGATTTAACTAATAGAAGTGTCACTTCCGAAAATTATTCCGGAGTCAATTGTACTTGCAATGAACGTATATTTGGTTTTCACTCCCATGGGAGCTGGTGGGAGCTTCTACCGGTGCAAGAAAATTGCATTAAAAAATTGAAATTGAAGTAAATTTGGAAGTACTTACATGGAAGCAAATTTAATTTCCATGTAAGCAGTATGGAAGTACTGCTTATTCCCATGGAATAAATTTGAACGTAGATCACTTTCAAAGAAGAAAACTTCAAAGTTTGTGTATTCATTAGCCAAGAAAGTAATATGGGAGTCAAGTTTACTCCCATGGAAGAAATCTGGAAGCAACTTTCACTTCCGATGGAGCTAACTTTGGAAGTACTTGCATGGGATAGAAAAAACAAAACTTCGATTGAACTAATATGGGGGTAACTCTCACTCCTATGGCAGATATTGGGAATTAAAGCTATATTCCAAGGAAGGGTATTCCAAATTAAGTTCCATGGAAGTTGCTGGAAGCTTCTGTTATTCCAAGAAAATCTAAGTTAGAATTCCAAACAAGTTCACGTAAATATGGACGTACTTACATGTAAGTACAGTTTACTCCAATGAAAGTGATGAGGAAGAAATATTTAATCCGATGGAAGCGAATTAGAAGTAAAGTTTGGTTCCAATGGAAATAAATTTGGAAGGACTTGAATGAATGGAAACTGTATTCCGATTAAACTACAGTGGAAGTACTCATTATTCCCATGGAAGTAATTTGAACGTAGATCACTTATATAGGAAGCAAACTTCACATTTCGCGAATTTAATATCCATTAAAGTAATATAGGAGTTACGTTTACTCCCATGGAAGAAATTCGGAGGTAATTTTCACTTCAATGGAGCGAAATTTGGAAGTACTCCCATGTAAGTAAAATAGCAAACGTTTAACTTCGAGTGAAGAAATATGATGGTCACTTTCACTCATATGGCAGTTATTTGGAAGTATAGTTGTATTCCATGGAAGTGTATTCCAAATTGAGTCCCATGGAAGTTGCTGGAAGCTTCTGCTATTTCAAGAAAATCTAAGTTAGAATTCTAAATTAGTTCGCGTAAATTTAGACGTACCTATATGCAAGTAATGTTTACACCGACGAAAATAAAAAGGAAGAAAATTCGACTCCGATGGAAGTAATTCGAAAGTTAATTAATTTTCAATAAAAACTAATTTATGAGGACTTGGATCAAAGAAAACTGTGTTCCGATGGAAGTAATAGAAGCAAATGTCAGTTCCAAAATTATGTCGCTGTTGTTTTATTCTTGTTCCTCCTTTTGAGACAATACATCACTCTTTCGGCGGTACATTTTACTTCCAGTGGACGTACGTTTGTTTTTTACTTCCATGGAAGCTGGTGGGATTCTCCACCGATGCGAGAAAATTCAAATAAAAAAATATTAAAGTGAATTTGGAAGTGTACTAACATGGAAGCAAATATAGCTTCCATGAAGCAATATGGAGGTATGTATCTCTCCCATGAAAGTAATTCGCAAGTAGATCACTTCTAGTAAAGAAAATGTTAAATTCACTAAATTTCACTTGTTTACTCGCGTGGAAACAATCTGGACGAAACTTTCACTTCCCATAGAGCTACATTTGGAAGTACTTGCATGAAAGTAAAATAGCAAAAACAATACGTACTTCGATGGAAGTAATATGGAGGTAAATTTCAATTATTTATCAGTTATTTGGAATCAAAGTTATATTCCAAGGAAGCGTATTTAAACGTAGTTCCATGGAAGTTGGTAGTAGCTTCTACTATTCCAAGAAAATTCAAGTTAGAATTCCAAACAAGTTCAAGTAAATTGGGACGTGCGTTTATGCAAGTAAAGTATACTCCGATGAAAGTAATAAGGAAGTAAAGTTTACTGTGATGGAAGTTTTTGGAAGTAAAGTAGTTTACTTCGAATGGAAATAAATGTAGAAGGACTTGCTTGACAGGAAACTGTATTCCGATGGAACCAATAAATAAATTCCACTTCCGAAACTAATTAGGGAGTTCATTAAACTTCCAATTGACGTAAATATGTTTTTCACTCCCATGGAAGCTGGTGGGATTTTCTACCGATGCAAAAAACATCGAAAACAAAAAATGTAATTGAAGTGAATTTGAACGTACTTACATGGAAGCAAATTTAACTTCCATGGTAGAGATATGGAAGTAAGTATCACTCCCACGGAAGTAATTTGGAAGTAGATCACTTCCAAGCAAGAAAATGCTAAATGTAGTCCCATGAAAGTAATATCAAAGTAGAGTTGACTCCCCTGGAATACATTTGGAGGTAAATTTCGCTGCCAATGGAGATAAAATTGTAAGTACGTGCACGGGAGTAAAATACCAAAGGTTTAACTTCGATGGAAGAAACTACGAGGTGAATTTTACTTCTATGGCAGTTTTTTTCAATCAAAGTTATATTCCAAGGAAGTGTATTATAAATTTAGTTCCATGAAGTTGGTAGGAGCTTCTGCCATTCCAAAAAAATCCAGGTTAGACTTCCAAATAAGTTCAAGTAAATTTTGGACGCATTTTCATGCAAGTAGAGTATACTGCGATGAAAGTACTAAGGAAGTAAGTTCTGCTCCGATGGAAGTAATTTGGAAGCAAAGTTTATTTCCAATAGAAATACATTCGGGAGAAATTGAATGGATGAAAACTGTATTCCGATGGAACTAATAGAAGTGGATGTCGCTTCCGAAATAAACTCAGGAGTAACTTTAAATTCCAATGGACGTAAATTTGGTGTTTACTCCCATGGATGCTGGTGGGATGTTTTACCGGTGGAAGAAAATACCATTACAAAAAAACTAAATTGAAGTGATTGGAAGTAGTACTTACATGGAAGCTAATGTAACTCCCATGGAAGCAAAATGGAAGTATTTATTGCTCCCATGGAAGAAATTTGAAAGTAGAGCACTGCCAAGGAAGGAAATGTAATATTTAATCAACTTAATACTCATGAAAGTAATATTGAAGTAACGTTTACTCCCATGGAAGGAAATTTTAAAGTAAGTTTTACTTCCGAAGGTGCTAAATTCGAAAAAACTTGCATGGAAGTGAAATAGCAAACTTTTTACTTAGATGGAAGTAATATGGAGGTAAATTTCACTTCTATGGCGGTTATTTGGAGCCAGAGTTATATTCCAAGAAAGTGTATGACAAATTTCGTTCCATGGAAGTTGGTGAAAGTTTCTACTATTCCAAGAAAATACTTTTTAGAATTCCAAACAAGTTCAAGTAAATTGGGACGTTACTAGTATGCAAGTAATGTTCACTCCGATAAAAGTAATAAGGAAGTAAATGTTACTCCGATGGAAGTAATTTGGAAGTAAAGAATACTTCCAATAGAAATACATTTGGAAGGACTTGTATATTAGGAAACTGGATTCCGATGAAACTGTTCATAATATATAATATAATGTAACTTCCGAAATTAATTCGGGAGTATATTTTACTTCCAATGGGGGCACATTTGGTGTTTACCCCCGGAAGCTGGTGGAATTTTCTAACGATGCAAGCAAATCCCAATAAAAAACAAATTGAAGTGAATTTGAAGTACTTACATGGAAGCAAATTAAACTTCCAGCAATATGGAAGTATTTCTTACTCCCATGGAAGTAGTTTATGAGGAGATCACTTCCACGGAAGAAAATGTTAAATTTAGAAACTTTAACTTCCATGAAAGTAATATGGATGTAAAGTTTCCCCCCATGGAAGAAATTTGGAAGTACCTTTTACTTTCCTTTTATTTCCAATAAAGCCAAATTTGTAAGCGCTTGCATGGAAAAAACAATCATCAATGGAACCAATAAGGGAGTAAATAACCCTTTCATGGAAGTCATTTGCATGTAAATGCTACTTCCAATGGAAGTGAATTTGATTTTTAATTTCATGTCAGCTGGTGACAGCTTCTATCAGTGCAAGCAAATTTCATTACAATACCTAATAGATTGGAATAAATTTGAAAGTTCTTCCATGGAAGTTCAATTTACGTTCAATTTACTTTAATGGAAGTTATATTGAAGTGAATTTCACAGTCATGGAAGAAAGTACAAAGTGTCTTTTTATTCCATGTGAAGGTAAATTCGTAATTAACTGTACTTCCATGGAAGGTGGTGGCAGCTTCAACCATTGCACGAAAACCCCACCACAGTTCCAATTTGGTAACAGTAGCGTTCCCTCTATAGCGCCGTAAGCGCTAGCCAACAATACCGGCACTATGGCGGCAACGGGTACTAAAGCAGGGTACTATATCATAGCGGGCAACCGGCACTACTCAGCCGGCACTATAAAGGGCGCAGTTCCGAGGGGGGCCAAGGACCTAAACCGAATAGAACAGAGTCCTGCTGACCCAGTTATTACGAACGGGAACAAATACACCGACATTCATTACAATCAGTGGACTTAAAATGTGCAGGGGCGCCGCTGTACAAAAGGGCATGGAATATCTATGAATCGAAGTTGTAAGTTCGTTTCAGTTGTTTTTCACTTTTCGTAACTTTGAAATGGCGAGACATTCACGAACCATATTTTTACCACAAACCAGCTCCGGATGACAATATAATCGTGAACTGAAAAAAACAAATTACCGATACCATACGATAGAATCAATAAATTTGAAGCCGTCATCCATATGCAAGAAAGTCCGCCTCACAATCGATTCTTAGTAGGACGCCGCCCGCGCTTAACTTACTCGCCCAACACCTCCCGGTGCTTCGCGCTTCGTGTAAGCAATATCTGTCTGGTCAGTGAAAACCATACGTGCTCCGTGACGTCATTGCAGGGATGCGAGGGTCTATGGGCATACGACTACGTACGGCCATGCATGGCATGAGTAAACCTTCCCCCCATAAGCGTCGCAGCGGGGGGCGCCCCGCTAGAGGGGCCGCCAGAGGAGATGGTTCTGGTTATTTTTTTACGAAATACCACTGTGGATAGAGCTGTAAGGACCGATTACACGTGAGTATTATGACCAAAGGGTCCTCACATTTCCGTTCAGAGTAGTTATCTCTAGCGGCAACTCAAGGGGACGGCGCGTCCATGCCGTTCATTGGCGCTGCATGAAATCAGCAATAGTATGTATCACGTACATTGTTGTAAACCACTATAAAACAAGATTGGCCCTTGAAAAACTAAAACATTAATAGAAAAACACCGCTCTGTCCTGAAACGCAAGGACCGTTTGCATATGAATATTCAATCAAACGGTGCTTATATTTAGGAACAGAGTGTGCGAAGCACCAGGGTAAATATGGAATGGACTAAATGTTTTCCCCTCTGTCCGAAACTTTAAGGCACGTTTCGTTTGTATTTATGGACACTCGAACGGTCCTTAAGATTCCAGACACAGTGGATACACAACCAACAGCAAAGCATTCATAGTTTCAGGGTGAGTCTTCGCTTTTGCACACAAGTTGGGTCTACCACATTATTTGTCTTTTCATGTACTTCCATCGAAGAAAAAAAAAAAAAAAAACCTCCATGAAATTAAATTTACTTCTATGAATTTGTTTTTAGTTGGAAAGGTTTTTTTTCGATATTGTTTTTTACTTCCATCAAAAACAAATTCTTCCATTTGTGTTTTTAGTTTCATGGAAGTTAAGTTTTAGTTCCATAAAAGAAACAAAACTTTCATGAAGGTAAATTACTCATGTGAAAAAAACCATGGAAGTGAACCGTTTTTACTCCCATCGAAGTAAAAACCCGTATTTACTTCGATGGAAGGAAACACACTCCCATGGTTCCGTGGAAGTTTTGAAGAGGGCCTTCGGTCACTAAACAGGTACGCGCTGCGCGCTACACAGTTTAGAATATCTCGTTTGTAATTGGTCCACGTTTTAGTAATCGGGATGGGCCCACTTTGGGTGAGACGGTGTACCAACTGGGAGCAGAGGGTGAAAGCATGCCCTTGCTTCCATGGTGCATTGCCATGAAATAATAATTAGAATTATCTTCCAATGTAATCACATAGAAGTTAAAAAAGCTTTCATGAAAGCATAAACACTTCCGTGGAAGTGAATTTTACTTGCATGGAAGAAAAACAAAAATTCGTGGAAGTAAAAGTGAGACGGTGTACTAACTGGGAGCACATGGTGAATTCGTGCCGTCGATTCCATGTGAAATTTACTTCCAATATAATCGCATGGAAGTAAATAACCTTCCATGAAAGCAAAAAACTTCCGTGGAAGTGAATGTAAAAAAACGTCCGTGGAACTAATGTTTACTTCCATGGACATAAACAACTTTCGTGGAATAACTTTTGTTTCCCACTAGAAGTAAAAACACTTTCGTGGAAACTTTCATGGAAGTAAACACAAAAGTAAACAAATGTGGTATGCATCGCACAAGTTCGGTTAGGCACATGTAACAACGAATATTGGATTCGAACTCAAAATTAGCTTCCGGGTGGGTTTGGGTGGTTGGGTGGGTTGGTGAGTGGATGGGTGTATCGGCGGCTGGGTAGGAGAGAGGTGGGGGAGGGTTAGGGTTAGGTGGGGGGTTGGGTGGGTAGGAGGGTGAGGGGGTGGTGGTGGGAGGGGAGTTGCGGGAGTTGCGGGAGTGGGGGATTGAGTGGGTGGGGTGGATTGGTGAGTGGGTATTTGGGTGGGGGTGTTCACCTTGTCTCGCTCGCCGATCATGGCGCTGTATAGCTCCGGGGCCTCGAGCTTATAGAAGTCCATAACCTTCCGCATTGTATCTCGCCGCTTCAGTTTCTGCAAGCGAATC
Source organism: Saccharina japonica (assembly GCA_008828725.1). Taxonomy (NCBI): domain Eukaryota; class Phaeophyceae; order Laminariales; family Laminariaceae; genus Saccharina; species Saccharina japonica. The sequence continues at coordinate 131,995 of MEHQ01003069.1, forward strand.
ACGTTGGCGGCAGCAAACAGACCATTTTTCCCGACATGAGGTTTCTGCAATGCATCGAGATTGGGAGAAGTTCGTGACAATACCAGGAAGGGTCGGCAAACCAAAACAAAACTCAACGAAGTGAGCTACTGCAGTTAATATCGCGTTTGGGGAGAGTTTCTCGTCATGCAGTGATTCCAGAAGAGTGCAGCAGAATACTATATCTTGTGGTGGGCATGGCTTCTGCTTCATCGCAACCTTGACGACTGCCAAGTACGGTACAGGACGCGTTTTGAAAGCAAGGCACTAGAAAAGCTGATCAAGGCCGGATTTCTTATTCGAAGATGGGTGCGATCGTACAATGGTACACTAACTTGAGTATGACATACCCCGACTTGCTAAGGTTCACGTAAATCTGAGTCTGCCTTTCCCGGCGGTCGTTCTCATAGTATATAGGCGAACGTAAAGTTGGCCTGTGTACTGTACCCGTAGAGCCGCGGCAGATATTCTCCGACCATCAAAACACTGAATTTTTCATTACTTTACCCCTTTCGTCATCACTCCTATATACTCGCTACTCTTTTTTCTTCATCGCGACTCGGATTACGCGTCTCAAATTAGGCTCCACCCCCTCGTCCCTTCTACTCTGTAATGTCATTGGTAAAATAGTGTTTTCCAGTCGCTGTATTGTCTTCTTGCCCATCGTCCCTTTAATTTCTACTTCCGTAGTGAATCTCCCTATAATGGCGTTGATTGGTCAACCACTGCTGTTTACGCCTTTAGGAGGGCGCTGATTGGCATAATTACAGATCTAAACACCTCGAGGACGGCGTGGATTAAATATGTTCAACTACAGTAGTGGCCCCTAACAAGTGGCGAATGAGTAGGGCCGGTGGAGTGCTGCATCATACGTAGTGCCTGTGGAATCGTTGGCACGGATGGAACACTCGGTTTGGCCTTTAATCGAGTAGTACCGGTTGCCGCCATAGTGCCGGTACTATTGGCTGGCGCTTACCGGCACTATAGACTGCAGAGGAACCTCTACTGTACTGTTATAAATGCCTCTAGAGTACGATAGCGCTTGTCGATTCAACTACTGCTATACTGCCTCGAGAATTTGCGGAGGACTTCAATTATTGCTGTAATGCTTAGAGACTGGTGGTGGTTGGCTCAATTACTGCTCTGAATACCTCTAGAATGGCACAGATTGGTTCAACTACCGCAGAAAACGCGTAACATGCCACGGGAACGACGCGGATTGGCTTACCTTATTCCCTGAATACCTTGAGAATTGTGCTAATTAGCTAAAGTGCTGCTCCAAATGCCTCGAATGGCGCTGGTTATTTCAACTACCGCAGCAAATGCCTCGAGAATGGCGCTGATTGGTTCAACTACTGCTCCCGATGCCTCTACGATCATACTGATTGACTCAACCACTACCCTAGATACCTCGCGAATGGCAGTCAGTGACTCAAAACCTGCCCTCCCGGCCTCGACAATGGCGCTGGTTGGCTTAAGTGCTGCTTTAAACACCTTTAGACCGGCGCTAATTGGCTCAACTGTTGATCTAAATACCTCTAGATTAGCGCCTGTCGGGCTCAGCTACTATCGGAATTCTTCAAGACTGACTCTGCTTGGCTCGACTACTGTAGCAAGCATATCGAGACTGACGACGATCGGCAGCTCTAAATATCTCGAGGCCGGAGGTGAATGGCTTAAGTGCTGCTCTAAATACCTCGTGAATGGCGCTGATTGGCTCAAACTGCTGCTCTAACTACCTCTCGACTAGCGCTGATCGGCTCGGCTACTATCGGAACTCCTTGAGACCGGCTGTGATTGGCTCACCTAAAGCTCTAAATCCCTCCACACTGGTGCTGATTGGCTCAGCTACTGCTGGAAATGTCTCCAGATCGACACTGGCTCAAACGCTGCTCAAAATACCTCGAGAGTGGCACTGGTGACACTGACTCGCTCAACCACTGCTCAACTACTTCTCCAACCGTCTTAAGAATGGCGCAGATGAAAACGAATACGAGGACACACACCTCTAGACTTGCGCTGATGTTCTCAGCACTACCCCCTTCCAGCGTTCCCAGTCCAAGACCAAGGTCCATCTGGCTGCTCTGGGCCAGCTCTTCGAGGTCGGTGCTCCTCAAGGCCTGCGACAATCGCCGCAGGGTAATCTGCAACCGTACAGGAGCAATAGAACGCGGAGACACGCGAGTTTCGGGGAACAATCGGATAGCTCCCCAGGATTTGTTTCGTCGCTTGCGACTCGCGAGCTGGGCGCTTGGCGAGGTACTACTGGGTCGCCCGAACACGGACTGTAGTAATGAAGGTGTTCACACATACCTCGTGCAGTCTTTGAACCCTCTTGAGAATTCAGAGGGGGAAAGCGTCGATTACAGCAACGCCTACTACCAATTTGGGGGATGATATCAATGGTTGAAATTGGCGTCCGAGTTACAATGATTGCAATGCAAGGAGTCGTACCGCAAGGGCCCAACATGGCCCTACCCGTACTGCTATCATAGGCGATCACGGTACACGTAGACGGTTGCTAGCACCAACGTTGTCGTAAGTTTGGTCGCTATACTATACCCAAGTCCCAAAGGGGCTAAAGGAACGGGAAGTGGGGGTCGAGGCCGGTTTTTGTCGAGGCTTGCGACAATCGCCGCAGGGTTATATCTGCAGCCGTACAGCAGGAGACAGAAGATAGAGGCATCTGTCAGTCCTCCCGATTACATCCGACACGAGTTAGCTATTGACTAGCACACTCCCTGCGATTGAATTTCGGGGGCAATTTTCTCCAAACCATGCCTTAAAAAGGGCAACCAAAACGGGGGCCTTGGAAAGCGCTAGTCGAGATATTTCCACAGACTCGCCGCTCGGTGTTAGCGCTGTCCCTAGTGTCAAGAAAAATAGCTCGAAACAGCGTCCGAGGGGGTGTGTTATTTTATCACCCGGTGTGTTATGTTATCACCCATGTGTGATATCCTATCACCCGTGTGTTAGGTTATCACCCGTGTGTTATATTATCACCGGTGTGTTATCTTATCACACGTGTGATGTCTTATCACCCGTGTGTCATCTTATCATCCGTGTGCTATCTCATTACCCGTGTGTTATATTATCACCCGTGTGTCATCTTATCACCCGTGTGTTATATTGTCACCCGTGTGTCATACTATCACCCGTGTGTTATCTTATCACCCGTGTGTTACCTGTTATCTTATCACCCGTGTGCTGTATTATCATCCCCTCCATCTCCAAAATTGTCCGACCTCGATCTCAATTACTTTTGTCTCTGATGACAACAATTGCAGCGCGAGTGTAGTACATGAATCAGTCCTAGCGGCAGAGGTCGGTGCTTCCCAAGGCCTTGCACAGTCGGCGCAGGATGATCCGACGAGACAAATACAGCAGTAGGAGTTTGGGACGCAAACTATCCTATCATAAACCTATTGGTCACGGTTCCGCCGCACAAGAAGGTTCACGACGATAACCGGGTTCCTCCGCACCCGGGGAAGATGCAGTTCCAACCCCGGCTCAGGAACCATTCAATATATCCGATTTTTATAACCCCAACGAACCGGAGATAGATGCAGCAGTAGGAGTTTTCGGAGATCGATCATCAGGGGCCCCAATTGTTCGTTCCTTGAGGCTCATGAGCTGTGCTTGTGCTGCTCATACTTGCAAAAAATAAAATACAGTAGTGTCGATCGAAAATACCGGCAGTTGCTAACGATAGTTGGGTACAGTTATATTCATAGAAGGGGGTTGACTTAGGCCTGGCGCATGTTTTACTGGCGCCGCGGTAGGGGGTGGAGACGGGAGATAGGTGTAGCAGCGGCGCATTGCGGGTCTAACACAATGGTCCGGAATCATAAACAAGAAACGACAATAACAACAACAACACCAACAACAACAACAACAACAACAACAACAACAACAACAACAACAACAACAACAACAACAACAACAACAACAACAACAACAACAACAACAACAACAACAACAACAACAACAACAACAACAACAACAACAACAACAACAACAACAACAGATCAACCTATGGAAGGGGTAAAATCCACCTTTTCACTACTCTGAGGTCTAGCAGTCTGTTCCCCGAACCTGGGTACAGTTCTAAAAGGGCAAATATGAACTTTCATTGTAATGTTTACCTTCCAAACACCTGATAATCGCCTAAAATACATCCCGGTGAATGCATGAGCCTTCGGGGGTTGACGGGGAAAACAAAGGCAAGAAAACTAAACTGACGGCAACTGCAACGCCGACCGCACGAAGCAGACCGGGCTGGTAAAGTTAGTGGATCAACCAAGCACGCGTCGTACGACGAGCCCGCGCGAAGCGTGATACTGCTGTGCGTGCTATTCGCGAACACTACTATGCGCAGAGGGTTGATATTATACGGCCGCTCTCTCTGTTATTCTCCTTTTCGTTTGGTCGCAACACGTGGGTTCCCAATACAGGTTGACCGCTTTCACAACGCCACCCAGCAGATTGCGAGGGCTAACTATTGGATTATAGAGGTATGTTGAGTTAAGTTAACGCGTCTGTGACTTCAGAGGGAAACTTTGACGATTAGAAAAAAAATGGCGATCGCAGCAGCAACGCCCCGAAGGCAACGCCAGCTGCCTATTAATGGTTAGATTATGCCTATTGTACTCTCCCAAGAATGTATTGCTCATGCTACTGCGCGCTCACAGCAGAAGACTGTGTTGCTTTTTGCTGACTAGGCCGCACATGCCGACGGTTTCGTCCGTGTTGTCTGCGTCCCAAACGTATAGCGTTCATACCTGCACGTCTCTGTCCCCGAGCAGAAGCTTCGCGCCGCACGCTCGAGCCTCCCGTATGGCGATCGTGAACTCCTGCCCCGACGCCAGGCCCTTCTGGTCTGCCAATGGTTGAAACGAGCAAAGGTTCACAGGACACATGACATATCAAATTCCCAATTGATTATCCAAAATGTTCACACCCTGTACAGCTATCGCTAACCGGTATCGCTAATAGCTGTGTATAGCTGTCCAGGGCATGTAGCTGTCGGTAGGCAGCTAGCTGCGTAGATTCTCGAAACAATAGCTGTCTGTAGACAGCTAGCTGCGCATATTCTCGAAACAATAGCTGTCTGTAGACAGCTAGCTGCGTAGCTTCTCAAAACAATAGCTGTCTGTAGACAGCTAGCTGCGCAGTTTTTTCAAACAATAGCTGTCTGTAGACAGCTAGCTGCGTAGCTTCTCGAAAAAATAGCTGTCTGCAGGCAGCCAGCTGCGCAGCTCCTCGGAACAATAGCTGTCTACTAGACAGCTATAGCTTAGCTGTCTGTAGACAGCTATAGCTGATGAGAAAGTCGCGGGATGAGCTGTGGCGTTGATGGGTGTTCAGTGTTTCGTTTGGTTTTTTATTTCTGGGTGGCGTCAACTCTTGCGGAATCGGTAGGTAGCTAAGCTGTGTAGGTAGCTAAGCTGACAGTAGCTGTCTGTAGACAGCTAGCTGTGCAGCTTCTCAAAACAATAGCTGTCTGTAGACAGCTAGCTGCGCAGCTTCTCGGAACAATAGCTGTCTGTAGACAGCTAGCTACTCAGCTCATCAAAATAATAGCTGTTTACAGGCAGCTAGCTGCGCAGCATTTTGAAACAATAGCTGTCTGTAGACAGCTAGCTTCGTAGCTTCTCAAAACAATAGCTGTCTGTGGACAGCTAGCTGCGCAGCTTTTTGCAATAATAGCTGTATGCAGGCAGCTAGCTGCGAAACTTTTCGAAACAATAGCTGTCTGCCAGACAGCTGACCGCTATCGTAGCTGTACAGGGTGTGAAAAAATTCGAGGACGATCGACCCCTGCTCTCTACGTATGAACAGCAATATCTAGACCATGTTGCTGGGTGGGAGCCGCATGATCTGCATGATCGAGGAAACGTTTCCTTGGTTGGACTTTCCTGAGTTGCATAGAGGTCCTGAACAGCATATCATATCGGTATGTTAAGGATCTGAAGTTTCTAGATTGTGAAGTGTCCGATGTGTGCAAAGGATCACCACGATTTTATCATCACGATCTTGCCAAGGTATCCTCATGACATCGTTTGGTAGTGTGATCTTGTGACCGTGTGGTCATAAAATGACATGATTATGTAAGTATGTACTCATGTGATGCGGTCCAATGATGACGTAATCATACCTGGGTTTGTCTGGTCCCCCAAACGAGGCAGCAAGCAAAGGGTAGCCACGGTCATGATCATAAACTCATCGACGAACGCAATATGTGCCATGGCTAGTGTCAACGAGCGAGAGCAAACGGCCAGTGCCGCGGATACAACATCCGGTTACTTTCGTCCACCAGAGGCAGAAATAAGTAAAGGGTGGCAGGTGTTAGGCTGTACCCGACCCACTCATCTAGCCGGGGTAGAGATTCGACGTCCGTCCTTCTCGTGGCGCCATGGTCGTGAACAGCAACAAATGCTGAGGCAATACTCGTCCAGCAGTGCCCCCCCCCCCCCCCCCCATACACGACATGGCACACACAGACTTTGTTGATTTCGAGGGGGGTTAGGTAAGTGGCGAGCCCGCAGTCCGACCCCCGGAAGGAAAAAGTAACATTGCCTTAAATGTGATACCCATCTCCAATGCCAGCAACACGAACCCCAACACCACTGTCACCACCACCAACACCACCACCATCACCCACACCATCAACGCCAGATCAAACAGCAACAAAACACAACACCAACAGATGACAACACCGCTTACCCATGGACTCGTACATCTTGGAGATGGCCTTTCCCAGCGCGGCCGCGAAGAACTCCGTCACCCTATCGCTCACGGTTACCTTCGGGTCAAGCAGCTGCTTGAAAAACGCCCCGAAGAAGGGCGTTCTTTTTCTCTGGCTGGTTTGCGGCTTGTTCTCGCCTTCGATGTCGCCATCCGCCTGATCAATCAAGTTATCGTTCGAGGAGGCAACAACGGTGGGGCGTGATGCGGCAAGCGAGAGGTTCGGGGAGGCCAATAAGGATAGAGGGGTTGAGGTACTGGTGGCGGCGGGGGGGGGGGAGGGGGAGCCAGCTGCGCAGCTCCTCGGAACAATAGCTGTCTACTAGACAGCTATAGCTTAGCTGTCTGTAGACAGCTATAGCTGATGAGAAAGTCGCGGGATGAGCTGTGGCGTTGATGGGTGTTCAGTGTTTCGTTTGGTTTTTTATTTCTGGGTGGCGTCAACTCTTGCGGAATCGGTAGGTAGCTAAGCTGTGTAGGTAGCTAAGCTGACAGTAGCTGTGTAGGTAGCTAAGCTGACAGTAGCTGTCTGTAGACAGCTAGCTGTGCAGCTTCTCAAAACAATAGCTGTCTGTAGACAGCTAGCTGCGCAGCTTCTCGGAACAATAGCTGTCTGTAGACAGCTAGCTACTCAGCTCATCAAAATAATAGCTGTTTACAGGCAGCTAGCTGCGCAGCATTTTGAAACAATAGCTGTCTGTAGACAGCTAGCTTCGTAGCTTCTCAAAACAATAGCTGTCTGTGGACAGCTAGCTGCGCAGCTTTTTGCAATAATAGCTGTATGCAGGCAGCTAGCTGCGAAACTTTTCGAAACAATAGCTGTCTGCCAGACAGCTGACCGCTATCGTAGCTGTACAGGGTGTGAAAAAATTCGAGGACGATCGACCCCTGCTCTCTACGTATGAACAGCAATATCTAGACCATGTTGCTGGGTGGGAGCCGCATGATCTGCATGATCGAGGAAACGTTTCCTTGGTTGGACTTTCCTGAGTTGCATAGAGGTCCTGAACAGCATATCATATCGGTATGTTAAGGATCTGAAGTTTCTAGATTGTGAAGTGTCCGATGTGTGCAAAGGATCACCACGATTTTATCATCACGATCTTGCCAAGGTATCCTCATGACATCGTTTGGTAGTGTGATCTTGTGACCGTGTGGTCATAAAATGACATGATTATGTAAGTATGTACTCATGTGATGCGGTCCAATGATGACGTAATCATACCTGGGTTTGTCTGGTCCCCCAAACGAGGCAGCAAGCAAAGGGTAGCCACGGTCATGATCATAAACTCATCGACGAACGCAATATGTGCCATGGCTAGTGTCAACGAGCGAGAGCAAACGGCCAGTGCCGCGGATACAACATCCGGTTACTTTCGTCCACCAGAGGCAGAAATAAGTAAAGGGTGGCAGGTGTTAGGCTGTACCCGACCCACTCATCTAGCCGGGGTAGAGATTCGACGTCCGTCCTTCTCGTGGCGCCATGGTCGTGAACAGCAACAAATGCTGAGGCAATACTCGTCCAGCAGTGCCCCCCCCCCCCCCCCCCCCCC
>MEHQ01003069.1:141718-160675 GCA_008828725.1 Saccharina japonica
AGAGAGAGACTCTTCGAAGTCCGGTGCCGCTCAAGGCTGCGACAATACGCCGCAGGGTAATCGGCAACCGACAGGAGCAATAGAACGCGGAGACAACGCCCCGAGTTCGGGGAACAACCGACATAGCTCGCCCAGCGATTGTTTCGTCGCTTGCGACTCGCAGAGCTGGGCGCTCTGCGAGTACTACTGGGTCGCCCCGAACACGACTGTTATAATGAAGGTGTTCACGTACATACGCGTCGTGCAGCTCTTTGAACCCTTCTTCGAGAATTCAGAGGGGGATAAGCGTCGATTACAGCAACGCACTACTACCAATTTGGGGGATGATAATCAATCGGTTTGAAATTGGCGTCCGAGTTTCAATGATATGCATGCAAGGAAGTCGTACCGCAAAGGGCCCAACATGGCCCTACCGTACTGCTTCATAGGCGATCACGGTACACGTAGACGTCAGCACCAACGTTGTCGTAAGTTGGTCGCTATACTATCCAAAGTCCCCAAAGGGGCTAAAGGAACGGGAAGTGGGGTCGAGGCCGGTTTTGTCGAGGCTTGCGACAGATCGCCGCTAGGGTTATATCTGCAGCCGTACAGCAGGAGAACAGGAAGAAGAGGCATCTGTCAGTCTCCCGATTACATCCGACACAATTAGCTATTGACTAGCACCTCCTGCGATTGAATTTCGGGGCAATTTTCTCCAAACGACATGCTTAAAAAAGGGCAACCAAAACGGGCCTTGTAAAGCGCTAGTCGAATATTTCACAGACTCGCCGCTCGGTGTTATGGCGCTGTCCCTAGTGCAAGAAAATAGCTCAGAACGCGTCGAGGGTGTGTTATTTTATCACGCACGGTGTGTTATGTTAGCACCCATGGTGTGATATCCTATCAACCCGTGTGTTAGGCTTACAACCCGTGTGTTATATTTCCGGTGTGGTTATCGTATGCACAGCGTGTGATGTCTTATCACCCGTTGTCATCTTTATCATCCGTGGTGCTATCTCATTACCGCTGTGTTTATATTATACCCGTGTTCAATCATTATCACCCGTGTGTTATATTGTCCACCGTGTGTTCATACTAGCACCCGTTTGGGGGGGTATCTTATCACCGCTGGTACCTGTTATTTCATCAACCCGTGTGCTGTATTATCATCCCCTCCATCTCCAAAATTGTCCGACCTGCGATCGTCAATTACTTTTTGTCTCTGATGAACAACAATTGCAGCGCGAGTGTAGTAGATGAATCAGTCCTACGGCAGAGGTCGTGCTTCCCAAGGCTGCAGGGCAGTCGGCGGCAGGATGAATCCGACGAAACAATACAGCAGTAGGAGTTGGGGACGCAAACTATCCCATCATATACCTATTGGTACGGTTCCGCCCGCACAAGAAGGTTTCACGACGATAACCGGGTTCGCTCCGCACGCCGGGGAAGATGGCAGTTCCAACGCCCGGCTCAAGGAACATTCAAATTATATCGATTTTATAACCCCATGAACCGAAGCTACCGGAGATAGATGCAGGCATAGGAGTTTTCGGAGATCGATCATCAGGGGCCCCCAAATTGTTCGTCCTTGAGGCTCAATGAGCTGTGCTTGTGCTGCTCAACTGCAAAAAATAAATACAGTAGTGTCGATCGAAATACCGGCAGTTGCCTAACGATAGTTGGGTACAGTTATATTCATGTAGAAGGGGGTTGACTTAGGCCGGAGCATGTTTTACTGGCGCCGCGGTAGGGGGTGAGACGGGAGAATTAGGTGTAGCAGCCGGCGCATTGCGGTCTAACAAATGGTCTGGAATCAAAACAATGAGAAACGACAATAACAACAAAACAACAACAACAACAACAACAACAAACAACAACAACACACAACAACAACAACACAACAACAACAACAACAACACACAACAACAACAACAACAACAACAAGCAACAAACAACAACAACAACAACAACAACAACAAACAAAACAGATTCAACCTATGGTAAGGGGTAAAATCCACTTTCACTACTCGAGGTCTAGCAGTCTTTCGCCCGATACTCTGGGTACAGTTCTAAAAGGGCAAATATGAACTTTCATTGTAATGTTACTTCCAAAAACACCTGAACGCCTACAATACATCCGCGGTGAAATGCATGAGCGCTTCGGGGGTTGACGGGAAAACAAAGAAGAAACTAAACTGACGCAACTGGCAACGCGACCGCACGAAGCAGACGCGCGGCTGGTAAAGTAGTGGATCAACCAAGCACGGCGTCCGTACGACGACCCGGCGAAGCGTGATACTGCTGTGGGGGCGTGCTATTCCGCCGAACCACAATACTATGCGCAGAGGGTTGATATTATAGGGCCGCTGCTTCTCTGTTATTCTCCTTTTCGTTTGATCGCAACACGTGGGTTCCCAATACAGGTTTGACCGCTTTCACAACCGCCAGCCAGCAAGATGGAAGGGCTAAGCTTATTGGAATTATAGAGTATGTTGAGTTAAGTAAGCTGCGTCTGTACTCAGAGGAAACTTTGACGATTAGAAAAAAATGGCGATCCAGCAGCAACGCCCGAAGGCAACAGACCAGCTGCCTATTTAAGGGTTAGATATGCCTATTGTAGCTCTCCAAAATGTATTGCTCATGCCTACTGCGGCTCACAGCAGAAGACTGTGCTTGCTTTTTGCGACTAGGCCGCATGCTCGACGGTGTCGTCCGTGTTGTCTTGCGTCCCAAGTATAGCGTTCATGACCTGCACGTCTCTTCGCCCGAGCAGAAGCTTCGCGGCCGCAGCGCTCGGAGGCCTCCGTATGGCGATCGGAAGCTCCTGCCCGACGCCAGGCCCTTCTGTCGCCAAGGTTGAAACGAGCAAAAGGTTCAGCAAGCAGGAACATGACATACTCAAATTCCAAATTGATTATCCAAAATGTTCACACCCTGTACAAGCTATGCGCTAACCGGTATCGGCTTAATAGCTTGGTATAGCGCTGTCCAGGGCAATTAGGCTGTCGTAGGCAGGCCTAGCTGCGGTAGATTCCGAACAATAAGCTGTCTGTATGAACAGCTAGCTGCGTCATATTCTTCGAAACAATAGCTGTCTGTAGACGCTAGCTGCGTAGTCTTCTCAAAACATAGCTTCTGTAGACAGCTGTCCTGCGCAGTTTTTTCAAACAAATAGCTGTCCTGTAGACAGCTAGCTGCGTAGCTTCTCGAAAAAATAGCTGTCTGCAGGCAGCAAGCTGCCAGCTCCTCGGAACAATAAGCTGTCCTACTAGACAGCTTATAGGCTTAGCTGTCTGTAGACAGCTATTAGCTGATGAGAAAAAAAAGTCGCGGATAGCTGTGGCGTTGATGGGTGTTCAGTGTTCGTTGTTTTTTATTTCTGGGTGCGTCAACTCTTTGCGAAATCGGTAGGGTATTCTAAGCTGTGTAGGTAGGCTAAGCTGACAGTAGCTGTGTAGGTAGCTAAGATGAACCAGTAGCTGTTCTGTAGACAGCTAGCTGTGCAGCTCTTCAAAACAATAGCTTCTGTAGACAGCTAGCTGCGCAGCTTCATCGGAACAATAGCTGTCTGTAAGACAGCTAGCTCTCAGCTCATCAAAATAATAGTCTGTTTACAGGCAGCTAGCGCGCAGCATTTGAAAACAATAGCTGTCTGTAGACAGCTAGCTTCGTAGCTTCTCAAACAATAGCTTCCTGTGGACAGCTACTGCGCAGCTTTTTGCAATAATAGCTGATATCAAAGGCAGCTAGCTGCGAAAACTTTTCGAAACAATAGCTGTCTGCCAGACAGCGTGACCGCTATCGTAGCTGTAGCAGGGTGTGAAAAAATTCGAAGACGATGCGACCCCTCTCTCTACGTATGAACGCAATTCTAGAACCAGTGTGGTGGGAGCCGCATGATCTGCATGATCGAGGAAACGTTTCCTTGGTTGACTATTCCCTGAGTTGCTATAGAGTCCTGAACAGCATATCATATCGGTATGTTTAAGGGATCTGAAGTTCTAGATTGTGAAGTGTCACGATTTTGTGCAAAAGGATCACCACGATTTTATCAATCACGATCTTGCCAGGTATCCTCATGAAATCGTTTGGTAGTGTGATCTTGTGACCGTGTGGTATAAAAGACATGTTGAATGTAAGTATGTACTCATTGATGCGGTCCAATGAATACGTAATCATACGCTGGGTTTGTCTGGTCGCCACCAAACGAGGCAGCAAGCAAAGGGTAGGCCACGGTCATGATCATATAAATCATGCGACGAACGCAATATGTGCCCATGGCTAGTGTCAACCGAGCGAGAGCAAACGGCAGTGCGCGGATACAACATTTCCGGTTACTTCGTATCCACCAGAGGCAGAAATAATAAAGGGTGGCAGGTGTTAGCTGTACCCGACGCCACTCATCTAAGCGCGGGTAGAGATTGCGACGTCCGTCCCTCGTGGCGCCATGGTCGTGAACAGCAACAAATGCTGAGGCAATACACTCGCCAGGCAGTGCCGCCCCCCCCCCCCCCCCATACATCGACATGGCACACCAGGCAGACTTTGTTGATATTCGAGGGGGTTAGGTTAAGTGGCGAGCCGCAGTCCGACCCCGAAGGAAAAGTAACATTGCCTTTTAAATGTGATACCATCTCCAATATGCCAGAACATCGAGACCCAACACACTGTCACCACCTACCAACACCACCACCTAATCACCCACACATACGCCAGATCAACAGCAACAAAACACAAACACAACAGATGACACCCGCTTACGCCATGGACTCGTAATCTGGAAGGCCCTTTCCCAGCGCGACTCGCGAAGACTCCGTCACGCCTAATCGCTCACGGTTACTTTCGGTCAAGGCACTGCTTAAAAACGCCCCGAAAAGGCGTTCTTTTATCTTCATGGCTGGTTTGCGGCTTGTTCTCGCCTTCGATTCGCCATCCGCCTGATCAATCAAGTTATCGTTCGAGGAGCAACAACGGTGGGTGCCGTGATGGCGCAAGCGAGAGTTCGGGAGGCCCAATAAGGATAGGAGGGTTGAGACTGGGTGGCGGCGGGGGGGGGGGAGGGGCGCAATGCAACGAAAAGCTGACGTCGTTCAGGGTACAGTTCAGGAGTAAAATTAAGGAAAGAGGCGTAGTGGGGCAGGTAGGGGGGGGGGGGGGGGGGGGGGGGGGGGGGGGCGGCCGGGGGGGGGGGGGGGGGGGGGGGGGGGGGGGGGCGTAGCTTATGTCATCGCCATGGCCGCATGGGAGGCGGGGGTGTAACTTCAGTATCATGGCGATGGCCGTAGTCGTATGACTCAATAAGACCTCGCATCCCTACAATCCGGGACGGAGCATGTCGGGTTTTCACCGACGCAGGCAGACATTGCTAGCACCAACGCGAAGCGACCGTGAGGTGTTGGGGCGAGTCGCATGAAGGGTAGCTGGCATCCTACTAAGACGCGCTTGTCAGGCGGACTTGCATATGATGACAGCTTCAGATGAGTTAATTTGAATATCTGGTTGTGGCTTACTTCATGAGATCCAGCATGGAGCACTATGTATCTGCCTCATGAATGCCTACCATATCAGCACTACGTGATTATCGATATTCCCCTTGTGGCGTAGGTTGAGGTTCCGACCCCGCCACAAATGATCTACCGACCGCCAGTCTGGGTAACCGCCAAAAAAAAAAAAAAAAAAAAAAAAAAAATAACGGTACCTGGTTGCTAGTCAGCGCAAGTGAGAGGCATATTTTACAGCGTCGTCCGGCCAGGCGACGCAACGCCAGACCCACCGCCTGGGGGGGGGACCAGGTGAGGGGGGGGGTAACTCATTTGTGGCTTTTCAAAAAGTCATGTTTGACCATGTGACCACACAGCACCCTTTCGGCGAAGGGGGGAGCGGGCTAGGGGCCGGTAAAGCCAGAGCTCAATTGGTAGATTGGGCTGGCAATCTGCCGTCGAAGCCATTATCTCGCTTTGAAGCAAACAGGTGCAGTACGAGAGGCCAGACTTGTAACGCTTTCACTGCTGCCATAAAATATGCTATTTAATCCTACATTTCAAATAACTTGTTCCCAAACAGTGGATGCAGGTATATATGGAAGGAGAAGAGGGGAGGTAGTGGGGTGGGGGCGGAGAGACGTATGGGCACGGTAGATGATATACGAATTGACAACACTGGTTGTTGTTTAACGCTCAAATGGCGCCAACCGCCTCAGCGATAAGGGTACATTACAAGGAGGCAAATAATGAGAATGGGAAGGGGGGGGTAACGATAAGCGAACGCCCGACCGTCCACATACGGTCAAAGACGGCAATGAAAAGATATGGTGGAGGTGGGGGGCCGAGGGGTCGGGGGAGGGGCTTATGGCACGGCAGGCGAGTTTTCAAATTGATAGCATGCCGGTTATTATGCGCCGTCGATGCTGTCATCGCAACCACCCATCAAGTTACCGCGCGAGAGGTAATTAGCCTTTTAATACTGGAAAATCAGTATGGTAACAAATTCCACCTAGTTTTCCCCACAGACTGGGTGAAGCTATATATGGGGGTAAGTGGGGAGGTGCAGGATGGGGGCGGGGAAGGGGGGGGGGGGTCCGGGTCACTGTGAGAGTGGTCAGTAAATGGCCGAGAGTACGGTATTTGATTCACGCTGCATCGATTACTATTGTGTAGAAGGAATAATACAAGGGACAAGGATTCGAAATTTCAAAATATTTGACGATTTCTTCAATATGTAAAAACGCCTACAACCGCGTCGATTCACAACGAGCGGCATGATAAGCGAGAGTTTGATCGGTAACCTTGAGTGAAATACAGCGGTAAGTTCTGCGCATAAAAGGAGCATAAAATATTGGAGGGGGAGGGGGAGGGAGGCAAGGCATGGTACTGTACAGTACGGTCTCGCGCTGGGCTCAATCCTGCCGTAAGACGTGTGATACATTGCGGACGCCAACAAAAAAGACAAGGGGATAAGCGCACGATATAGCGTTTGTGGGGACAAGTACCACGAAACTTGTAAATAATAGGCAGGTGCGACTCTTCTAGGGAATTTGCCAATCTTAATTTGCCGTTTCGACCGTCTTCTCTGGCTACAGGGAATCCAGCATCAAAAACGCTGCTAGGGGAGACGCCGAAAACACACACTGGAAAAAAAAATCATCGGTTGCTATATTTTTTTTCTAAGAAAGTTTCCCGCCCTCTGCGTATCGTTTTTTTCGTTTTTTCCGTCTCGCCAAAAAGAGGGAGCCGAGAAAAAGAACCGGCACTACGTAGTCAAATCAATATACCGTGTATTACCAAAGACAAAATTCGGCTGCGCGTCTTCCAGAAAACTAGCCGTCTTTAGACCAGGCCTCAGTTGAAGCAAAACCGATACTAGTGTTATTTCTCCCCGCTCTTCCCTTGTACTACTCATATCAATCTTCCTCGCGGAAAGCACCAAATCGGACGTTCTCTTGAAAGGGACTGCTCAAGCTATTTTCCAGGGGTTTCCAGCGCACCGGTCCGTTCCTACAGGGTCATTTCGAAAGTAATGAGGCGACCAACTCAATTATTACGGGATATTGGGCAAATACAGGGAAAATATTGGGAGTTTGGAAAAATTGGACGAATCTTGCTCCGTCCGAAAATGGAGTTTCTGTACCCCCATAGTAATGGGCGTGCGCGTTGAAAACACCTGGAGAGGAACTTGGACAGTCCCGTTCAAGAGAACGTCCTATTCCGACCTCTCCGTGAAAGGAATTGCTATGAGTAGGTAGAAAAAGGGAAGATCGGAGGAAAATATAAAATCAAGATCGGATTTTCCACAACGTTCGGCTTCATCATGACGCGGCATTTTTGTGAACCCAAGTGCATCGAATGAAGGATGAAAAAACACCGCTGGGGGAGTTACGTGGCATTTGGCAGCCCTGACCTTTGGTTTCGCCTCCTCCAGGAAGCTGCCCACTCTTTGCGCGTCTAGCTCGACCATGACCACCTGCGGCTTGATCTCACGGATCACATTCTCCACCAGCTGCTCCGTCGAGGCATTCGCCACAATCGCCGCCAACGCGATACAAGGCCAAATAAACGACAAGACCAATTAAAATTAACGCGCCCACACAGCTTAGTCGGTCGAGTGCGGAAAAGAGACGGGCGTGGTCAAGCATATACTCTTCGTCATTATCATTATCATCATCATCATCATCGTTATCATCGCCAGCATAATCATCACCATCGCTATCATGCTCCACGTTATCATTACTAGCATCATCATCAGCCGCTGCATCAGCAAGACCATCACCTCCGTCATCAGTATCAGCATCATCATTATCCCCTTCTCACCACCCCAATCGCCACAATAATATAGATTTCCCGTCATCATAGCCCTTCCCCAGCACAGCCATTTTCGAAATCATCACCAGTACCACCACTGCCACCGCCACCGCCACCATAACCACCAGCACTCCCATACCACCATATGCATACGGAGCACAAGAAACTTATCTCACGTGTATCGAAATATTCCCAAAAAACGGCCATCTCCCACCCTTCCCTGCAACCTCCTCCTCATACCCTCCCCTACTTAACCCCCTCCAACCCCCAAATATGTCCCAACCCCTCCTAACTCCTAATCCCCAAACTCCCCCCAACCCCTCCTGACCTCCCGCCACCCCAACGCCTCCTTCTCCAACCCCCGCCTCCCGCGAACCCAACCTCACCTGAGCGCTGGAATTCGAAATGTGCGCCGTACCGACAATCCATATCTGCGATTTCAGGGTCGGATTCTCCAGGTATGCCACAGCATCATCACAAAGGAAAGCGGGCGATCGATTGGCGGCCGTCCGTCGCTCCAAGGCAGTAGTAGCAGTGGGAGTAGCCGAGGCAGCAGTAGCAGGAGGAGTAGCGGCAGTAGCCGCAGTAGCAGTAGCGAGGGTCACGAGGGAGGCTCCTACCGCTCGCACGAGGGATCTGCGAGGGGTTCATTTATGGGAGCAGGAGGAGCACAGACGGACAGAGAAACGGAGAGGAAGAGAGACGGAGAGACAGGCAGGCAGACAGACAGACAGACAGACAGACAGACAGACAGACAGACAGACAGACAGACAGACAGACAGACAGACAGACAGACAGACAGACAGACAGACAGGCAGGCAGACAGAAAGGCAGACAGACAGGCACACAGAAAACAGCAGTTACAATTTTACTGCTGCGGGTGTGCTATACCTGTCGTTGGAGCGCAGGGGATTCTACAGCTGTACTGCTACATATGCAGTGAAGCTGTACAGCTGTTCTTTTTTTTGTGGATTGACACAGTTATCAACGCCTGACTTGTGGCGTTGCGCTGATCGGGTGGAACTTGTTCAGAGGGTCAAAAGGAGACCAAAACAGGTACGGGGAAGTGGTTTCACGCAAGAAAACGGTGGTTGGGGCGACCGATTTCAATTGTGATAGTATTACAGCAGTAGTTGTGCTTGTACTGTTGCACTGTTGTAAGACATGTACTTCGTATAGCTGCTGCTGTGCTTCGGCACGCGTACTGCTGCACTGAATACTGTAAACGAATCCGATAGGCGGCGTAAGTAAGTACCGTGCGTTATACTGCTGTACGTTACCAGGTATACAGCAGTACTGCTGCTGTACCGGTACCGCTGTGTATTGTACGGCACTGCTGAACCTTGTGCCGGTTATGATGTGCTCGCGGGAAAAGCAAGTCACTCACACCTCCACACCCACACTCCTGTACTCAGCAGGAGCCGGGGGCCAGCATCGCTATAACACCCGGCTCGGTGCATGGACCCAGATCAATAACAGAGAGAGAAACAGAGTGTCATTGTATGCGTCGTAGTAGGCGACGTTCCCAATAGCGGTTATATGTTACACAGTTCACGTAAGAACCCGCATGTCTATGCATCAGTAGTAAACCAGTGGATATGCCAGAGGATAGTCCCCAGACGCCACACGGTGTACTGATTTTACGAGCCATCATACTGCTGTACCTGGTACTGCACTGCTGCAATTATAATTCATCTGCGCTGCACGACAAGGACTCAGCAGTCGCGCTGTACTCGGTACTGCACATGCACTGATAGCAAAGATGTACTGTACTGGACTGCTGTACTCGCTGTTGTACTACTACTACTGTTGTACATACTGCTGCTGTAGTACTGCCGTGTATACGACGGACTGTCTGCTGTACCTGGTACTGCGCTGCTGCACTTGGGATTGATCTTCACTGCACGACAAGGACGTAGCGCTGTACTCTGTACTGCACATGCACCGCTACCGAAGCTGTACTGTACTGGACTGCTGTATTCGCTGTTGTGCAGCTATTGTACAACTGTTGTACAGCTGTTGTACTGCTGCTGCTGCTGCTGTGGTACTGCAGTACTCGTATACGCGTTCTGTCGGTTGTGTACGTACGTATCATATGAAAACAGGAGACTGACAGCGATTGGTCGATGGCTTCGAGGTTTGAGAAACAGGTGGGGACGAGTACCGTCGCGTTCTCGGCGTGGAAAGTAAAGGCTGGAGAAGTGTCGAGAGGGTTGGGGTTGGTGGTAGGGCAAGGGTTATAGAGCATGTCCTCCGTTGTTCTTGTAGCATGCGGTACTGCTGTAGGACTGCATATCATAGCTCCCCAGTGCTGTTTGCTGTATAGTAATATAGTAATAGTAAGGCCCATCTCTATTATACTCAAGTTATACTCGTTGTGGTTCAGTGGGTGGTGGTGTTGTGGCTGCTTTGCGGACATTCAGGCTGGAGATGTCAACTACTGTAAGCCCCCCTACAACTAGACAGCAGCGGCAGTTGCAGCTTACAGCAGCAAAACAGCAGCAAAACAGCAGCACTACGTACTCGTACGTACATGTACATCACTTCAGCAGTAGTACTCGCACAACAGCAGCAAACAGTACAGCAGTAGGAACATGGCCATGAGTCACAACGTCACAACGTCACGACCACACCCCATGCGATACAGCAGCAGCAACAGCAGTAGATTCAACCTGGTACATTGAGACCCAAATCAAACAACCAAACCAGCTTCCCTGTTGCACCCACTCACCGTCGATCGAGTGGCACCGGTTCCAGCTCCATCGACAACGCACGGCGGCGAGCGCGTGCTCCGCCCTCTTTCGCATGCCATGATGACCTCCCTCCCGTAAAGGCAGCAACCCCACCGAAGTGTTCAATGTTTGGGACACCAACAGCAGACCATCTGGACGCAGAAAGCGTGACGCCCGCGGAGGGCAAAAAGAAGGAGCCTGCCCCTTGTAGACAGATGAGGCAGAAGAGGAACGTCGGTGCCGGGAGCCTCAACCCCATGCCTGTCGCCGCCGCCATGTGTCTTGCGTTGCTCCCAGCGCAACGGCCTGCCAGCTTACCAAGTACCAACGCCAAGTCAGAAAAAAAAAAGACGCTTCGTAGGAGACCGCGGTTTGACCTCTTGACTGACCGTACATATAGACTAAATTAAGTATAATAACCTAAAAAGGTACCTTGACACGTCCAGAAGTATCGGTGTCATAAACAAAACGAGCCAATGGGCGAGCGATGATTTGATTGGCCGGCAGTGACAGTCCCGGGCGTTTCACTATTTACTCAAACTCGAACACCCGCGCCCCGCCACCCGCCCCCGCCCGCCCGCCGCCCGCCGCCCGCCGCCCCACTGCCACTATTAGCCACACCGCACATCGCACATCGAAGTAACAGCTCACACCAGTGAGTGACAACGGGGCAGCTATATACTATGGCTGTTGTAGTGCGTCCTTCAAGTCGAGCACATCTGGTTGTAGGGAGAGGATTATCAGGCCAGTATGCGAGAGTGTGGAGTGTGGAGTCTGGAGGAGCCGTTACTTCGTATTGTATCATACGGCGAGAAATTGAAAGCGGTTTCGTGCTTCGTATAGATATATTTGGATTGGCCGTGGGGTATCTCATGCGGGAATCCCTGGCTCCTGGGATATGTCATGGGCTCTCACTCGAGATATGCCATGAGCTATCCCAAAATTCACCCCACGGGACAAGCCATAGCCTATCACGTGGCCATTCCATTTACGGGAGTTAGGCTTTCCCACCCTAGTGGGGAGGAGGGAGAAGAGCCTGCTTTGTGACCCCGGATCTGAGTTACGACCATGGAGGGAGGGGGACAGAAGTGCGAAGATAACAAATGGGATGATGGACAAAAAAAAACAAAAAAAAATGGGGTGTTCCCTACGAACGCTTTCCCATTAGCATATATATTGGCATAGTCCATGGGGTAGCCCATGGCTGCATGGGATAGCCGATGGCCGAGCCCAGGGGATAGAAAATGGGCGAGCTCAAAGTGGGCTACGAATGATTTTGTGCCGAGTGTGGACCACACCTTTTTTTAAGCCACACTAGTAATACTAATACATCATGGCTAAGATGTCGACCGATTATTTCAAGGGTTTTTCCTGGGATACAGGAGGAGTGTTGACGATTCGTATGTGGTTCTTATAACTGCACCTGAAACATACGTTTCGTACATCGTTCAGACGCACTGCTGGATCAAAGTAATGACCCCTGCACCAGCGGGGCCGAGAGGCCCCTTCTAATCCCTATTAATAGTAAGGAGTCTACTGATGATGTAACCTTGGCTAGTAGCTCGGCTTCGTGGCAGAGGGCCGGTGCTGCTTAATTCCGATTGAACACATCGACGATCGATGGGAACGTGAACCCTCCACACGTCGGATAGACCAGATAGATCTACAGATAGATAATCTATAGATATATCATATATAGATAGATCCTCTACAAATAGGTCATCTATATATAGATAATCTACAGATAGATCATCTAGATATTAACCTGCCGTTGGGATATGTTTTGCAATGCATGTATAGTACAGATTCAACCCACAGGACGCATGCACTAGACCATGAAGATCGAACAAAGAAGGCTCCCGCCCGGCGACTTGAGCTACTATGATAGATCACACATATCTGTCCTGACAAAACTTGATCAAGGAGTGGGGATGGCTGATCTGTCAGTGATCTGTCAGTGATCTGTCAGTGATCTGTCGGTGACCTGTCCGATGTGTGTGTGGAATTTTCTGAGCTAAATCGAAAGGAAGGAAAGTGCTGTGATCACGGCTTGTCCAAATGTTCGCAGAGCGAAAAAAACAAAATAACAGCATCCGCGACATCCGAGATATGGGGGGGGGGGGCTTAAAATGGAAAATAAAATAAAAGAAGAAAAACAGCACTAGTACGAGAAAAGTCAAAGAGTTCCCCGTTAAATTGTAAATTTAATATTAAGCTCGAGGTGTGGCAACGATCACTATGCTGTCCAAGGCGATTCACACAGCTCTCACCCTATATCTAAAGCCCGAGGTTCCTAGGATCTTCTCTCGCATATGCAGCAAGACGTTGCTGTCTGCCGTGTGCAAACCTACCCGACCCGAACACAGCAAATCGCCCGGCTCAAACCCTAAGAAGTCAAGCGATTACGATAATTTGTGCATGGCAAAGCGTGTACAAGTATATACGATAAGTTATTCCTTGTGGACACATTAGAAGCTGCCCAGGGCGATTCACATATCCGCACAGCTTAGCTAACAAGCAAACGAGATTCCTGCTCTCGCGTAAAGTGATAGATGAAGTCAAAAACAACAAAACATGATGTAATGCTGATTGTGTAAGCGATGTCGACTCTTCCGCTACGAGTTCAGCGGCGAGAGAGGCTTGAAACCGTCAAAAATGTTTTCAAGGAGGGGAGCCCCACGATTGACTGAGCTCAAATCTCCCGATCGCTACGTGTCCACAACCCCACCCGCCCTCCCATCCTGCCCCCCCCCCGCCTACCCCCCACTCTCTCTCAACCTCTCATATCCACTCACTCGCACCCTTCCCCCCCCCACAAATATTTCCAACCCCAGAATTCCACCACCACCACCACCACCACCACCCTCCCCTCCCTGACCCACGCGCCATAAAAACGACAACATATCTAAGGGGGGGGGGGGGGGGGGGCGGGGGGGAGGGGGGGGGGCCCCCCCCCCCCCCCTCTCTCAGTTGTTTTTTTTTTTTCCGGGGGGGGGGGGGGGCGGGGGGGAGGGGGGGGGGCCCCCCCCCCCCCCCTCTCTCAGTTGTTTTTTTTTTTTCCGGGGGGGGGGGGGGGCGGGGGGGAGGGGGGGGGGCCCCCCCCCCCCCCCCCAACACAAAATAATAATGTTTTTTAGGAGCTCCCTCTCACAAAGAAAGACTCCGTACGAAGCCCCGTTCCCCAAAAATAATGTATACGGCCCTCCGCCAAACAACTAATCACTACCTGGTACAGGAACTCCCCCGTAATGAAGCGAAAAATATGTAGGAACTCCCCCCCCCACAATAAAACAAAAAATGTAGGAACTCCCCGGAAAATTTGTAGGAACCCACCAACAAAACAAACAACAGCAACCCCCCCCCACATACATAAAATACGTAGTAGAACGCCCCCCCCACAATAAATAAAAACGCCGACATAGTCCCCTCTCCCAACACACACGAACTTTGCAGGGAAGCTTTGCCTCACACAAAATATAATGCGAAAACAAAAGAAAAAAACGTAGGATACACCTTAAGACACACGAACGGACCAGCCACGTGACACCTCAAGACGGATGCAACCCGCAATGCCCGGAGACAAAGGAGAGAATCACACACGAGCGGAGTAGATCAGAACCGGGTACCCGGGTACCCGCTGGTCACCCGGGTACCTACTGTAGGTACCCGACTGCTCGGTTTCCGGGTACCCGCTCGCAACCCGCTTGTAAGCCGGATACCCAACTCCACGACTACTCGAGAATACCGACCCATCAGACGGGTACATGATCCCCCGATTACCCGGGTACCCGAGTACCCGCGATAATGTTGATAAGTCAGACAACCACCTACTTTACTACTTGACTACCTGCTCATCAGACGGGTACCCGACTACCCGGGTACCCAGTTACCCGAGTACCCTCGATAATGTTGATGCAATATAATCCACCTGATCACACAGGCAAGGTCTAAAGGACGCCCCGAGAATAATAGATTGCGACTATCACGCATAAGCAAGGGCCAAATGATGGCCCCCATCATCGAAATAACCTACTAGCAGAGCACACTTCACTACCTACAAGGCGCCTCGAGACGGATACTGTCAATCACACGCGCAAGGCCCAGACTATACCTATAGAGGCAGATACATACCCATTGCACATGTCAGGGCTACTGCTGTAGTAGATGATTCCTGGATACGGAGACACTATCATCCCGCAAGCAATGGGTAGATGAAGACTCGGGGGACGAATTGAATGCTATCCCGACACAGACAGAAGAAGTCGTCACGCATGCACAGGCTAGATGGCGCCTTGCGAGCCAGGTACAATGTGTCACAGACGCAAGGAGTACATGACGTCGAAGGACACAGAGAGAGAGATCATTTCGCACACCTCAGGGCTGGATCACTCCTGGAGAGAGGTTGGAACTATCACACACGCAAGCGCCAGATGATGCTTAGTGACGAGTCGAACCCACTCAAAACGCGCTAGACCTAGATAAATCCTAGAGACAGAAAAAACTATCAACACACGCACAGGCGAGAAAATGACGTGAGACAGGTAGAATACAAAACCCACCCCTCATAAGCGAGGGGCATTTGACGCGTCCATGGACAGATAGAAATCGACACACCGACACACATGGAACGGGTAGACAATGCCTCGAGACAAAAATGATCACCCTGACACATGTACGAGCTAGATAAAGCTTTGACGCAAAAACTTGGGGAAAAACAAAACAAAAACAGGTTCGCGATCGATGACGTCTTACGACAGAAACCCCATTCCATGAGCACGGGCCATCAAAAGTTGCGTACACCGCGAGGCAGAAACCATCACCAACCAGGCACACACTCGCAGAGCGTGGGCAAAAATTGAAGAATTTTTTTCAAGTTCAGTTCCAAAATTAGCGAGACAAAACCCGCCATCAATCAAACACCTCCCAACTCCGGGCGCAGGCAAAAGTTGAATAAACAAAAACGCAAAATCGAAAGCAAAAAAAAAAAACGCAAAATCTACGCATGCATGTAGATCTCCCCTACCTCTCATGGAGGAAGGGCGGCCCCGTCAAAGGGTAGGACAACGTTTGCTGTACTAAAAGGGGCCACATCCGACAACGTTTTCTTTGGGTCGGAAAAACACCACAACAGAGTCTTCTATACGATACCACAACAAGTAGAAGGAAATCCTGTTTTCTTCCTCTCATTATGCCCCCTTCATCCCCTCCACGCCCCCCCCCCCTCTGCAAATACCTCCGGTCAATCAGCGCTGCCTCCTTCTGGTTGCGCCGCACACACGCAAACTGCAGCGGCCAAAATACGGGGACGGTTCATTCCTCACCCCCCCCCCTACGCCCCTCATGTAAAATTGTGATCAATCAGTTCCGTCCTTCTCCTCTGGTTATAGTCGCATGCCCTCTAAAGACAACGCTGCACAGCATAAGGGGACGCTGAGATACCCTCCCCCCCTCCCGGTATAACATTTTTTTCTTCGTTCAGCTTTGCCTCGATGCGGCGCGATACCCAGACCACCCCGGGAACAGGTGTACTCCTTATCCTCGCTCCCCAATATCGTTCACGCCATCATCATCATCCTCGTCCCCATCCTCCACTTGATATTCCGCGGCTACAGCAAAACCCAGGGTCTGTGTTTTACCCCCACGCCCTCCTGCCTACTCCAACACCGAGGCACTCGCCAAGGGCTGTGCCAACCCCCCATGCCCCGGCTTACTATAATCCCCAGCTGCAGCAAATAAGAAGCACGGCCTCTAAGAAAAAACGGTCAATATTAAGGAGGGCTTGCTCCGATCTCATGAATCGCATTGGTCACAGCATTGGGCACATGCAGCATGGCAAGGCCCTTCCTCGCATCTCATCCGTATCTCAATTCGCCCTTCCATTCCGTAAGGCCATTATCCACCCGTCTCATCCACACCCCGCTTTAGGCATTTCACGATTTCAGTACTACCCCTGATACGTATCACCCCCTCCGTCTCTCTCGAAAGAGATGCGTGGGCGATGGTGAAACGACCAAGGCAAGCGACACAGAAGTACCCCCCCCTCTCACCCGGCTGTATCCGTGTGCAAGAACGCTCGCCTGACAAAAGCGGTTCTTAGTAGGATGCAGCTCACCACTCATGCGAAACCACCGAACACCTCACGGCGCTTCGCGCTTGGTCCAAGCAATCACTGCCTACCTGGTCGGTGAAACACCGACGTGCTCCGCCCCAGCATTGTAGGGATGCGGGGGTCTATGGTCATTCGACTACGGCCATGGATGCCATGATTACACAATCCCTAGCTTACTACATCTTCGCCGCCTGCAGTAGCCCAAGCGGTGTGCCTCGATCTCGTTGATCCGGTCGATTTTCATGCAGCATGGCAAAATTTCGGCAAGTCTGGTAGATAATGATCTATCTATCTACTGAAGATCATCTGTAGATCATAGCCTGCCGTTATGAGGTGCTGCGCAGGATCTGTGTAGTACAGATCCAACCCAGGAAACATGCCCTAGATCAAGCAGAGTGTATGGCTCCCATCCTGCAACATGAGCTAGGTCATACAGATCATAAAGATCATACAAATCATACAGATCAGGAATATGTCTTCCCTGAAAAATCTAGATCATCAAGTGGGAATGATCTATCTGATCTGTCTGAGGATGAAAGGTTCTGCCTTCCTCTCATTCGCATTTCCCTCATTCTATTCCAAACTATCGTAATATAGTATCCCCCTCCTCGGCATCATGCTCCCCCCTTCTCCCCCCGCTGTTGCAGAGCGAGGTTGGCGTTCTTCCTCGGCATTATAGTCCTACTCTCCCCTCACCCCCCCTCCCCGCTACCCTGATCACCAGTCCCACCACCATAACCCTGTTCATAATCGTCAGTACCACCACCATCAGCATCATTATGCTCCCCTTCCTCGCCCACACCATCACCACGACCACTAGTAACCACCATCATCACCAGCATCCTGGTCCCCATCACGACCACCATGGCCCACCTCCGAGCCATAAACACCACACCATCACCATCGTCATTACCGTCTTCATCATCCCCCCCCCCACTGGTCATAAGACTACGGCCTTGCATGGATATGAACCCCCCACCACCACCTCCACCACCGCCACCATCACCGCCACCACTAACTAATATCCTCCACGTCATCACCATGACAATCACCACCACCACCACCACCATCCCATTAAACTATCCTTCTCCTCGCCATCGTTCATCACCATGACCACCACCATGACGATTCTTCTGCCCCCCCCGCCCGCCACCGCCACCCCAACCGTCTGCTTCACCTTCTTAACCCTTGCCCTTCAACTCCCTACCCTTTTCCTCACCCCCCCCTCTGCCCCCCGATTGAAGCTGCCATCCATATGCAAATCCGCCTCACAAGCGGTTCTTAGTAGGATGCAGCTCACCCTTCATGGGCCTCGCAGAAACATCCCACGTTTCGCTTCGCGATTGGTGCTCTAGCAATATCTGCCTGGTCGGTGAAAACCCGACATGTTCCGTCCCCGCATTGTAGGGACGCGAGCGTCGATGGTCATACGACTACGGCCGTGCATGAATATCGAGTACACCCCCCCACCACCACCACAAGCTTTCTCCCCACCACAACAACCTTAACCCGAGTACTACCCCTTCTTCTCCCACCGTTGCAGCATGGCCAAGTTCTCGGTGACGACAGACAGCAGCCTCTGACAGGAGACGGCTTGGCCCCCAGTGATGCCGACCACTGCCTGTTTTACCACGCCCTCTTGACACCAGTCCCCTGACGAACAAACAAAAAAACACGAATGGAAATCCATAGTCAAAATTATGATCCCAGGGGGGGGGGGGTACTCATTTGTTGCTTGCCTTAGTAATTTGACCATTGATCACGCACCCCTTTCGAGACGGAGCAGGGTTGAGGGGGGGTGGGGAAGGGTTGGAGGGATTGGGGGAAGGGGGGGGGGGGG